>QTSX02002951.1:0-271691 GCA_014839935.2 Entomophthora muscae
TGAGTCCAGGAGTGCCAAGCCTGTGTAACTGCAAAAGCAAAAAGATAAGACATCAGTTTATTGGGGTGTCTGACAATTGTATAAAGCACCAGGTCCTCTGAGGGCACTTGGATCATTGGACACTGGTCCACATCCTTGGGTTGGTATTTATCATTGGGCAAGTCAGGAGTTGTGCAGGGAGAGCTTGGCTTGCTTAATGCTCTTCCCAGGCTTTTCCCTTATCTTGGTTGCCTTATGTGGCAGTGATACAGAAATGGGTACAATTTGGCTGGCCATTGTTCCTGTTTTCATGTCCATGTGAACCCGCGGGTTTATGGTTTTTGCTGCTGCTGTTGTTCCCAGGGGGTGGTCAAATGGAGCGCCTGGCTGGGTGAGAGTCTTTGGGTCTCTCTTTTTTCCAGTTTGTGCTTTGTGAAGAGTGTTGGATGTTTTTTCTGCTTTCTCTGCTTTGCAATACAGAATCTGTAGATTTTTCACTTGATCCAGGTTCACGTGTCTCATTATATGCAACTTGAGTGCATTGTAGTACATGAGGTGTGTGGCTAGGGTGTCAAAAACTATGTTAGAGGGTGCGCATAGTTGGAGTTCCTTGTAGGTGCGGGTGAGTTCCTTCATGGTGCCTGTCTGGTTTAAGTTCTTTACTTAATGTATGATCATGAGTGCGGTGTCCTTAAGCACAAATCTTGCCAAGAAGTTTTGTTTGAAGATATCCCAGTCCTTTTTGGTATGTTCTTAATGCCACTTGTTGCACCAGGTGCCAGCCTCATGAGTCATTTGGATGAAGATTTCTGCAATCCAGAATCACTGTGGACTTTCCATTTGGGCCAGTTTGCTTTGGCCAGATTGGATCCATGCAGCAGCGTTATTGTCATTGGCCCCAAAAAAGGACTCCAGGGCAGTGCTTTGAAGTCTTTGGGATACTTAGGCTTGCATAGTATTTTTTTCAGTTGCGCAAGGCATGGCGGAGGGATCCTGGAAGAAACCTTGAGCGGACAGGGAATTGAACGCAGGAAGGGATATCACCATATTTTGGTAGAGGACAAACTATCAGGCATCTTGGCACCAGGTGCGTACAGTGTCCAGTATTCTGAGAAGCCAGACATGATTCTATCAATGATTTGTTGGCCGTGGCAAGTACAGCAAATAAGCGTAATTTTGGGGAATAAAGTAGGATGGAGAACCTAATTGTGCTAAAAATGTTGTAACTGTGCTGTTTTAGCAGAGTCACAAGGGGGAAAATATTTAGAAACCAGATAATAATCTTGTTTGAGAGATAGTGATTATATAGTCAATGTGAATTAAGGATAACAGGAACATGATAGTGTTGATCACACAGTTGGATGGTGAAGGGGGGTGGCTTGATCCTGGTAATGAGTCAAGCACCAAAACAAGGTATCTGCCATAAGGGATCATCATTTGTTCATGTTTTTGGATTTGGAAATTCAAGTTGACTTCCTAGTCTGGCTCAAAGTGACTGGAAATTGGATTGCGGGTCACAAACCTGCTTACTTGGAACCTTGCTGGCAGGTTGAGCCTGCTGTTTTGACATAATAAAAATAGATTGTAATATATAATTCTATTTTATTATTAGCGTTTTCTGAAATCTACTGTAATCAAACATCTAAATTTTAGCTGTCCTAAAATGTAATAGGGTGATTTTTGAGAATGTCTATGATTCCTAAAAGAATTAGCACAAATCCACTCTAGGTCCTTTAGCATTCTTTTTGAGACACCCATAAATTATATTTATTTTGAATTCACCTCATTTTTGATTTGAAATTTGATTCTTGGATTTGACAATCCTGCAATTTCAGATTTGTTAGTTTTTACATGATGCTTATGATTTGTTTGACATACAGGAAATCTCAAACCATACATTAAAATCCCAAATTTCTGATTCATGTATCTCACATTTGTTTGCTATGTTTTGTTTTTTGTTAGTTGAGTTATCTTCTCAAGGGATTAAAAATTTGCCAATTTGAATAAATCAAAAAAGTTAAATTAAATGATTGATTTTATTAAATATTTTAATTTTCACTCAGCTGAGTTGCCCACAAAAGTGATCTGAAATTTAGACCAAGGATTTGAAAATCCTCATTCCTACATTTAGGTTCTGAATTTAAAGTAATCTGGTTGATCTTTATCCTAATCTTAAAGTGCTTCTGCACAATCAGAAGCCATTGTCAGACAATAATTCTGGTTCCATTCAATTCTGGCTCTTCTTATACAATACTATTCATATCCTCACATATGACTGTATTCAAGCAAATGCCTTGTGCCCAAT
Organism: Entomophthora muscae; assembly: GCA_014839935.2. Taxonomy (NCBI): domain Eukaryota; kingdom Fungi; phylum Entomophthoromycota; class Entomophthoromycetes; order Entomophthorales; family Entomophthoraceae; genus Entomophthora; species Entomophthora muscae. The sequence continues at coordinate 2,285 of QTSX02002951.1, forward strand.
AATCTCAAATTGTTGTGGTGCTGTAATGCCAAAAGCACAACAGTTATCATTTAAGGTTTTTTTTGCAAGCTGGACCAAGTAGAGCTGAAATTAATTAATTATTTGAATTCATGATTACTAAGAGCTGTTTTCTGAGAGTTGAAGAATCTTAGTTGACTCTCAGAGTATATAGAGTTTATGGGTTTAATCAACTCACAAATAGTTGAGCCTTTAATATAAAGTTTTATCAACTTATCAAATAATTTTTTTGTATTATGTTATTTTTTAATTAATCCCCTTTTAGCCTGTTGTACTTTATGCCATCAATCCAATTGTTAATCAGATGATTACTGGACATTGAGAACATACTTTAAAGGTTGATTCTTAAAACCCTTCCAATGTTCCTGCCATGAAAGCTGATGTTAGGAGTTTTGCTGTGAAAATTAATACTGAGCCCCTCTAGTCTCCCAATGTCCATAACTTTATTATAATAAAATCTTTTTCTTGCTCAAGATATCTATTTGAATGTTCTTTTTTTAGCCCTAATGATTCTGTTGAACCCAGGTTTTACTTTTGAAAATCTTACCAAGTAGTATTTTAAACCTAGAATTTGGCTACTCTTCAACTTCTCATGGATCTGTAAGCTCATCTCTCACCACATAGATGTTGACTGTTACAATAGTTTTAACATCTGTGAGAATAATAAAGTTTTTTCCATAAGTAAAAAATGGTTTCAAAATTAAACAAAACCTAACTTGGGCAAGTTCTGGACTGCAAATAATGTAAATATTTTTGTGAACTGGCAAAAGGTCAAAAAAGAAACACAATAACTCTCAAGTAAAGAAAGAATTTAAAGCAAACATTAGAAAGCTCAACCTAAACAAAAAACAAAATAACCCAGTACAATGAAAAATATATTGATGTTGTTTCAGAATATATTATACTTCAGATAGGATACTAATGAAGCACAAACAGAAGGACTAAAAAGAAACAGAATCAGAGAAGTATATAAATGTAATTTCACAGACACAAAATAAAAATAAGTCCCACAAGATGTATGATTTTTTATACTAAAATAGATTAATAACATATTGATAGAAAATTAATAGTTATGAAATTTGAGAGAAGAGGTATTTTATAAAATCAAGGCTCTTTATTTGTGTGTATAGGTTTCAAGAACTATCTAAATTGGGACCCATGATTACAATTAAATCAGTACAGTAGTTTTAAAAGCTATGGTAACAAGCAAAAATTATTCAGATTTAAATGAAATGATTTCAGATTTAAACAAAATCCAAGTCTCAGGTTAAAATATATACTCTGTTAACAGGGTTTATTGGCGTTAATGGGCAAAATGGGTCAACACAGCAACAAAAAGCTCACACGCAAAGCAAAACCATTCAAAATATAATCCAAAATACATCAATTCACAAACAAAATGGTGTGAATTGACTTTTGGTGTACATATGTTTACTATGTGAATTGGTGACAAAATACACCCAAGCAAGGTGAGTCAAAACTCAATCCAAAAACAAAAAACAATAGCAACTCACAATGTAAACAAAAGCACTCACGCAATGTGTGCAATGGATTGTAATCATGAATGATACCAAGGTATCTAAAATAAGACAAAAGATCTGAAACATAAATTTTAAAAATATTGTGTTGGGTGTTTGAATTTGGCAGTAAAATCTGGGAAAAAGGGTGGAAATTATTTCAGGTATTCTAAAATGGGCATTGTAAAACCAAAAACAACTAATTAAGAAATAAAAAATCTATAATTGGGATATTGGGTGGGAAAATAATAATAATTGAATATCCATAAACAGATATAAGCAAAAATTAAAATTAGAGAGTAACTTAATTAAGTTTTATTTAATATTTTATTAAATTCTAAAAATGGAAGGAACACAACAACAGACTACCATTGCACCTGTTGTCCGCCGTGGTCACGGTTGCCCCTGCGGGTCAAAGAATAGACTTAGTACAACACAAGTGCCTACTCAGGAGGGAGGCGGGAGAGGAGAGTTCCATAGTGACGCTGCACTGACACAGCCAGTTCAAGGAGCACAAGCTGCTAGGGTGCGGAGCATCAACCCTTGGGTCCCAAAGCTGACCTGGAAGCCCACCAAGGTTACCACAACAAAAATGGTTAGAAACAAGGAGGTAGAACTTACTTTGCATGTGTTTGACGTTGTGTACCAGCAAGAGTTGGTCCTGTCAGCCATGCTGGAGAAGGTGAAGCCTGTACTTGATACTAGCTATGAGCCCTACATCAGTGATTGCTTTCAGGAGGATGATGAGGAGCCTGAGTTTTATCAAACCAATGAGGGACAGTTAGTGCTCAAAAAGGTTGCAGCCTTCTACAACAAGGTGCCCATGCCTGCAGGCCTGTCATCAATCAGGATCCTGGCTTGTCTGAACCCACAAAGCCCTCCCAGAAGCGCATCCCCAACATCAAATACATCATCCTGCTTAAGCTAATGTGGGAATTGGGTGACTACAAGGCGGCTGCGGCCCTTATTGGGGTGGATCCCAAGTACCCCAGCAAGACCTTCAACAAGTTCATTGATACTGGCCCAGTCCTTGCCGCGGAGAAATCCTTGTGTGTTTCCACTATGCTCACCAAGGAGCACAAATGGGAAATCTGCCAGTGGATCACCTGGGACTGCCATCTTTAACTGGCAAATATACAGGCTATGGTCAAGTCCACTTTTGAGATTGAGGCCTCAATTTTCTTTTACTATCATCTGGTCAAGGGAATGCAATTTTCCTGGAAAAAACTTGGGGTATTCCCATAAAATTGGAACAGCCCAGCCAATATCAAGACCCAGAAGAACTACGCAGAGGCGTATACTGCCCTCAAAGCCAAGGGTGTCAGGGATCCAACCTGTGGGGGGTTCCTGAGAACTTGCAGGCAGACAGCCCGCAGGCCCAGCAGGGAGGGCCCACCACAGGATTGGGGCTAACTTTACAATATAAGATAACAATTTTAAAAGGACTGCCCAAGGACTGCTTGTGGGCACCATGGAATCAATCAATTGAGTGAGGGTGATATACATCACCCCAAATACTTGGGTGGAAGTGGATTCATCAGTGGCAACAGATTTTTGCGGGCAGTTGGGCTGTGGGATGTGGGGCGGCGTCATTCGAACCAAATATGCAGGCAGGAAATTATACTTGTCTTGGAATAGCAGAGGGGGCCAGATAATTTTGGTGCCTTCTCTGTAAAGGACTTCTGTCTCTCTAGTTCTAGCTTCCAGGTTGTGGATTAGGATCTCCTCCAGAGTAAACTCCAAATACGCCGGGTTGGGTGGGTACTTGGTAAAATGTACTGGGCCAAAGGGAGCTCCTGGTGGACAGTAAAGTTTGGGCGGCTGGTCTGCGGTTTCTTGGGGTAGGTGAGCACAGGGGCAGAGCCGCAAGGAGTAGACTGTAGATGAAGTAAAACTAATAACAAGTATGGTATGATATTGTTGAACCAAAGGTTCATGTCACTTTCTTGCAAGGATGGCAATGGGCATTTTCCTGGCAACCCAGGGTATAAGTATGCCCATCTATCATGTTAAAACTTTCACAGATTCCGTTGGCCTGGGTTTTCCTGATTGCCAGATTTTCCCAGACTTTGGTGACATCAATTGTGGGGGTTATTTTATTGGCTGTTTTGAACCGAGGAAGCTCAAATTCCCTAGCCAGGTCATGGGATTGGTTGCCTCTGGGTGGCCTGCGTTCTATGGGAAAATTCTCTGTTTCCCCTTCTGTGCAGGCCCAAGTTATTCCGGAATCAGTAGCTGGGCCTGCCCTTTGATTGGCTGTCTTATCAGGGACCCCCAGTGTGGAGAGTTTTGGCTTAGGTACATTTGGTTCATCAAACTTAAAAGGATTATCCAAAGTCAAATCCTGTTCTGATTTGAGCCCAAAAACTGCAGGCAGCCAGATGGTTGGCCCTGCGGGCTGGCGGCCTGCAAGATGCCAGGGTTTGAGTTTTGTAGTTGGGGCTTTCTGATAATCATAGTTGATAGGAGTTTGTCACTTGTGACAAAGGGGACGATCAAATTTTACTATATTGACAAATCAGCATTTGCCTCGTTGATGCTCAATGAGTATGGGTATGTCCCCAGAGGCTCCAATGACAGGATGGCTTGATGTGCTGCAGTCTGCGCCACAGCCTATTCAATGGTGGCTTTCCTCTGTCCAAAGGGGGTCAAGCTCTACCAAATGATACTAGGCTCCCACAATAACTGGACCTTCCTGTCATTTCTCCGATTGGTCCAGGAGCACCTCAGGCGCACAAGCCCGGGCTTCAGCAACGTAATTGTGTTGGACAACGTTGGTCTCCACAAGGTGGCTGATATTCTTGAAGAATTTCCATCAATTGACACGAGCATTGCAGTGGGCCCCCAGCAATTGGCCACGGCAAATATGCGCCTTCTCTTCCCCCCACCTATTTGCCCTTCCTAAATCCCATCGAGGAAGTCTTTGGGTGGCTCAAGCAAGTTGTCAAGCAAGGAACCCCAACTGGGACTGAGGACCTGTTTGATTTGCTGCAGGCTGGGATCCATACCTTACCAGCTGAGACTATGGCCAAATTCTATGGCCACGCTGATCTGTTCATCCCCGCATGCCTAGTCAAAAAGCCAATCAATAAAAGGCTTAGTGTGTCCAATTTTTTATATTCTCTAATTTATTATTCAACATTTATTAATTATCATTTTATATTTAGATGTTTCTACGCCCACAATCATATTCAGAAGATCCATCAATAGATTTAAGTAATTTATTTATTTTATTGTATATTATTTTGTTATGCCATCTAAGGGTATCCTAAACGCTTGATACTGGATTACGCAAATGCATTTTTATCACATTTGGAAAATAAATATAATAATCAAAAAAGTTAATGTAATGTGTCCAAATCAGAAGTGGGTTTTATTGAAATATATATTATGCTTTTATTAAGACCCTCTCTGGGATATATTCTGCAGATCTTGCTTGCTAAAATAAGAATTAGAAAAATTTATAAAAATAAAAATATTATAAATTGCAATGGAATTATTTGGAAGAGAGAATTGATTAAGATTGCCTATAGTGAGTTTGGCAATATGTACCCACCCCACAATGGAAGTGGTGCACAACCTCCACCGCCACACCATGGACAGTGGATACACCCTGGTTAAAATATTCACAACAGCTGGTAAAAACAAAGATTTGTTAGGTGGGAATGAAAGAGCAGCTTTTTGGGCGGGGCTGCAAGCCCGTAGATATCAGCCAAGACCAGGGCGTCCTGGATGATGTGATCCACTGCGTTGTACCCGGGGGGACCTTCTTCCCATCCAGGGAGAGCCTGGCCTTGTCAATCCCCAGAAGAATCCCATCCAGGTCCTCAACCAACGCACCCATCCCAAAGAAGAATAAAACCCCAGGTAAACAACAAGGTGAAGCCTTTGCCCAGCAAAGGCTTCTGTAAACTTGCACAGTTTATTATAAACCACGCTTATCTTCTTGTTGTGCTTGGTTTTTGAAAAGGTCAGCTCCATGGCTGCAGGGACCCCTGTCTTGTTGGCACTCCAGGCCAGCCCAAAGTCCGCCAGGAGGATTTTGGTCTTCTTTAGGCTGTTGCATCTGCAACAGCCAATTTGCCCACTGCACGCCCAAAGTTGTCCAGAAGATAAGATAGGGTATGCTCCAACAGGAAGCAGAAGCAAGCAGAAGCAAGCAGCCGCATGAGCCCGGCCCATCTCGGGTACATTCTTTAATGGGTTGTCACCAGGTGTCCTAAACAAGCTCAATGGAGTTTACACAGTAAACTCCACTGTTGATACCAGGTCCAGTCAGACCAGTTGGGCATCCTTGTAGGAAGTAGCTGCCCACTTAGATGCCCCCTCTCCATGCGTCAGCCCAGCCAATGCCTCCCTGGACATAGGAAAGGACCCGTTAATATGGTCTTCAAGCTCCTGCAAGACAGGTGGGACAGGAAAAGCTGCTTGGCCACATGAGTGGCATAGTTGGCATAGAATGTGGCGGGGACAAAAGGGACCAGGACCCAGCAGAGTTTACCATCAACTTCTTCTAAAAAAGGTAAGTATTTGGAAATTTTTACTAATTATTATTTTAGGTTACCTTCTGCAGTCTCCTCCTTGCCCGCAGCCTTGGCAGGCTTTGCTATTCTCAGTGTAAACAGTTGTGCTGGCTGCTCAGTGTCATCTGTTTGGGTACGTTTTGCGGGTCTTAGGTGGGCATACATTTCTGGGTCATCTGTTCAGACAGACGGTGTGGAGAGACCAAAGGACTTGAATTGCAGGCCTTCCACAAGGTGCTTCTGGACATTTAAAAGTCACTCAATTGTTGTTTTGGAGGTGTCTGGAATCTTGACCATGAGTGCTTTGGCAGACACCTTTTCAATTTTGTCCCCTTCAAGGACGGCAGACTAAACTCTTGCTTTGACCTTGCATTCAATCTCTTTAATTTTGACAATTGCCAAGTTGAGGTCTTTTTGCAGCTTTTTGAGTTCTCTCATTTTATTTTTTTTACTAACCTTTCCATATGTTTTATAGCTTTTGCCCCAATAAATTATGTATTATTTTGATACTGTTGCCTCTTTGTTTATTTCTTTTTGTTTTCCCATTTATCACATTATCCCATCTTTTTACCCATTGTGTATATGTTTTACGCTCATCTCAATATGTGTTGTTTGCTTTGTGTTGGCATTGTTTCCTTAATTGCCACATTACTTTTGGTGCTTTGCACAGCCCCTTGTGTTGTAACTGTGCTGTTTTAGAAGAGTGTCAAGGGGAAAAATATTTAGGGGATAGATAATAATCTTTATTGTGAGATAGTGATTATATAGCTATTGTGAATCAATGGATAGCAGGAATATGATTGGTGATCACACAGCTGGATAAGAGGGGGTGGCTTGATCCTGCTAATGAGTCAAGCGCCAAATTGAGGTATCCACCGTGAGGGATCATCATTTATTCATGTTGATTGATTTGGTAATTTGAGTTGACTTCCGGGTCTGGCTTTGAGTGACCAGTTAATCGGATTGCAGGTCACAAACCCGCTTGGTTGGAACCTTGCTGGCAGGTTGAGCCTGCAGTTTTGACACTTGTGAAAATATTAACAAAAATTTGGTGATCAGCTAAATTTAGATTAGATAATTATAGGTTAATTGATTTTAGATAAAGTTGTTACTGATCCAAATTCAAAACCTTAATGATAAACTTCAAGCCAATCAGAAGCCAAGTGATAAAGTGATTGTTGTGACATAAGGGTCATTCAATAATTCTTTGATGTATGTGCGCTAATTAATATGATTGGCTGGATGTTTTACCATTGTACGCCATTGTTGCTGTTGAAAGTTGTTGATGGACTAGTTCTAACCCAGCAGCTGATTAAGCACTAGTCCATCAACAAAATGCCACAGCAGCAATGGCGTACAATGGCAAAACATCCAGCCAATCATATTAATTAGCGCACATGCATCAAAGAATTATTGAATGATTCTTTATGTCACAACAATCACTTTATCACTTGGCTCCTGATTGGCTTAAAGTTTATCATTAAGGTTTTGAATTTGGATCAGTAACAACTTTATCTAAAAAAAGTTAACCTATAATTTTCTAATTCAAATTTAGCTGATCACCAAATTGTTGTTAATGTTTTCACAAGGGGCTATGGTTGGGTGCTAAAAATAACTGTGTTCAGGATCTAGATACACACCTTAGTATATATATGATTTTATAGAAATAAGCTGAACATAAAGAATAAAACCAACTATAAACAAAGAGAACATGAACAATTGAAATTCAAAATAAAGATAATATAAATAGAAAATTTCTGGGACCAGGGGTTTATTGAGGCAGGAAGAGTGATGCCTAGTAGGCAGAATGGCGCAGGAAGGAAGACGTAGAGGTGGTGCTGGCCTGGGGAGTCTGGGATTGGATGGGTTGGGTTTGCGGGCGGGGGGTGTTGGTGGCAGGGGTGGAGGAAGGAGGATTGCGTGTGATGGCTGCTATATACCGCTCATTGTACTCCTCATCAGTCATTGGCTGGATGGGCTAGTAGGTGGCTGTAGAACGGGGTGAGATGTGCTTATCCTTGTGTGATTGGTTGCCCATGTTCACATTGAAAACCATTTGCGCAAACAAGTCAGCCACTATTTGGTGACCAAAGAGAAAATTGTGATCAAGTACCCCAAGATAGAGGTTGTTGAAAGCCTGAGGGCGGCGCTCCTGTAGTGTATCTCTAATGTTGAAGAAGACAACATCAGCCAGATGGGCTTTGGCATGGTCAGCGGGGTAGACTGAGGCCTGGTGCCTGCTCCCTGGATGGCCTTGAGGGCAGTGGAGCTTCCCTCCATCTGGTGTCTCAAGAAAACCCGGTATTTGGAATTTGAGCCATCCCAGGAGTCAAGCAATCCACTGAGGATGTGGCCGTATGAGTACCCATCAATGAAATCAGGGTTTGTCTGATAGTAGACAAAACCCTTGGCTGAAACAGCCAGAAATGCACCAATGAAAGTCCCCTTCTTGAACTTCTTCCTTCCATTATTGGTGGCGGCTTTTCCTTGGGTGCCAAAATCATCAAAAGCTATGAATAGCTTATAGTAAGAGATGGACATGACATCATCTGACAGACTAGTCAGGCATTGGACCAGGGTGGATTCAATGGCGGGATCATAAGGGAAACCACAGCACCATCCCATTGGTTGCCGGAAAAATTGGTTAGAACCTGTATGGAAGCCACCTTCCCATACATCCAGAGCTGCACCATGCGCTCAGAGACCCATATGTTATGGTACATGAGCTGCTTCTGGACCTGGGTCAAGGGAAGCTTGGGGTCCCGCTGGAGGAGGTCAAGCATTATTGGGTAGGCCTCAGTTATCTGGGACTCTGTGGCCTTCTTTGGCTTCTTGGCTGTCCCAATCAGATTCCCCTCATTCATTAGGTTGTTGAACTCCCGCATTATGGTGGCTCAGGTAAAATGCAACTGGGTAGCAATCTGATCCCAGGACAGATCCTTCAGGTTGAGTACCACAATTTCCTGAAGAATTTGGGCGGTGATAATTTGTTGCTTGGGGCGCTGGGCCAGGGGAGCTGAAGCCTGATTGGCTGAGGGGGGAGCAGGTTGGCTGGTGGCAGAAAGATGTTCCAAATCAAGGTTGCCATCTTGATTGGTTGGTTGATGGGCAGCTTGTGTGGGGGTGGGTATGAGAGCAGGGGCAGAGCTAGATGCTAAGTGACTCTCAAACAAGTCAAAGCCATATGTGTCGGGGTCAGTAACAGGTCAGCTTCCTTGTTACCTGCCTCAAAAGCTTGGGTGTAAACGGGTGCATCCACTTTCTGAGCCTTGCCTCCATTGAATCTGGCTTGGCTGCTGCTGGCTTGGCTGCTGGCGCTGTCAAAAACGTTGTTGCTGTTTAAAACCATTATAAAACACCTAGGATAAAATAACTAAAAGTAGAAATTTTAAAATTTAAAGATTTATTTTTATTTTAATCTTGAGTCCATATTTGGAAGGTTCTCAAAACCATTTCATACAAATCAGGAGTCATAAAAATGAATAAAATGCCTCTTTTCCTAAATTGGATAGCTGTTGATTGGTTGTTAAACTGTTATTTTTCTATTTTAGGCTGCTCATACTACACATCTTGTGTGAGTTCATTTTGTTTTATGCTTGTGTAATCTTGCTTCTAGACTGCTCCAATTTTGTTTCACTTTAGTCCTTCTGTTGATGCCTCATATGAATCCTGCTTGGATTATAATATACTCTGGAATAGCATCCATCCATTTCAGTTGTTGTGTCAGTTCATTTTGTTTGTGGTATGAACTACACTGCTGTCATAGTAAGTTCCATAATGCTGGGTATTGTCCGTCCAAGTAAGAAGGCACAGAAGGCCAGGAAACCTGTATCAAAATTGACCAAGTTAAAGGATTTAAACCAAACAGTTGATCAAAAATGGGTCACGGCTGCTCCAGTATGCCAACTGAAACCAGCTCCCCCTTGTAAACTGACGTTGATAAATCAACGTAATATGAGGGTCACCCAATATAAGCTCATTAATCAGCACAGTTGTCAGAAACTGGTCGCACAAGGGTTCTTTGCAACCTGTACTAGATACTTACTTGAAGATGCCAAAGGAATAGGAGATCAAGACTCAGGTGGTATTGCTTAGTCAATTTTTATGATATATATTCAATAATTTTCCCTTTTTCAACTCTAAGAGTTGAGTCCTTCTAAATTTACTCAATAAAAATCAATTATCCCAAGTTCTAATTTTGAATTTTAAAAATGCATCCTGTGCTCAGGTTGTTGCAGTATATCTTGTACAATCTAATTCTGAACAGAATCATTTCAGGAAGATGAGGCCCAGCATCTGGAACTTTGTTGTTGGCGCCGCAAAATGTTAATTTCATGCCAGCCAATTTTGCAGCTCCTCCCCCATTCTTGAAACAGAAAATTGTGTCACTTCCCAATGCCCAGAATTCTACGCTGAAGATGCATTGATGCTTTCCCAGGTCATTTATCTTGGTTTACTCTGGTTAGGATTGATTGTTCTACTTAACCCTGGAGTTTCAATTGGAAATTTCACAAAAAAATACTTGAAGCCGTGTTGGTGGTTAATCATTAATTCTATGTGGATTTGGGTGGTAATTCCCTATCATTTAGAAACGGCTTTATATTATCCAGTGATTTCTGTCACATTACTCAACTCTTCTACATCTGAGTTTTTGGAAGCAGTTCATCATTAATTTGTGTTTCTTTTCTCCTGCTCCGTCAAGATATCTGCATTTACCATGTTTATTTGCATCAGTTCATTTCTGAGTTTTCAGTTTAGACTTTTCTTTAATTTTTGGTTTCCATCTCCAGTTGCAGTTGTAGCGACTGGATCCTTGGTTTTTTTATTTTCTTTGTGTCATGTCATTTTGGCGCCTGGATTATTTTCCTGCCCCACACACTGATGAAATTTTGCGTGAAGTTTTTTCATCATTATCATTTTATTCTGGCTTTAGCCTTAGTCACAAATCTCAAGTTTACCATGTGATGACAAAGGTTTCCAAAGATGCTTGAGAATGGTTGTTGTCCGCAGTGGAGCACAATCCACGTGTTTTAACTGAGAGTGAATCTCTATACCCTTTGTTAAAAAATTTGTGTGTATCTATTGAGGAGCTCAAAGTATATCATAAGCTGTACACCTTCCGTCAGGGTACATCTCCGCTTTTGGTATTCCTTCCTCAGTTTCTTACCTATTGCTGTACAATTGATGTTCCTGAGGTGAACAAACTCTCAGCGTTGTAGTTAGCAGTTGCACAGACTTCCCAGGATTTGGCGGTTTGGGATTCCCCGTTAACCACAACTGAGGCCCTGGTAAGCCAAATTCTTTCTCTGGTCTCAAATCTGTCTACTTCCAAACAAGGTATGTTGGTAATTGAGGATAAACCTGCTGCGCGCTCTTGGTTTTCTGGTCCTTGCTCCTTGGTAGTTTCTTCCAACTAAAGCCAAGATTGTTCCCCCCTAGCTTGTCTCAACTACAATTGGCGGTGATGAACAGATCTGGTGATGTAAAGGAGGCCCCTGTAGTGTCTGTTCCTGATAGTTACTTGGCAATGCTTCAGCACGTTGTACCTGCAAAATCTTCTGTTATTACGTCCAAAGAGTTGCCCCTTGTTCCCATTGATTGTGATAACCCCGTTCTTCCAGCTGCTGTCCAAGAAATGATTGAGCGTTACTTCCAGGAGCATCCTGCTTCCTTAGCTGCTGTCCGTACTGCTGATGAAAAACAAGACCCGGCCAAGATTGCTACCTTTTCTGCAAATAAATCCACTTCTGGTTACTTCTTGTTTCATGGTAGCATTGATAATGATCAGACTATCTATCAGCCAGCCATCTTGTTGGATACAGGTGCTTCCAAAAATTTTATGAGCGTGGAGACTGCTGACTTGCTACAACTCAAGTACCATCCAGGAATGCTTGTTAAGGGTGGGAATTGTCAAACGTTTCCCTCTTTTCAGTTGAAGAAGCCAGTTACTTTTGTAGTAACAGGCCAGTCTTTTACTGCAAGGTTTTCTGTTTGCCCTACACTTATGTATCCTATCATTTTGGGGAGTGAGTTGGTGGAGAGATCATAATGTATCAACCTTACTAGAGAAAAATGAGCTACAGTTTGAACACTCATTGGGTATAACTATTTGTATTCTGCTGTTGGATATGTCTGAATCAGAACAATCATCACAGACTATACACTTGTTTCCTGTCTCTGTCCCCGTAAGTTTGGATTTACTGGCATGTTTGAAACCCTGGTCCGCGGCATTTGACGCCACCAGAGGCAAAGTCCTTCCCAAGCACACTCAGTTTGACTTTGACTTTAAGGTCACTGTTGATCTGATTAGAATTGTGTCTCCTATTTACCCTTTAACCTTGAAGGAAGATGCATGTTTGGAAGAGTGGACTTGTGACATGTTGGCAAAAGGCTACATTTTTAAGAAGGCTTTGTCAATCTGCTCTCCGTTATTGTTTGTTCAGAATTCTGATGGGTCCCTTTGTCCTTGTGTCAACTACGGGAATTTGAATAACATTACAATTCCTGATCCTTATCCATTACCTCTTGAAGCACAGATCTCTAGATGTGTTGAGAAGGCCAAGGTATTCTCAAAACTTGATCTGTTGAATGCTTTCAATCAAATCAGGATTGCAGAAGGAATGGAATGGTTAACAGCATTCAGAACCAAGGAGGGTATCTTCCAGTTCTGCGTAATGCCTTTTGGATTGAAGAATGCCCCAGCTTGCTTTCAGCGGTTGATTGATTCAGTCCTGGGAGATCTCCTAGGTGTTTGTGCCATCGCATACATGGATGACATCTTGGTGTTTTTTCCAGATGAGGAGTCCCATAAGGCCCACTTGTTGGCAGTTGTAGAGCGCATTCTCCAATCAAACTTGATCATCAAAAGGAGTAAGTGTGAATTCTGTAAGCGTAAGGTTACCTTTCTGGATAATATTATCTTTGAGGATGGCCACACCATTGCCCCTGACAAGGAAGCTGCAGTTTGAGAGTATGCTACACCTGTGACAGTATCCTAACTTTGTAGTTTCCTGGGTACATGTACGTTCTTGAAGAATTCACTCCCCACTTGTCTGAGGTGGCTGCCCCTTTATATTTGGCTAGTGGAAAGACAACTTAGTCTGGACGCCTGAGTGTGCAAGTGCCTTCTCAGCAGTCAAGGCTATTTTGTTGTCCTCCCCAGTGTTAAGAAATGTAGATTGTGAGCTTTCTTTTGTTGTTTCCACCAATGCATCTAAATATACTGTGGCTGGTGTGTTGTTGCAAACGGCTAGTGACGGGATTGAGAGACCTGTAGGGTATTTCTCCTGGAAGATGGAGGCTTGAGAACACAACTACATGATTTACAATAAGGAATTGTTGGCTGTAGTGGAATTTTTAAAGCATTGGCACACCATCTCATGTCAGCACATCATCCATTTGTAGTAAGAACTGACCACAAAGCTCTTCTATATTATCAACAACCCAGGGTTTTGTTGGGTTGCCAATCCAGATGGCATGATGATCTGAAAAGATACAAGTTCTGCTACAAGTTTATTAAGGGATCTGACAATCACTTGGCCAATGCTCTAAGCAGGAATCCCTCACATCTCCCAGATGCTAGTATGGACGCCAAGTTTAACACACATACTATGATTCCAGACAAAGCTGTGGTGCCTTTTGTATTACCTCCACCGGCTACATTAGCCACCATGTCCTTAGCTGAGGGCGCAGACCTGGACTTGTATTCCAAGGTTAAGTTTCTGCAACCTTTGTCCAAAGGTTATGATAGGCTATTGGAGCTAGCATGTGAAAACCCAGTGGGTCAGCCTCAGGGTTATCATAAGATTGGTCCAGTCCTATATCATCAAGGTCACTTATGGGTCCCTGAAGGCACTATTTGGGATGAAATCATGGAGGCTAATCATACCTGTCCAACAGCTGGTCATCCAGGGAAAAACAAAACAGTGGAACTTATCCACCGCCAGTTTTCCTGGAAAGGTTTGACTGTGCAGGTAGCCGCTTTTGTTTGAGATTGCCTGATATGTGTTTGATCCAAGGCCAGTTAGAATAAGACTACTGGTTTACTGGTTCCACTTCAGCCTGCTGCAGGCCCTTGGACCTCTGTATTGGTGGATTTCATTGGCAAGCTTCCCAATTCCAATAGGTTTAACGCAATCATGGTAGTAATTGATTGTTTCACAAAGATGGCACACTTTGTACTTTGCTTAACCACAATTACTTCAGTGGAAACCGCTAGGTTATTTGTGAACAGAATCTTCTCTCTACATGGCATCCTAATGGAGATTGTAAGTGACTGTAGTCCTCAATTTATTGCTCAGTTCTGGGAAGCTTTTACTGGAATCCTTAGTATCAAATTGTGCTGCTCTACTGCTTTCCACTCCCAGTCCAATGGACAAACAGAGAGGGTAAACCAAAGTTTGGAGGTCTACCTACGTTGCTACACCAATGCGCAACAAGATGAATGGTGTGATAATCTACCCTTGGCAGAGTTCACATATAATAATGCCCCACACACGTCAACTCAAGTATTGCCATTTTATGCCAATTTGGGTTACAATCCTTCTTCCAACATGGGTCCTTGTTTGGTTAGCAACGTGGAAGCTGCAACTGATCAAGCCGCTGAATTAAAGCAGGTCCATCAGGAGCTCCAAGTTACTCTTGCCGCCGCCATGACAACTTACAAGGAATACACAGATCTCAAGCGCCAGGAAAGTCCAACTTACAGGCCAGGTGATCTAGTCATGGTCAATGCTTGCAATATGAAACTTAAAGTTCCATGTTGTAAATTGGGTCCCAAGCAAGTTGGTCCCTTCAAGGTAGAACGTCAGATTGGTCCCTCTGCCTATTGGCTGGATTTAACTCCTGCTTTTAAGATTTTCCACACCTTCCATGAATGTCTCCTTACTCCCTTCAAAGGAACAGAGATCCCCTCTTCCCAACCCATTCTTGTGGAAGGAGAACCTGAGTACAAGTTAAATTGTATTCTAGCTTCACGCAAGAATTGTCACCGTTTGGAATATTTGGTATCTTGGAAAGGTTATCCTGATTCTGAAAACTCCTGGGTTCCCCACTACAATTGTTCAAATTCCTTTGATCTGATCCACGAGTTCTACAAGCGCAATCCCACTGCTATTAGACACCCTGAACTTACCCTCGCAACAATGAAACTCCCACCTGCCCATAAGAATTTCTCTTTATCCCATCTCCCAGATGGTGGTATTGTGCCCAGGGCTAAAGCAGAGGGTAATGTCACGGTAAGTTCCATAATGCCGGGTATTGTCCGTCCAAGTAAGAAGGCACGGAAGGCTGGGAAACCTGTATCAAAATTGACCAAGTTAAAGGATTTAAACCAAACAGTTGATCAAAAATGGGTCACAGCTGCTCCAGTATGCCAACTGAAACCAGCTCCTCCTTGTAAACTGAAGTTGATAAATCAACATAATATGAGGGTCACCCAATATAAGCTCATTAATCAGCACGGTTGTCAGAAACTGGTCGCACAAGGGTTCTTTGCAACCTGTACTAGATACTTACTTGAAGATGACAAAGGAATAGGAGATCAAGACTCAGGTGGTATTGCTTAGTCAATTTTTATGATATATATTCAATAATTTTCCCTGTTTCAACTCTAAAAGTTGAGTCCTTCTAAATTTACTCAATAAAAATCAATTATCCCAAGTTCTAATTTTGAATTTTAAAAATGCATCCTGTGCTCAGGTTGTTGCAGTATATCTTGTACAATCTGATTCTGACAGAATCATTTCAGGAAGATGGGGCCCAGCATCTAGAACTTTGTTGTTGGCGCCGCAAAATGTTAATTTCATGCCAGCCAATTTTGTAGCTCCTCCCCCCATTCTGGAAAATGAAAATTGTGTCACTTCTCAATGCCCAGAATTCTACGCTGAAGATGCATTGATGCTTTCCCAGGTCATTTATCTTGGTTTACTCTGGTTAGGATTGATTGTTCTACTTAATCCTGGAGTTTCAATTGGAAATTTCACAAAAAAATACTTGAAGCCGCGTTGGTGGTTAATCATCAATTCTATGTGGATTTGGGTGGTAATTCCCCATCATTTAGAAACGGCTTTATATTATCCAGTGATTTCCGTCACAACTGCTTGATGTTTGATATAGTTTTGTATGATGGGCTAGTGAAATTTCGTTTTTGGTTTGACAGTTCATTTATTAACCAAAAATATTTAAATTAATTGAATCCTGAATCTCCTGCAACTTGGATTTTGTTTAAATCTGAAGAATTTTTTCTTGTCGCCATAGCTTTTAAAACTACTGTACCATGAAATTTAAACTTCTTCTTTAATTGATTTTTGATTGATTTTCTTTTAAGATGTTTTTGCCAATAACAAAAATTTGATGGCCTCAGCAAGCAAGGAAGGCAGCAGGCAAGATAGTGTTAGCAGAGGTGTGAATTAGTATTTGGAGGCCCCTATTTACACATATCTTTGATGTAGGTAAAAAAGCTTACTTGTACCTGACTCTCAACCTATATGAGGTTGACTTAGCTGAAAGTCATCAAGAGTCTATCTCTGCTTGTGCCCTCTTTCCTGACCCCACACATGGTACCAGCCAACAAGCCAATAAGATTGATGAATATGGTTCATAACAACTGAATTTAAATAGCCAACTCACTCCTGAATCAGCTAATCAGGATTAAGTGCCTATGACCCAGCATCCAGACTGTCAAAATATTATAACACAACTTCTTCAGAAATTGTGGTACTCAAACAGCAAGGCCTAACCTGGGACTAAATTTCTAGCCCATTGAAATTTGCATGAGCCACTGTGATACAAGAATTGAACAACTTTATGAATAAGGGAAACATAAGTGGGATGACCAAGAAGCAGAAGAAGACACCCAAATCTTTGATTAACAAAGCATATCTCATTACAATTAATCTCCTGCAGCAGGGCCTCAAGCTTTACCTGACTAAAGTACGGAATCAGCTTTTCTGCCATGGCATATGGGCATCAGTTCACATGGTTCAGCTCTGGATGCATTGTAAAGTGGACTCAGTATTGATGTTGACCAGTTTTAACAGAAAACAATGTGATGATAGTGATGATACCCCATATGATAATGACATTGTATCCATTATTACCTGATGCTTAATAAGCTCATCTAATGATATCATATTTATATTTTACTACAAATTGTCTATTGCATTTGATAATTTTGGAGAACAAGGAAAAGCTAATAAGATCAATGGAAGAAAGAAGGATAAAAAAGGACTTTATATTGGTGAATTTCTGTCTGTTTCCCCCAAGGACTATGTTTATTATTAGGCAAACCCTGATTACACCAATGATTCAAGTATAACAGGATCCTTGGTGAATTATTTGGTAGGACACGCCATTTCAAAAACGGCATCTCAAAAAACAGTATCTTGATTTACGCTATCTCAATTTTATAGTAAAACACCATTTCAATTTACGGCATTGCAACTAAGAAAAACAAGCTTTAAATTTTTTAGATTTTTTGAACCCCAAAAATAACCCAAAAAAATCTCAAAAAATAAAGTTCAAAAAACATTTCTAGGCTTAAAAAAGCCTCAGGATTTCAAATCTGCAATAAAAATGGGGTCAATTAGTAGCAACATAGTTGAGTAAAGCCTAAAAGTTTAAATAATCCCAAACACAACTATTTTCATCTATTTTCATCTATTTTAACTATAAACTATAATTTAAAATAAGCATAGAATTGTACCAAATACTAAAAAGTCAAAAAGTAATAAAACTGAAGGATAATAAGAGAGTAAATTGGGAGGATTTTATTGTAAAATAGCTCAAATATTGGTAGAAAGAGCAACTGAGATAGCTTGGAGATGCTCAAGCT
The DNA here is from genome assembly GCA_014839935.2 of Entomophthora muscae. Taxonomy (NCBI): domain Eukaryota; kingdom Fungi; phylum Entomophthoromycota; class Entomophthoromycetes; order Entomophthorales; family Entomophthoraceae; genus Entomophthora; species Entomophthora muscae. The sequence goes on from QTSX02002951.1 coordinate 20,176, forward strand.
TGCTATCCTTGGGATAGTAGGCAAGGACCACCTTGCTGATTTCAATATACTTTTTCACTGCTTTGGTCTGCTTAGGAGAATCACCCTTGGTCTTCATACCAGTCTTAAAGAGGCAGGCAGAGATGGCTTGTTGAGTCTTGAGATGCACCATTATTTTGTTAAACTTAGGCTTCTGGACCCTGCCTCTTGAACAGTAGTTTTAGAAGCTATGATAACAAGCAAAAATACTTCAAATTTAAACAAAAATAACTCAGATGTAAAAAAATTAAAACTAATAAATTTATATTAATTTAAAATAGATCTATTTATTTTTAATTTTGTTTACATCTGAGTTTTTTTATTTAAATCCAAAGTATTTTTGCTTGATGCCATAGCTTTTAAAACCACTGTAGAAAACTGACTATTCCACCCTTCAAGGGAAGAGGTGGTCTTGATTAACCCGTTTTTGACCTGCTTATAGCAGTTTCAGGTGATTGAGTCACTGCCCTTTCTGATGTGGCGTGCTCCTTGAAACACTTCAACCCATTGCGTTTCCTAATACTTTATGAATGGAGCAAAGGCTGCCTGGTTGGCAAGGATATAAGGATGGTGGGGGAGGGCGTTGTAAAAGGCATTTGTCTCCTCCTTTATCACAAGAGCAAGGGCAGCAAAGCAATTAAAAACGTTCTTGGCTTCTTTAGTGCCTTCAGAGTTGACCAGCTCATGAAGTTCAGAGCACTTTTGGAGGCGGTGGCAGAGTGCCTGCCAGAAATGGAAGTAGCATCCCTGAGGAGAGCTATTGAAGACTCAAATGAAGGAATTTTCCTGAGCCTGTTCAAAATCCACTATTATATATTCTTGATAGGAAAGACTTTCTGGTTGCTTCCTGATTGGGGTGGCTTCCTCTGACTGGGCCTTCTTCTTGCGCCCTCTGATCTCTTTGGGCTCCTCTTCAATGGTTGGGAGGATTTCATCCAAATTGGCCTTCAAAATTATGAGTGTATGGACATGTGTTTCCTGCTTCTTATTGGGAAAGAAAAAAAAGACCAGGGGAAGAACTAGATTACCAACCTGCCCATGGATATTCCAAAGCTGACTGAAGAGCTTTAGGCAGGTTGAGAAAGTGCCATCTGCAAGCCAGGTCTTGCATTTCAACAGGTTGCGCAGATCCTGTGAGGTGGCAAAGCAAATGATGCACTCAGGTGCATGTTGGCCGCTGTTGGGGAGAAGGAATCTCTCCTCATGGCAAGATAGTTTTTGTTCCTTGGTAAGGATCAATTGGTCAATAGAGCTTGCACTGACGCCTTCAGTGCTCAGAGAATATCTCTGATCAGTGAGATATCTCTGCAATTTTGAGGCGCCGCCAACAGTAGAAAGTTGGGTATCATTTGAATTAAGGAGGGCATCATTGGCAACCTCAGTGGCAGTTTGATCCTTGGTGGTTGGGATCACCTGGCAAAGAAACCAGCAGATAAGTTGATAAAGTAGGTCAAAAGGCTCGGCACAGTCATGGTTGACAGTTAGGGCTTTAAATCTAGTGAACCCATAAGTGGTGAGCCTTGCTGGGCACCCAACACTACCACATTTATACTGATGTTGGCAGATGGGGTTCTTCTTGTCATTACATATTGAAGCTGTACCCCTTGTAGACAAAGCCAGCACCCCCTTTCTTAGTCATGATGGGGTAGCTGGCTGGATATGTTGTGGGAATAACAAAAATGCCATTTCAATTGCATATATTGTGGAAGGTGTTAAGATCCCAGAGCTCAATTTTCTCATCTGCAGGAGCACAAGGCTCAGGCTCAGGCTCCTTTTACTTTTCAGGCTCTGAGGTAGGATCAGAGTGGCAATTGAAGTTGAATAACTTCTCTTGGGGGTCTGAGAGGGAGTACACAAATGGAGAGTGGGGAGGGGGTAGAATTGTTTCCCTCTGGTTCAGGTGATGGAGTTGGGGTCTTGGGGTGAGCTTTGGTCTTAAAAGGATGCTTCTTTGGGGTAGTCTTGGTCTTTTTGGCCTTAAGAGGAGTGAACTTGGACTTGGAGGCCTTGGGCGCAGCTTTAGTGGTAGGCTTGGGAGGCATCTAAAAGTAAATTAGTATCAAAATATGAGCCATTTGGGGGTTGTTTTTAAAGAGAAAAATGAGAATATTTTCAATATAAAAGTAGTCAATATTTTTACATAGAATTGTGGAAAAAATAAAAAATATATAATATCAAAATTCCAATATTTTTTGTTTTGTAAAAATAATTTTTTATAAGTAACACAAGTATGCAAAACTTTGAGTTTTGACTGAAAACTTGCAGTCAAAATGGCATTTTTGAAGTGACATAATTGAGGTGCTGTAGCTCAAAAACATAGTGTTTTTGACCATTTTTATATTAAATTAACAAATTTCTGGTGGAGCTACCTCAACCAGGCCAAAGAGTAAAACTTGAATATTTAAAAAAACTAGCTTATACAACTGTGGTTAAAAAGTACCCAGTTGTTTAGAAGAGACCAAAAAATATATATTCACAACGTATCAGGTGATTTCTTACATTTTTTATTAATATGGTAATTGATGTGGATAATACTTTTGAAAAGTGGAAAACAAGAATTGTGGTGGGGGAATCAATATAGCGTAGCCTGGCGTCATATGTAATTTCCCCTTATTTTACCCTATCTATTGTGCACATCAAATTAATTGGGTGATATGAAACTTGGTGGAATTCAAAGTGTCATAAATCAAAATGGTGTAACCACCCCCTTCCATATTAAAATCACTATTAATTATTTTATTAAGGAAACCCTTATCAATGTATCCATGTATAATAAAGCTATAAATTACATATAAAAAACTGATTTTTTACCCAGAAATGACAATCACTAGAAGGACTATCATAGTGGCATCTACTTAGGTTGTTCTTAGTATAAGTGTCTTAGATTGATACTATAGGAGCATCTTCTGGCACTATACAGCAGGCTTTATTTTAGCTAGGAATAAGCTTATTTTAGTTAAAGTTAAATACCGTGATTTGAAATGACATAAAGTCAAGATGGCATAAACACACCCCACAATAAGTGATTTCATATGTAAATAAAGTTAGCAAAAAAAGATTTAATTATTTTGATTCAAAATGACAAATTTGAGATGGCGTACTTTTGAGATGCCACATTATAAAATTATATGTAAGTTTTAACTATTTTATTGTTTATTTTTATTTTTTTGTGATTTGAAATCACTAACGCAAAAAAACTATCTCAAATTAAATTTAAGATGGCGTAAATCAAAGTGCCGCTTTCAAAATGGCATGTCCTACCAATTATTTGAAAAATGAAATTAATCATATTCTACCTATCAGTTTTTCCTAAGCCATCAGATGAAAATTATGTAATGGCTGCATTGAAGATCAAGAAACAAGGACACTAATTCTCAGCTTACTCAGCTGGCCCCACAAATTTTCATCTAAAAAATTTGATGTTCTAAAATCTATGAGACTTTTTCTGGAAGTGAAGCCTACAGAAATTTGATTCTCTGTGCTTTAGTGTCTAAGACCACAGTTTTCTCTTTGAGTGGCAGGCTATGGCTGACATGTTTTTAATTTAAATACAGGAAGCCAATCACATAAGGACAAGTTATTGCCACTCCAGACCACAGCTGCTTACAAGCTAATCAAAATAATTATCAACAAGTAATACAGTAGTTTTAAAAGCTATGGCAACAACCAAAAATACCTCAGATTTAAACAGAATGATTTCATATTTAAACAAAATCCACTATCAGGTTAAAATATACACTCTGTTAACAGGGATTTTTGGTGTTAATGGGCAAAATGGGTCAACACAGCAAAGAAGTGCTCACGCGTAAAGCAAAACAATTCAAAATATAATCCAAAATACATGGATTCACAAACAACATTGTGTCAGTTGACTTTCAGTATACATATGTTTACTATGTGAATTGATGACAAAATATGCCCAAGCGCAGTGTGTCAAAACTCAATCCAAAAACAAAAAACAATAGCAGCTCACTATGTAAACAAAATCACTCACTCAGTGTATGCAATGGATTGTAATCAAGAATGATATCAAGGTATCTAAAATAAGACATGAGATCTGAAGCATAAATTTTAAAAATATTGTGTTGGGTGCTTAATTTGGCGTAAAATCTGGGGAAATAGGTGGAAATTATTTTGGGTATTCTAAAATGTGCGTTGTAAAACCAGAAACAACTAATTAAGAAATAAAAAATCTATAATTAGGATATTGTGTGAGAAAAAATATTAATTGAATATCCATAAACAGATAAAAGCAAAAATTAAAAATAGAGAGTAACTTAATTGAGTTTTATTTAATATTTTATTAAATTTTAAAATGGAAGGAACATAGCAACAGACTACCATTGCACCTGTTGTACGCCGCGGTTGCGGTTGCCCCCACGGGTCAAAGAACAGAGTTAGTGCAACACAAATGCCTACTCAGGAAGGAGACAGGAGAGGAGAGTTTGATAGTGACGCTGCACTGACACAGCCGGTTTGAGGAGCATAAGCTGCTAGAGTGAGGAGCATAAACTATTGGGTCCCCAAGCTGACCTGGAAGCCCACCAAGGTTACCACAACAAAAATGGTTAGAAACAAGGAGGTAGAACTTACTTTGCATGTGTTTGATGTTGTGTACCAGCAAGAGTCGGTCCTGTCAGCCATGCTGGAGAAGGTGAAGCCTGTACTTGATACTAGCTATCAGCCCTACATCAGTGATGGCAATCAGGAGGAGGACAAGAAGCCTGAGTTTTATCAAACCAATGAGGGACAGTTAGTGCTCAAAAAGGTTGCAGCCTTCTATAACAAGGTGCCCATGTCTTACAAGCCTATTATCAATCAGGATCCCAGTTTATCTGAGCCTCTTAAGCCCGCTCAGAAGTACATACCAGATATATAACACATCATCCTGCTCAAGCCAATGTGTGAATCTGGTGGCTACAAGGCAGCCATGGCCATTGTTGGAGTGGATCCCAAGTACACCAGCAAGACCTTCCATAAATTCATCAATACTGGCCGTGTCCTTGCCGCGGAGAAATCCTTGTGTGTTTCTATCATGCTCACCAAGGAGCACAAATGGGCAATCTGCCAGTGGATAACCCAAGACTGCCATCTTGAGCTGGCAAATATTCAGGCCATGTTCAAATCCAATTTTGGATTTGAGGTTTTGATTTCCTTTTACTACCATCTGGTGAAGGGAATGCAATTTTCCTGGAAAAAGCTTGGGGTATCTCCCAATAATAGAAACAGCCCAACCAACATCAAAACTTGGAAAAATACACAGAGGCAAACACTGTTCTCAAAGCCAAGGGGACTCTCAAATTCTACTACATTGACAAATCAGCATTTGTCTTCTCTATGCGGAATGAGTATGGCTATGTCCCAAAAGGCTCAAATGACAGGATGGCTTGGTGTACTGCAGTCCACGCCACAGCCTATTCAATGGTGGATCTCCTTGGTCCAAAGGGGGTTGAGCTCTACCAAATGATATTGGGTTTGAATAAAAGCAGGACCTTTCTATCATTCCTCCAATTGGTTCAGGAGCACCTGAGGCGCACGAGTCTGGGCTTCACCGGCCTCATTGTGTTGGACAATGTTGGTCTCCACAAAGTGGCTGACATTCTTGAGGAATTCCCAATGATCAACACCAGCATTGCTGTGGAACCCCAGCAATTGGCCACGGCAAATTTGCGCCTTCTCTTCCTCCCTGCCTATTTGCCCTTCCTAAATCCCATTGAGGAAGTCTTTGGGTGGCTCAAGCAAGTTGTCAAGTGAGGAACCCCGCTGGGACTGAGGACCTGTTTGATTTGCTGCAGGCTGGGATCCATACCCTCCCAGCTGAGACCATGGCCAAATTCTATGGCCATGCTGATTTGTTCATCCCTGCGTGCCTAGCCAAACAGCCAATCAATTAAAGGCTTAGTGTGTCCAACTTTTTTATATTCTCTTATTTAATATTCAAGATTTATTAATTATCATTTTATATTTAGATGTTTCCACGTCCGCACTCACATTCAGAAGGACCATCAATAGATGTAAGTAATTTATTTATTTTATTATATATTATTTAATATGTCATATGAGGTTATCTCAAACGCTTGATACTGGATTACGCAAATATATTTATATCACTTTTGTCAAATAAATATAAAATAGTCTTATAAAAATTAAATGTAAATTGTAAGGTTGAAATTTATTTTATTGCCGTATTATTTTATACTTTTATGAAATCCATTTCTGCAATATATTTTGCAAAACTGGTTTGCTGAAAAAAAATTATAAAAATTTATCATAATAAAAATAATATAAATTGTAATAAAATTTATTTGAATCATATTTTAATTGTGTGCGCCTATAGTGAGTCCTTTGGTATGTACCCACTCCGCAATGGAGGTGGCGCACAATCTCTACTGCCACACTGTGGACAGTAGATACACTCTTATTAAAATACTCCCACCTGCTGGTGAAAGGCAGTATGGTCAGGTGGGAGTGAAGCAGCAGCTTCTCAGGCAGGGCTGTAAACCTGAAGATACCAGCCAGGACCAGGGCGTCCTGGATAACATTGTACGCCAAGTTGTATCTGGGGGGGGACCTTCTTCACATCCAGGGAGAGCCTGGCCTTGTTGATCCCAAGAAGGACCTTGTCCAGGTCCTCTACTGATGTTTCCATCCAAAGTAGAAGAGGAACCCCAGGTAAACAATGAGGTGAAGCCAATGCCCAGCAAAGGCTTTAGTAAACTTGCAAAGTTTGTTATATACTGTGCTGATATTCTTATCATGCTTGGTCTTTGCAAAGGTCAGCTCCATTGCTTGAGGGACTCCTGTCTTGTTGGCACTCCAGGCCAGCCCAAAGTCTGCAAGGATTATTTTGGTTTTCTTGACAGCTGTTGCGTCTGCATCAGCCAATTTAACCACTGTGTGCCCAAAGTTCTCCAACAGGTAAGATATTGTGTGCTCCACTGGGAAGCAGAAGCAAGCAGCCGCATGCGCCCGGCCCATCTCTGGTACATTCTTGAATAGAAGCGTCTCCAGGACGTCCCAAACAAGATCAATGGAGTTTACACAGTAAACTTCACTGAGGAATACTGGGTCCAGGCGGGCCTATTGGGCATCCTTGTAGGCAGTAACTGCCCACTTGGATGCCCCCTTGCCATGCGTCAGCTTGGCCAATGCCTCCTGTAACATAGGAAAGGACCTGTGAATGTGGTCCTCCAGCTCCCGCAAGACAGGAGAGACAGATACAGCTGTTTGGCCACATTAGTGGCATAATTTAAATAGAAAGTGGGTGGGACAAAAGGAACCAGGACCCAGCAGAGTTCACGGTCTATGTTTTCTAAAAAAGGTAAGTATTTTGAAAATTTATTAATTTTATTTTTTAGGTTACCTTCTTGTGGTTCTTCCTTGCCCACAGGCTTGGCTGGCTTGGCCATTATTGGCGCAAGAAGTTGAGCAGGCAATTCTGTGTCTTCTTTCCTGGTGCTCTTGGCTGGCTTAAGATGGGCATACATTTCAGGCTCATCTGTCCAGACAGATGGCACAGAGAGGGCAAATGGCTTGAACTGGAGGCCCTCAACCACAGTTTTTTTGAATATTTAGTAAGCGCTCAATTGTCTTCTCTGGGGTGTCTGGTATTTTGGTTATAAGAGCCTTTGCAGACACCTTGTCTATTTTGTCCCCTTCAATGACAGCAGACTTAACTATTGCTTTGACCTTGTGGTCAATCTCTTTAATTTCAGCAATTGCTGATTCAAGGTATTTTAGCAGCTTCTCCAATTCTCTCATTAATTTTTTACTAACATTTTCATATGTTTTTATAGTTTTCCCCCAATAAAATCTGTATTATTTTGATACTGTTACCTCTTTGTTTATTCCTTTTTGTTTTCCCATTTACTACATTATCCCATCTTTTTACCCATTTTGTATATGGTTTACGCTCATCTCAATATGTGTTGTTTGCTTTGTGTTGGCATTGTTTCCTTAATTGCCATATTAGTTTTGGTTCTTTGAATAGCCCCTTGTGAAAATATTAGTAAAAATTTGGTGATCAGCTAAATTTAGATTAGATAATTATAGGTTAATTGATTTTAGATAAAGTTGTTACTGATCCAAATTCAAAACCTTAATGATAAACTTTAAGCCAATCAGAAGCCAAGTGATAAAGTGATTGTTGTGACATAAAGAGTCATTCAATAATTCTTTGATGCATGTGCGCTAATTAATATGATTAGCTGGATATTTTGCCATTGTACGCCATTGTTGCTATAGAAAGTTGTTGATGGACTAGTGCCCAATCAGCTGCTGGGTTAGCACTAGTCCACCAACAACTTTCCACAGCAACAATGGCACACAATAGCAAAACATCCAGCCAATCATATTAATTAGCGCACATGCATCAAAGAATTATTGAATGATTCTTTATGTCACAACAATCACTTTATCACTTGGCTCCTGATTGGCTTAAAGTTTATCATTAAGGTTTTGAATTTGGATCAGTAAAAACTTTATCTAAAAACAGTTAAAATATAATTTTCTAATTCAAATTTAGCTGATCACCAAATTGTTGTTAATATTTTCACAAGGGGCTGTGTTTGGATACTAAAAATAACTGTGTTCTGGATCTAGATACACAGCATAGTAAATATATGATTTTATAGGAATAAACTGAATATAAAGAATAAATCCAACTATAAACAAAGAGAAAATGAACAATCAAAATTCAAAAAAAGATAATATAAATAGAAAATGTTTGGCAACAGGGGGTTTATTGGGGCAGGGAAGAGTGATTCCTAGTAGGCAAATAGTGCAGGGAAGTAAGACAAGGAGGCTGTGCTGGCCTGGGGGGTCTGGGATTGGGTAGGGCTGGAAGGTGGGGGTGGCAGGGATAGGGGTAGGAGGATTGTGCGTGATGGCCAATATATACCGCTCATTGTACTCCTCATCAGTCATTGGCTGGATGGGCTGGTAGGTGGCAGTGGCACGTGGTGGGAGGCGCTTTTCTTTATGTGATTGGTTGCCCATATTCACATGGAAACCCATTTGCACAAACAAGTCAGCCACCAGTTGGTGACCAAAGAGAGAATTGTGGTCAAGGACTCCAAGATAGAGGTTGTTGAAAGCCTGAGGGCGGCGCTCCTGGAGTGTATCTCTAAATTAAAGAATACAGCATCAGCCAGATGGATGTCAGCGTGACCAGCTGGGTACACAGAGGCCTGGTGCCCGCGTCCCTGGATGGCCTAAAGGGAGGAGGAACTTCCCTTTATCTGGTGTCTCAAGAAAACCTGATGCTTTGAAATTGAGCCATTCCAGGAGTCAAGTAATCCACCAAGGATGTGGCTGTACAAGTAGCCATTGATGAAATCTGGGTTTATCTGATAGTAGACAAAACCCTTGGCTGAAACAGCCAGAAATGCAGCAATGAACGTCCCTTTCTTGACCTTCTTCCTTCTATTCTTGGCAGCAGCTTTTCCTTGCTCACTGAAATTGTCAAAAGCTATTGATAGCTTAGTATTAAAGGTAAACATGATATCATCTGACATACTAGTCAAGCATCAGACCAGGGTTGATTTGATGGTGGTGTCATATGGGGAATCCTCAGCGCCATCCCATTGTTTGCCGGAAAAATTGGTCAGAACCTGTATGAAAGCCACCTTTCTGTGCATATAGAGCTGCACCATGCGCTCAGAGACCCATATGTTATGATGCACAAGCTGTTTGCAGATCTGGGTTAGGGATGCTTGGGATCCTGCTGGAGGAGGTCAAGCATGAGTGGGTATGCCTCAGATATTTTTGACTTGGGGGCCTTCTTGGGGTTCTTGGCTGTCCTAATCAGATTCCCCTTGTTCATTAGGTTGTTGAACTCCCGCATGACAGTAGCCTGGGTGAATTGTAATTGGCTGGTTATCTGGTCCCATGACAGACCCTGCAGGTTCAGTGCCATAATTTCCCAGAGAATTTGGGCGGTGATGATTTGTCATTTGGTGCGCTGGGTCGCAGGAGCTGAAGCCTGATTGGCTGTAGAGGGGCAGGTTGGGTGGTGGCAGGAAGTTGTTCCAAATCAAGGTTGCCATCCTGATTGGTTGGTTGGCAGGCAGCTTGTGTGGGGGTGGGTACAGGAGCAGGGGCAGAGCTAGACGCTAAGTGACTCTCAAACAAGTCAAAGCCATATGTGTTGGGGTCAGTAACAGGTCAGCTTCCTTGTTACCCGCCTCAAAGGCTTGGGTGTAAATGGGTGCCTCCACGTTCTGAGCCTTGCCTCCATTGAAGCTGTCTTGACTGCTGCTGGCGCTGTCAAAAACGTTGTTGCTGTTTAAAACCATTATAAAACACCTAGGATAAAATAACTAAAAGTAGAAATTTTAAAATTTAAAGATTTATTTTTATTGTAATATTGAGTCCATATTTGGAAAGGTTCTCAAAACCATTTCATACAAATCAGGAGTCATGCAATTGAATAAAATGCTTCTGTTTCTAAATTATATAGCTGTTGATTGGCATTAAAACTGTTATACTTCTATTTTAGGCTGCTCATACTACACATCTTGTGTGAGTTCATTTTGTTTTGTGCTTATGGAATATTGCTTCTAGATTGCTCTATTTTTGTTTCATTTTAGTCCTTCTGTTGGTGCCTCATATGAATCCTGCTTGGATTATAATATACACTGGATTAGCATCCATCCATCTCACTTGTTGCATTAGCTCATTTTGTTTGTGGTTTGAACTACACTGCTTGATATTTGATATAATGTTGTATAATGGGCTAGTGAAATTTTGTTTTTTGTTTGACAGTTCATTTATTAACCAAAAATATTTAAATTATTTGAATCCTGAATCTCGCACAACTTGGATTTTGTTCAAATCTGAAATCATTTTGTTTAAATCTAAGGTATTTTTGATTATTGCCATAGCTTTTAAAACTACTGTACATCAAGTTACATTGGTTGTTTCTTCAGAAAATCCTCTTAGTCTAACCTCTTTCATCACTAAAATCTTTTCTATATCAGCTTCAAACACCAAATACCAGAACTAGAACTCCCAATCTACCTCTTTTTTCTCTCCTCTTTTTCTTCACTATTATTTCTTATAGGCACTCTTTTTTGTGGCTCAAATAAAACCCTTCTATAGGCCAATCCTTTATATTATACAATGATGTGTTTTTTTAGCCTTGTTATAATAGTTTATCTGTATTTTTTTGTTTTATCTTTACCTGCTTCAATTGTTTTTATAAAATAATATATATAAATCATGCTGTGCGTCTGAATATAGATCTGTAGTATTGTTTTAGCATTTTGAAGTAGACTCTTTTATTATATACAAAACAGGACAGTTTTTAAATTTATATTATCTTTAAAGTTTATGCTATTAGTTTTTTAAATTAGTTTCTGCAATATGTATTTAAACCATAATGATAAACTATAGTAAATTAGAAGCTGCACATAAAATTGTTTATTATGACATAAAGGCTCTTTGTATGATATTTTTTGCTATAGCAATTGATTTTAACTGTGGTTCCTAATTGAATATAAGTTTATCACTGTGGCTTTGAATTTGGATAACAGAAAACTACTTTAAATACATCAAGCACATATTTTTTAATATAAAAAATTAAACAAATAGCCTGTTTTGGATTTAATACAATATTGTGATGCACCTGCTCTCCAGAAGTCATTAATGTGTGCCCTGGGTCAAAGCCAGGGTCCAGCTGGGCTGGGGTGCCATACTTCAGATGAGCTAGTTCAGAAGAAAAGTCATTATATTGGGCTTTCAGGCATGTAAATCCCTCCACCAATTTCCACAAATAAATCTTTGCATCTGCTACATACATCAATATTTCTGCATTGTGGGCCTATAATGAGTTGGTATAGCTCTTGAAATAACTCTTTGAACTCTCGTTGGAGAAAAACTTTGCCCCTTGGTGAAAATTCACATCTCTTGTAATCCTTAACAATTATGAGCCAGGTGTTTGACTGTGTGCCAACTTTCTACAAAACTGGTTATATTGATTGAATTGATAAGTGTCAGGGTGAAATAAAATAGGGAAGTATTAAATGGTGAAAGAAGAATTATTTTTCAGGAGTTGTGAATGTCTTTATTAATGAAAAAGAGAAATTCCTTCAGAAACATTCTATAATAGAATATTAAACTAAAACACTTTTATTTTACAGTTTTATCATATTATTTTTATAGTGTTTTTTAGCTATAGATTGTCATAAATATATCAGTGCTTATTGACGGCAAGATTTATTAGATGTTTCTTTCAGATTATCTAAATGTGCCTCCAGTTTCACTGTTTAATATATGATATATAGTCTCTTGCTTCAAATTTCTACCCTTTGGGATGTTTCTCTAGATATCTTAAGCAATTACTTACACCTTTCTTCCTACCATAGAATTAGCTTTAATTATTAACTTATTAAAATCCCAAAAAATCCTACATTGTTTCCTGTATCATTTGATTAAACTAAATACTATTTCAACAATGACCTTCATTAGTAGGATAATCCTCGAACTCAACCAAAGATTTCTTTATCAACTCTATTGAAGTGCTTTCCTTCCATCAGAGCAGTTTTTCTGATGCACAAATAAAATGTCAACCTTTCACTAGCAATGTGACAACATTTTTCCATTTGAAGCGTCAATGTTTCACCAGTCAGTCAATGCTTTATCAAAGTTAACTAAAGTTTTGCCATCAAAGCAAAGCACCAGGGAAGCATTCCCCCTGGAACATTCCAATTTCGCCATTGTAGCAAAGCTCTTGAGAAAATTTCCCTTGGAACATTTTAATTTGGCCATTGTAGCAAGCTTCCTTGAAGAAATGTTTCAAGACGTCTCTCAAAATTTCCCTGGGATATCAAGAGCTTCCCAAACAGCCAGTGATAACCTAGCAGATGATTTTTATCTGCTATATAAGGGCATTATACAGCCTTACATCTACTCTTTAAATGGGATGACATATCTAGTATCTTTTTGTCCTTCATTGCCCCCAAGTTGTTAGCCTGAGCTTTAATCATAGAGTAACCATATTTGCTTCCTAAGCACCCCAGGCTATTTGGCCCATCAACTGCTTTAGTATATAAATTACCTAGCAATGATGTTAGTTTTCCTATTTTTGCACAGAGGTAATAAGTGTCTCTCTTAAAGATATCAAAAATACATGGACAGAGAATCTCCAACCATTGTGATTTTTATACAACTGTAGTATTGCCCTGGCTGGTCTTAGGATTTCAATACCATATAACATTTATCACAGAAAATATGTTTAAACATTGCATGAAACTAATAAATGTCCTTCATATTAGCACCCAAAAGGCCTAAAAATCAAACACCAAACATCATATATGGAAAAAATACCAGCATTTTATCTGGGCAACAATAAAAAAACCACTGATATACATTGATTAGGTAACTAACCCTTATTTGTCTGGCATCAGCCTATGCCTACTAAAATCCTCAAACTTTGTTCACCGCACCAGGAAAATGTTGAAAGACATCTTGAAACATTTCTTCAAGGTGGTTTGCTATAAGAGAAAAAGAGGAACAATTGGTGAGGAAAAGTTTTCAAGTGCTTCAATACAAGTGTCGCAATATTGAGTACTCCACTCTAATTGCTATTGAGATAATTGGAATTAACACATTGATATGATTTTATAATGGATTCCTTAAGTTGATTTCCTATATGTAATTGGATTCAACTGGTGGAGCTAAAATACTCAGGCTTATTATCAACCCATATGAGTTTAATAAACACAGATTTTAACCTTACACTTAATACATACTTTGATATTGCCTTTTATTTAGCAGTTGAAGTTGGTGTTTAGTAATCCTTAAATAGTTTAGTGATATCAGTATATTTTATATATAGTTTAGTTAAGATAAAACTCTTTTATTAGAATTAGCTAGTTTAGATAGCCCAAATTTACAACAATGTCATTTCTCAATATATTGTACTTTATCATTTTATGCTTATCTTTTTATAATATATGAGTTGCCATTTTGTGATTATTGTTTTTTTTGTGATAAGATCAAGAAGATGTTTAATTAGGCCCTTCCTCTGGGTTGCAGAATGAGCGTAAGAATTTTGCATGTACACAGTTGAATATATGCCCGCTATCCTTATCCTTATCCTTGATGGTGTAGGCAGCAGGTGAGGTTTCTCAATGATCTCAAAGGGGTCTACCCAAAGCTTGTCTAGTTTGTGGGATCTACCCGCGCCTTGAGTGTTGCAGAATGCAACCCCCTTCCCCACCTCAAAAGAAGTAATGGGGCTCTATTAGTGGAGTCCCTCTCAAATCTGGCTTGGGTCTTAATAGCTGTGTTTCTAAAAGCAGATACCTGCAATTTGATGAGGGTGTTGGCTAGTTGACCCAGGTACTAGTTATAGGAAAGTTGCCCAAGGTCACCTGTGGCTGAGTATAAGACAGGCGGAATGGCAGGGTGACAGTCATACATCAGTTGAAATGGAGATGCTCCTGTGGTCAAGTGAAGTGAAATGTTGTACACAAACACAGCTGCTCCTAAGTATGTTTCCCAGGAAGATGTATGTGATGACGCTAATTTCCAGAGGATCTGGGTTAGGGTACTGTTGGCACGCTCCATCATCCCATTGGTTTCAGGATGATATGTGGTGGAGAGTATCCCAAAAGCTCCCATGAGGTTGTTCACTCTTGATATCTGTTGTAAATCACACCATTAATACTATTTTTATATGGCATTCAAATAGTGATATGTGCAAAGATTTGGTTGGATTTGCTTTTGACTTTGGAAATTCCTTGCCTTCTGTAAATGGGTCAACACCAATATCCACCCACTCTGGAATATCATACCTGTTCTTGACTGATCCTGGTATGACCTCATCCCAACGTGACCCCTTCTGCCGCTCTGTCTACCTAATGAGTGATCATCAACCCTTGTCTACTATTTAAGTAGAATCATTTCTCCTAATAAAGACAAGTTTATCCACATTTGTGTTGGCTTTAATATTCTTCAAGCTTTTTCTTTCCTTTTTGCCAAAAGGAATTCCTCTTCTTGTATTCCAGGAAATTAAGGTATATGCCCTTAATTTTGTCCTGAAGGCTAACCCAAGGCTAGCTTCAAACCTCAAATCTTTTGCTATAAAAATTTCCCGCTGTGTCCTTCTGGATGTTGTCCCCAGGAGCCAAACACAACAATATCAATGAGGCCATAAAGTTAGTCCCATTATCTGAGAGTAGGAACTGTGGGAAGCTGTGGCATAGTATAATGGGATACAAGACAAATTGTGTGGTAGAAGGAGCATCTACCTTCCTGAGAGGCCAGGCTTCCACCCACTTAGTGAGGTAATATATAGCAACTATCACATAACAAAAGCCAGGGCTGCTACATGGGAGTGGTCCCACTACTTCCATTGATACAGTATGCCAGGCAAAATGGGGTTGCACCTGTGACAGAAATCACTGGATAATATGAAGCCGTTTCTAAATGATGAGGAATTACCACCCAAATCCACATAGAATTGATGATTAACTACCACTGCGGCTTCAGATTTTTTTGTGAAATTTCCAATTGTAACTCTAGGATTAAGTGGAACAATTAGTCCTAACCAGAGTAAACCAAGATAAAGGATCTGGGAAAGCATCAATGCATCTTCAGCGTAGAATTCTGGGCATTGGGAAGTGACACAATTTTCTGTTTCAAGAATGGGGGAGGAGCTGCAAAATTGGCTGGCATGAAATTGACATTTGGCGGCGCCAACAACAAAGTTCCAGATGCTGGGGCCCATCTTCCTGAAATGATTTGGTTCAGAATCAGATTGTACAGGATATACCGCAATAACCTGATCATAGGATTCATTTTTAAAATTTAAAATTAGAACTTGGGATAATTGATTTTTATTGAGTGAATTTTGGAAGACTCAACTCTTAGAGTTGAAACAGGGAAAATTATTCAATATATATCAGAAAAATTGACTTAGCAATACCACCTGAGTCTTGACCTCCTATTCCTTCTACATCTTCAAGTAAGTATCTAGTCCAGGTTACAAAGAACCCTTGCGTGACCAGTTTCTGACAACCATGCTGATTAATAAGCTTATATTGGGTGACCCTCATATTACGTCAATTTATCAACATCAGTTTGAAAGGGGGAGCTGGTTTTAGTTGGCATACTGGAGCAGCCGTGACCCATTTTCAATTGACTGTTTGGTTTAAATCCGTTAACTTGGTCAATTTTGATACAGGTTTCACAGCCTTCTTACTTGGACGGACAATACCCAGCATTATGGAACCTACTGTGACAGTCAAAGGCTTTGGTTTTGTCAACTGGAGTCTGGCTATCTATCCTAGTAGGTGGGTACTGACGCTTGGGTGTATGCAGATGGAAGAGTATCAAAAATATGTATGGAAACAGATTGGTGAACCAAAGGTTCATAACAACTTTATTTGGTGAGGATGACAGTACAGAACTTTTTCAAGTGCTTCTGATTTATATACTTACTCACATGCAAGTGCCTCTGGGCATTCTTCTGGTGCTATCTGTGTGGCAAGGCTTGGCATCTCAGCTTCTGCTGTTTGGTTGGCTGCTTCATGGTCATTTTTGGGGTTTTCAGGAACAGTTGGTTGGCTTTTTAGTGGTCCATCTTGGCTTAGCTGGCTATTGGTTCTGGCAGGTTTAGCTTCTGGGGTTATGGGGGTTTTCCCAATGTGATCACCATTTTTGGACTGGCTTGAAAGGCTTTCCTGAGCCCAAGGAACTTGATTAAAAAAGGGGTCCCCAATTGGGGACCCCAAATTACTTAATGGAGGGTGGGCTTGATCTGGGTTTACTGGGCAGCTGAAAATAGCCTGCCCAGGCCCAGCCAATCCCACCAAGACTTGGGCGTAGTTTTTGGGGCCCCTCAGCTGCCACCAGGGCAGGAATGATTCATGCACCTGAATTCACTTCAAAAAGCAAAAATACAGGTGTGGGCAAATCTCCACCGCCTGCTAGCCCCGCCTGGTGGCTAGGAGAGGGTTCAATTCCCGCCCGGGGCCTCAAAACTGTTACTTTTGTAACAGCAATCCTTGGTTATTCATGTTTAATCTCACTGCCCAGAGGCTCTTGGTTTCCCAATCTGCCAATGACAACAAGGGGCTATACTCATATGGTGAGGCCCTAGTAGATACTGGCTGCATTTACGCTAAAGTAGCCAATCAGGCTCATTTACATTCTGTGCCTGCTACACTTGTAGCTGCTCCTTACAAGGGTACCCAGAAGTTTGTCACTCACACCATTACTCTACAATACAATATCTTGTTAGTCAGCACAATAGTTGTGTTTTCTTTACTGTTGGGGAGCTTGCACTCCTAAAGTTGCAATATCCAGATCTATTATGCAACTTTCTCACACCTGTCATCACTGTACCTTGCTTCATTGATACAAGATTTCCTGAAACATAATCAAAAGCCAGTGTGATCTATCTGAGCCCTAATGGTTATGAATTGAAGACACACTCTAAGGAAAAAATAATAGGTGGCATCAGATAGATAGGCACCCAATAGTTCATCTTTTATGACTTAAGCTAAATCTTGTTAGTCATGTTAATCTGTTAGTTGTTTATGGCTTTTACAAACTTTCCCTTCTTGATGCACTTGAAACAACCATTCCTAGTCCCTCCCTTACTAGTGGAGCTTATAAAATAGAGACAGCTTTGGGGAAAGGCTATGCCAATAAACAACTCTATCACACTAGTTACTAGCCAGGCTCCACTTAAGGCTGTTACTACACTAGCTCAGCATTAACTAGGCTCAACAAAGTTGGAATTTTAAACAATGATACCTTAACTCTTAGTATTAAGACTAAAGATGGTATTGTGGTCAAGACTATTAATCACAATGATGCCATATCCACCAAGAATTCCTTGATCTTCTACATCACCAGCAATTCTCAAAAGGTTAGCGCTATACAGATCTATCAGGGTGACTGTGCTTCTACCAAAGGTCTTATTCTCTTTAGAAAAATCAATCTGACCATTAATCCCCCTCCTGGTATGACCTACATTATCTATCCCTGCAACCCTAGTTTGGATACCAAGTCTGAGGTTTCAGAACCTTGCTCCCATGTTGTCTTCACCCAAGACATAAAGACTGAGCTTACTCTTATCATAATGGATGGACCTAACAGCCTCAAGATTGAGGATTCCACATAGCAACCTTATCTATATTAAGGCCACCTGGTTAGAAAGTTACCCTATCAGTCTTCCCAAAGCCACTTCACCCATTACAATTATTACTGTCAGCACTAGAAAAGAACATGAGAAGTTAGTCTACTACAATGTCAAAAGTCTGCCCTTACCCAGTTCAAACCATGTTATTACTACCAATTGTATGTACAAAGAGCCCACCTCCCTCAATTATCTGGTCTTGGATCATGTAACCCTTACTCCTCCCTTCAAGGTGCAATCCAAGCAATGCAAACCCTATGTCAAATCTAGAGGTGGGAATGTTGCAATATTGAGTACTCCACTATAATTGCTACTGAGATAATTGGAATCAATACATTGATATGATTTGATAATGGATTCCTTAAGTTGATTTCCTATATGCAATTGGATTCAACTGGTGGAGCTAAAATACTCAGGCTTATTATCAACCCATATGAGTTTAATAAACACAGATTTTAACCTTACACTTAACACATACTTTGATATTGCCTTTTATTTAGCAGTTGAAGTTGGTGTTAATTAAGACTTAAATAGTTTAGTGATATTAGCATATAATTTTAGTTAAGATAAAATTTAACTCATAGATTTAGCTAGTTTAGATAGCCCAAATTTACGACAACAAGGGCAAAGTATTGACTAAGCTCAGGAAAACATTGAAAGTATGAAGAAAACTTAATGCTTCACATAGAAAAACATCAACACTTGACAGTAAAATATTGATTCCCTTATTATGGATAGGGAAAATGAAAAGATAGCTTAAAAACTCTTTAATATAGTTAGCATGTCATCATTGGTTGAGTTTGAGGCTTGTTCTACTGATGTTGGTCATTGACAGAAAAGCCTGAAGCTTAAATAAATGATGCAGAAAAAATTATAGAGTGTGTTAGGCTTTTATCAAGGTAATACTGAAAGCTGATTCTATGATAGTGTCAAAACTGCAGGCTTGACCCGCCAATAAGGTTCCAACCAAGCGGGTTTGTGACCCGCAATCCAATTACCCGGTCACCCAAAGCCAGACTATGAAGTCAACTTGAATTACCAAATCTATCAACATGAACAGATGATGATCCTTCACAGTGGATATCTTGATTTGGCTCTTGACTCATTATCAGGATCAAGCCACCCCCTTTTCCATCCAGCTGTGTGATCACCAATCATGTTCCTACTATCCATTGACTCACAATAGCTATATAGTCACTATCTCACAATAAAGATTATTATCTATCTTCTAAATATTTTCCCCGTGTAACTCTGCTAAAACAGCACAGTTACAACATTGGTAGCACAGGTAGGTTCTCCATCCTACCTTATCTTGAAAAATTCCGCCTGTTGCCCGCACACGCTGCGGCCAACAAATCCTTGACAGAATCATGTCTGGCCTCCCACCCAACTGGACTCCATATACCCCTGGTACTGAGATACCTGATAGTTTTGTTCTCTACCAAAACACGGTGATCCTGCTACCTGCCTTCAACGCCCTGTCCGCCCAAGGGTTCTTTCAGGCACCTTCCTCAATGCCACAACCAGCTGAAAAAACCACCATGCCTGCCTACGTTGCACAAAGAATTTGCAGCGCCGCCTTGGAACCCTTTGCAGGGGCCAACAACAACAATGCTGCTGCATGAATTCAGTCCGCCCAAAGCAAGCTGGCTCAGATGGAATGCCCATAGCAATTTTGGATTGCAGAGATTTCCATTTGCTTGACCCATGACACTGGCACCTGGTGTGACAAGTGGCACAAAGAGCACACTGACAAGAACTGGGACACCTTCAAACAGGACTTCTTGGCAAGATTTGTGCTTAAGAATACGGCATTCATGATCATACGCCAAGTAAAGAACCTGACCCAGACAGGCACCTTTAAAGAACTCACCCGCGCTTACAAGGAACTCTGTCTATGTGCCCCATCCAACATGGCCTTTGATACCCCAGCAACACACCTCATGTACTATGACGCTCTCAAGTTGCACGTGATGAGACATGTGAACCTGGACCAAGTTACTACCTGCAAAGCCTGTACTGTGAAGCAGAAAAAGTGGAACAAATATCCAACACTCTACACAAGGCACAGACTGGGAAACAAGAAAGGCCCAAGTACTCCCATCCAAGCAGACGCTCCTCTTGACCACCCCCTGGAGGCAACAGCAACAACAATAACCACAAACCCACCGGTTTGAATGGGAATGGGAATGGGAATAACAGCCAGTCAAATTGTACCCATTTCCGCGTCACCACCACCCAAGGCAACCAGGATGAGGGAAAAGCCCAGGAAGAGCACTAAGCAAGCCAAGCTCTCCCCACACAACTCCTGACTTTCCCAACAATGAATAAGAACCTGAGGACGTGGACCAATGCCCAATGATCCAAGTGCCCTCGGAAGATCCGGTACTATACACCATTACCAGACATCCCAATAAATTGATGTCTTACCCTTTCCAATTTCACAGTTACACAGGCTCAGCACTCCTGGACTTGGGCGCAGACCAAACTTTAGTCAACAGCAGCTTTGCGGATAAATTCAAGCTGGCCACTAATCCTTTGCGGATTAAAAACGTAGTCCTGGCTGATGAACACCACATTGCCGTGACAAAGGAAACTGCCCCCTTCTCTGTCATGCTTGAGAACCTCCACTCCACCATCCAAGGTCCCGTCATTGACTTCCCTAAGTTTGACATTGTACTAGGGCTGGACTGGTTATAGAAAAAAAAACCCCATGTGTACTGGGCAACCTCAGTGTTGACCATCAAGCGTGAAGGTGTCAACCACCAAATCTACCCAGACTCTGTAGACCAACTCCTACAAGACCACGTCTTTGTACGCATCATGGAGACCTTGGAGAAGAAGGAAAACCTGAAAGCAATTGACTGGGACTCCTGCCAGTATGAAATCATACACCTCAAGGACCACCAGGACACCTCCACGCCGCAAGATTGCAACATTGTGGCCTGTCACCCAGAAATCTTTAAGGAGGTGTTACCTGGGCTACCCCCTGAGAAACACATCCAACAATCTATCTAACTCAAGGGGGCTGTACCCAAGGCACACCCCATTTACAGGCTGACCCCAAAAAAGGACAACACCCTGTGTGCCTATCTCAAGGAGGCATTGGAAAAAAGACTTATCCGCCCCTCACAGTCTCCCTTTGGGGCCACCATATTCTTTGTGGCTAAAAAGGACAGTACCTTACACCTGGTCACAGACTACCACGCCTTAAACAAAGTCACCATTAAGAATTTTACCCATTACCATTAATTGACAATCTTTTTGATGCCTTGGTAGGTGCCTCCCTCTTCTCCAAGATTGATCTAACTGCAGGCTACAACCAGATTTGTATCAAGGAGGAAGACATCCCCAAGACAGCCTTCCGCACCAAGTACGGTTCCTACAAATGTGTGGTACTCAACTTTGGCATGACCAATGCCCCGTCCACCTTTGTAACCTTCATGAACAAAGTGTTTGCACCACACATAGGCAAACACACCCTAGTGTACCTGGACAATATTATTGTCTACAGCCCCTTGGTGGAACAGCACCACAAAGACCTGGAGGAAGACTTTGCGACCTTGGAACAGCACAAACTGTTGGCCAAGCCCTCCAAGTGCCAGTTCTTTCAAGAGCAACTACCCTTCTTGGGACACATAGTCTCAAAAGATGGCATCAAATCCGCCAGCCAGAAGATATAAGCCATCTGCAAAATTCCACCTCCCAAAGACAAATCAGAGCTCCGCACCTTCTTGGGAATGGTGGCCTATGTACAATGCTTCATACCCAACTGTGGCGTCTTGACCGCCTCCCTGTCTGCCATAACAGGCGCCAAGTCCAAGTTTTTATGGACCCCCAACGTGACCTCTGCTTTAGACGTCTCAAGGAAAAGCTCACAACAGCTCCCATCTTACAATACCCCAAACAAGACAGAGAGTACCAGATGGAAACCGACACTTCAGATGCATCCATTGGGTTTTACTAAAAATTAAGAATAGTGATGGTGACTTCCTGCCAGTAGCCTACGAGTCACGCAAACTGACAGATGGCAAGTGTTGATACCCAATCCACGACAAAGAACTGTTGGTCATTGTACACTGCCTAGTCAAATGGCGCTGTTACCTGGAACAGCAGGAAGAATTCACAGCACTAACTGATCATAAGTGGCTCATCTACTTCAAGACACAAGCAAACCTGTCACGCCGCCAAGCGCGGTGGATGGAAATCTTGGAAAGGTTTAACATGCTCATCTAGTATAAGCCCGGGGCTGAGCTTGCCATGGTGGACGCCCTGTCCCATCTGTATGTCTGCGCTTCTAGTGAAGAGAATGGGCTCAACCCAGACTAGCCTCTCCTAGTGCTCTGTAAAAAGGACAAAGGGTTCCCTGCAGGCACAACCAATATCACCAAAGAAATGGTCATCAAGAATGAACACCTCTTTGCTGATGTATATGGAACCCTTCACAGAAAAATGTTGGATGACACGACCATTCCCTACATCCCCACACATCAACGAGTTGATACCATTCTTTGCTACCACAGAGATCTTGGACATACCAAGAGCCAAAATCTATACAAATTCCTAAAACATAAATCCTGGTGGCCAACCTTATACCGCAATGTCCAGGAAGCTCTAGAACAGTGCGAGGTCTGCAAAAAGTTTGCCAAAAGCAAAACCCCGCCTAAGTCTGTACTCCCCATTCAAACCCAACTACCGTTCAAAGTATGGGCTCTTGACATTGTGGGCCCCATGCCAAGAAAACACAACGGCAAAAAATACATCATCACAGCCATCAATTTTGCGACAAGGTGGCCAGTAGCCCAAGCGGTGAAAACACATACCGGTAACAATGTCTGACAATTCATTGGCAAGGAAATAATCAGCAGGTTTGGAAAGCCAGAACTCCTGATAACTGATGGAGGCAAAGAATTGACCTCCAAAGACACCAACATGTACCTCACCAAAAATGGGGTCAAACACACTGTCACAACACCATACCATCCACAGGCCAATGGACGCGTAGAGCAGCTTAATGGTAGCCTCATGCAAGCCCTAGCCAAACTCACCGCCAGGAGACCTGAAGACTAGTATAAGCAGCTACCAACTGCATTACTTGTGTGCCAAATCCAAGTGAACAAATCTACCGAAAGAAGCCTGTTTGAACTGGTATACAGCACACAGCCAAATATAATTCAAGCATTGACAGGACCCAAACTGGAAATTCCAAGTCAAATCCCCCCTCTCTCAGACCCTCAAATAATAGAGGCCAACAGTGAACAAGCAGCCAAAGAAAAAGAACACTTACAAAAGACCTTTGTTCCCATCTTCCAAAGACATGAAGTTGGGGACAAAGTCTGGGTCATGAATGTTGACAAAAGCAAACTAAAACCCAAAAAAGTAGGGCCAGCAATCATTCTAAAGGTAAACAACAATAACACTTACCTTGTGCAAGGGCTCGGGAAACACAAGCAAGACAAGACCTTACACCACAACCACCTACAACCCTGCAAAGCAAGACAGAAACAACGAGAAACTGCCCTTCCTGCCACCAAACAACAACTGGTTCAATATGGCGCCCGGGCTTCTGACAACCTCCCTGACAACCTGCCCCCAGAGGAGGCTAACCTTCAGCTGGGGGGGGTGTTGAAACCGCAGGCTTGACCCGCCAACAAGGTTTCAACCAAGCGGGTTTGTGACCTGCAATCCAATTACCCGGTCACCCAAAGCCAGACTAGGAAGTCAACTTAAATTACCAAATCTATCAACATGAACAGATGATGATACTTCACAGTGGATATCTCAATTTGGTGCTTGACTCATTATCAGGATCAAGCCACCCTCTCTTCCATCCAGCCGTGTGATCACCAATCATGTTCCTACTATCCATTGACTCACAATAGCTATATAGTCACTATCTTGCAATAAAGATTATTATCTATCCTCTAAATATTTTACCCATGTAACTCTGCTAAAACAGCACAGTTACAACAATAGAAAAGAGAATGTGTGAAATAGCTTAAGCTTCCCAATGAATTATATATCAGTGATTGAACAGTGAAACTTAAAGAGATCTGAATATGCATCTATGCTAGGAAAAGAGATTATTCAAATTTCTGTACATAGATCTTAGGACTTTCCAGTAAGCCAAGACATTGATAGATTATATGTCAATATAAAAGTGCAGCATAAGCCTAAAAACGGCTTAGTGGAACTATAGCAGCAACAATGTGATTGAGCAATTATATAAACAATATAAGGTTTCTAAGGGAATCTTTCTGCAATAAATAAAATATTCAGGTCCCTTAAAGATTCATACCTTTTAATACATACAAAGAATTTTCTGGTATCTATTATTCAGTGTTGGTCAAGAGAAGCAATATAGGTAAAGGTGCATAAATTTTACCTGTAGCCAGACCCCAGATGAAGAATGATTGATATTAACAAAAGGGTTAAAGCTTTCATCAATGGGACAAGAGTTTCTGAGGGGAATTCACCAACTTTTTCAGGAATTGTACCAACCCCAGGGTGGCCTAGTACAAAAAGATGTGATGATACATGTAGCAGATTCTAGAATGGTAGTAGAAAATGTACTGAAAGAGTTTTCCTGTTTAAAGGCTCATTATAATGCCCTCTCAGCTGAACTGGTGCACTTGAAGAATGGCTACCAACCCACTTAGTCCCTGGCTTTGACCCAGGACACACTTTGGTGGTTTCTGTAGGTCAGGTGCATCACATACTTTTAAATTGTATCAGGGTGTTCTGAAAGTAGATGAACACTACAATGAAAGCATCAAAATCTTGGGAGGAATATTTTTAAAGAATTTTACTCATAATAGCATAATACAAAAGGAAACAGTCTCAGAATAAAAAATGTTATTAGACACCATCATATAAAGTCTGTATGTATGGCCATGTCACTGATTTAAAATCTAGAATCTTTAAAACAATTGTATGATTGTATTAATCTTAAACTGGTCCCTCATTATTTTAAGCTAGTGGTTAGATGTTTTATTTTTGGCCAGATTAAACTGGTAAGCTGTCAATATTATTTGATGTTGTCACTAACAAATACATTGTGTTGTAACATGTTTCTCGACTATCTCTAGCTTTTAGGGTGACATCGTAAGTATTTGTCCTTGATATTAAGTACTTACCAAAAAAATCAGATCAAGACGTTGTACCACTCTCATTAACGTATTTCTATGTATATGGGGCCTTTGTGCCAGGTCATTAATTGCTTTCTAGTTTGATGCGTTTTACACTTTAATAGCAAACTGTCTTTATCATATCAATTACTCTATTTCCGTTGATGTACTATATTAAATTACATATCATTCCTGAAAGACATATTTTTTCAAAAAAATGCACCAGCTGAATTCGTTTTTCTAGATATATTTAGAAACCAAGAAATTTTAGAAATCTAATATAAAAAGTGGCTTAAATATATTTGAATTAATGTCTTTATTTTCAAATGGTTGAGGTAGCTATTGATGCTATTGTATTCGTGGGCCTATCACATCAGAGCTAGATTGAAACATAAACAACTATATATTCATCCAAAATGAACTATTTGCTAAGTAAACAGATGGTATAATTCAACTCATATTCTTAAAAAAGCTAATTACGATAAACTGACAACGTTCAGCAGACGATGTTTACAAACGTGTTGCTATAAGACATAAAAGTTGAATGAATTTGATAAATCAACGGTAATAACAAGGATTGATAGCGGTAGAATCACCTAGTGTAGCCACCAAAAATAGACAATCGTCTTCTTTCAAACAAGACATTCAATTGTTATTTACAAAAATAAGTATTCAAGAGGTAGCGTATCGCGTATATTATTGGAAAGGTTTCTAACATTGCTGTCCAATCACATGACTTGATAGAATAAAATGGAGTAAGCAGACAACTAAATGCTACAGCAGTTTGCGATAATAGGTGATTTAAGCAGTCATTTAAGATATCTTTTTCGCGAATACGCCTCCAGAAATTAAAAAGTAGATATAATTTATTCCATAGCTTCTGAGATTTCTGCTATTAGTCTCTACCTTCGTAGAATTTACCGAGGAACGTCTGCGGCTTTGATTGTTGTTCTTCCTTAGCAAAATAGAACATGAGGTTGGTCAACCTGCTTCCAAAGCTTCATAGTCTCTTCAAGCTCAGCATTTCCTTTGAAAATCAAGATATCAATCAACTTAAGATCATTCACGTAACGATTCTTCTCAAACTCTTCACGAATCTTTGCTCTAATAACCGAGTAAGGAAAATCCAAAATATAAAGCTGGGGTATTTCAGGGGCCTAAAGTAATCCTTAGAAAAATGTAAAGCGTAAAAAAGGGAAAGAGAAAGGAATGCATACTTACCGATCTAATCCATTTACGATATAAACTTATTGTACGGGTACGAGCATTGAGGAGTGAACCTGAAGCTGCAGTACGCAAAGCATAAGTAGACATCTAAATGAGCTGTTATTATTTGTCAAAAAAATAATTTGTCATCCCCCGAATAGAGCGTCGAATTTCAGTTTTAAAAACAGCACTTTGAGAAAAAACACTTTTCATTATATAATTTTGTATGGAAGGTCAAAGTCATTTTTCTAATTTTTCTAAATGGTTGCATTTGCCAAAAAAATCCGAAGCCGGTATAAATAAGCTAAAACATGACATTTGGTTTACATCGGCCTTTAAAAATAGAAGCTGCTCGTCTAAGTACTTAGACAATGGTTGATAGAATATTAATATATTGCCTCAAGAAAGCTGACAAAATATACTTGCTCTTGTAACTGATGGAAGGTAATAAGTTAGTTTTTAGGTCATTTTGATGAGGAAGCCTTTGAGCGTCATTGAATCAAAAGGGATTCGGTCTTTAAAATAGCTATTTAATTCCTTAATATAAAAGCCACAATTGATTTGTGACTGCCTGCCATTTCCTTCTAATTCAGACTGATATTCGTGCTTGAAAGCTACCAGTGGCTCAAGATAGCTGACTCGATGAAAATGCGGATAAGATTTAGGTTGAGATAGAGTTAACAATCAGACCCAAGTGTTATAAGTACTCCCCCCAAAAAAGGGCAACAAAAAATATTTAGCTTAGTTAAAAATCCAGGAAATTTTATGGTATTTTGAAATTGGATACCAGTAGTTTTCTCGGCTGCTGGTGTCATGAATATACTTCTTGGAAGTATATAGAACAAAATAAAGGGGGGAATTGAGATTATAATGATACTTTATTGATATGATTTAGAGGATTATATAGTATCATGAGAAGTCACATGCTGTCCATGTACGTCATGGTAGTCATAGGACTTGTCCAGGTAATTGTTCCATTTAGGATTTGAATGTTTCCCCCCATATTGGATGGGCAATTGATAAGAGTGCCGCCAACTTAATAGTTAGTCGGGAATCACTTGGGGAATTACTTCCCCAAGAGAGATTAATTGTATATGTTGCGATATCTCCCTCTGGGGTGCTGAAAGGTGGAGCCTTAGGAATTTTCTTGTGAGAGTTGGGGATTCAGGCTTAATATTGATCCAGTTTTGTGTTGGAGACAGGTAGTTGTGAGTTGCATTGTGTGGTCCTTGCCTTGCATAAGTGGAGTCAATCATGGTGCATACATTTAAAACCAGTGCAAGCATCAATCCCTTTGATGAGGTAGGTATTGTTGGATTTGATTTCCATGATGACTCCTGGTCCTCTTATGTGACAGAAATTGCAGGATAGTATGAAGCAGTATCTAAGTAGTGAGGGATAAACACCCAAATCCACATAGAGTTGATAATTAACCACCAAAATGGCTTCAGATATTGTTTGGTAAAATTTCCAAAGGGAACACTAGGATTTAATAGAAATATTAACGCTAGCCAGAATAAACCTAAGTAGATGGCCTGGGACAAGATCAACAAGTCTTTGGAATAAAACTTGGGGCATTGAGAGGTAACAATGGTCTCAATTTCAATTTTCACAGTAAAGACATCAACATTGGGTGGCATAGGAGTAACATTGGGTGGACCAGAAGGAGCAGAACTTGAAACTGTACCCCATCTTCCAGTTACAATAAAATTTAAAGTCAAGTTGTAAGGGATATATTGGAGCAGGCCAACCACTGGATACATTGGTATATGTTAAAATCAAAGGGATAAGTTTTAGATTTATTGAGAATTTAGAAGGGCTCAAATCTTAAGAGTTGAAAAATGGAAAAATTCCAACATGTACTAATTTTGTCAGCTCAGCAATAGCACCTGGATCTATGGCTCCTAACCCGTCCCATCATTGCAACATGTATCTAGTCCAACAATCAAAAAACCCTTTAGTGATTAATTTCTGATGAACTTTCTGATAAACAAGGTTGTGTTAAGTAACCCTCAGACTACACCTATTTATCAGTGCCAGTTTGTTAGAAATAATTGGTTTCTGCTGATTAATTGGGGCTGCTGTGGCCCACTTTCAATTGGCAGTTTGATTCAAGTCCTTTAATTCTGTTAACTTTGAAAATGGTTTCCCTGATTTTCTTGCCTTCTAACTAGGACAATTTATTCCCAGCATTATGGAAACTACTGTGACATCTTAGTACTGATTCCAAATTATGCAAATAATGGTTGACAACCCAAATCTTGTCTCTGACTTGAAACCTTTCCTGTTTAATGAGGATTGCTTTTCTGTCAATTCTGTCCTTTTCCTTGATCTTTTCTGGCGTGCTGTACATTAGGGTCATTGTCAACTGGGATTTCTTTAGGTAAAGGTAACCATGGTCCTAACTTGGTACTAAAAATGGCGGGATTATGTCTGTAGACAAGTTCATACAGGCTTTTGCCTGTGTTATAGTTGACTTGTGTTTGGCACACCATTAGTGTTGTTGGAAGCATATCAGCCCAAAGCTGTAGATCATTGGCAGACAGTTTACTGAGCGCCTCTACAAGAGCACCGTTCAACCTTTCCACTCTCTCATTAGCTTGTGGGTGATATGAGATGCAACTGCATACTTTAATTTATTTTTAGCAAGGTAGACATCAGTGTCAATGGCAGTGAGTTACATTCCTTCATCTGTAATTAGGAGCTCAGGCTTTCCAAACTTGGCTATGATTTTATTGCAAATAAATTGTCTCACATCATTTACTTAATGTTCTTTTGCAGCTTGTACCATAGGTCTCCTTGCTGCATAGTCAATAGTTGTGATAATATATTTTTTGCTTTTGTTATCTCCAGGCATGAGCCCCACAATGTTTAGTGCCCACACTTTGAAAGGCTGTGTGATTGACACTGGTGTTACTGACTTAGGGGGGTGTCTTGGAGCAGGCATACTTCTCACATACTTTGCATTTGTCTAGTACTTCCTTGATGTTGTCCAGCATTTTTGCCACCAGTAGCAAGCTTTAGATAATCATGTGGACTTCTAATATATGTGTGGTCCATATCTCTGTGGCATCAAAGGATTGTGTCAATCTTTTGTGTTTAAGGTACCTAGGGTACATTATTGCCACTTGGTAGTGTGTGGTGTAGAATACCATATACATTTTTGACCTGATATTTATTCTTAAGGACTTTCTCTTGGATGTCCATTGGTGTATCAGGCAAGAGCCCCTCTTTGAGACTTCCCATTATTAACATGGCCCAATTGAGGTTTCTGTTGGTGCAAAGTCAATTTTTACAGTATATCCACAATAGGGAATTTGCAGTAAGCATTTCCTTACTTGGTTTATATTTGATTATCAAGGGGTATCTCTAGATAAGGTTTATTCATTCAGCTTGCCTTTTTGAGAGGTACTATTTTGTCTTGAAGAATACCAATGACTTGTGGTCAGTTAACACTTTGAATATTTGTGCTTCTTTTAAATAGCAACTCCACTTCATTAAGCAGTGGGCAATAGCTATCACTTCATTGTCATGAATTGGATATCTTGGTTCACCTTCAGACAGCTTTCTTAATTAATAAACTAAATGAAGGAAGTCCTTTTCTGTGATTTTAATCCTAAGTACTACTTCTATTATATAATCCAAAGAATATTTCTCTATTTTGTAGATCCCTTCTCAATTGGGATATTGTAGGATGGAGCTGTGACCATTCACTCTTTTAGTTGTTGTAAATGTTGTTCTCTCTGTGGGGTCTACACAAATTTTGTTGTCTTGCCAGTGATTGAAGACAGGGGGAAGTTAGAGCTCTCTAATTGGGGATGAATCTCCTGATATATGTGACCATTTACAAGAATATTTGGAGTTCACTCTTGTTGTATGGAGCTGGCATGTCTGTGATAACCCTTAACATCTCTTTTTCTGTCTTTATATCATCTTTACTAATGATGTGCCCTAGGAACAGAAGTTCAGTTGAGAACAATTTACAATTGTGTTGTAACCAAGCTTCCAGACTCACCTGCTAATGTATCTTACAATACACAGGGGGCGCTCAATGAGTTGCCCCTTGACGTATCTAACAACATGGATTAATCTGATGGCAATATCAAATAGTGGGTACTTCATCCTAATTAGGAGCGTTACCAATTTGACTTGCTGATCCCCACACAAGTTATTCCTCGGCTTCAAACCTTACATAGAACTTCCCACTATGCCACCCCCTTGTGGCCTTGTGGCTTTCCCCATATGGTATATTAACCACAATACTCTACAATAAATGATACCTTATTCTTATTAATATGTCCTTTCTATTGGACTGTTGTCTTCCCCAATTCCAAATACTGAATCCTCATTGGTTCAGTTGCAACAGTGGTAGCAGCGGCAGGTTGACAACCTATCTAAAACAAAATCCCCCCTAAGAAAGGACGGAGTACGGGCTGTATAGCTACTCCCCAACAAGAAACTTTCCTGCCAATCCCCAAGGGGGACATCCCTGACAGGTATGTCATCTATCAAGACCAGTTAGTTCTCACAAGCGTGTATAATTGGCTCCGCCTCAGGCAGCATGACACCAGCGTCACCCCGCCCCAGTAAGACCTGTCTCAATGCATGCTCAACCTTCAGCTAGAATCCTTTGCGGTGGGCATCAAGGGGGCCGGCATTTTCAGTTGGCTCCAATCTACTGAAACCTGCCTCTGTATCTATCAGGATCCTGAGCCCATGTGGATTGCCACTGCGTCTGGTTGCCTCACGGGGCCTGCCGCTGTGTGGTTCACCAACTGGGCCAGCCAGGAACTCAACGTTACCTGGGCAGCATTCCAAGATGCCGCCAAGTGTAAGGGATTCTATCCCTTACACAAGTCAAAATTCCATTGCTGGAATTTTTAAGACAGAAATGGATCACTTAAAGCAGACTTTAAATTCAGAAAATTGGATTACATTACAATCCAATTCCATTAACAAGATTAATTCAAATCCACATTCAAATTTAATAAATGAACACGTTTTCAAGAACAAAAACAAAAGCCAGAACAAAAGCCAGAGCAGGAGCAAACACTCAAACTAAAAAATGAATATAAAATCTATTTTAAATTCAAAAACAGTATTCCAGGATGATGAAAGCAACAACAGCAACAAAAACACCTCAGAAACAAGCTCCAAAAACACAAAACCAGCCAATCAAACTGAAAATAAATGCACTTCAACCAATCACTATGATACAAGAGAGCCTTTTAGCCAATCAACCAAGACAACACAACCAAGCCAAAGGAAGCTTCTCATCCTGTCTCAAAATACCATTCCCACCAGAAGCCAGAAGAATACTGCAGTTCAACAATTCAATCTACCTCTTCTTGCATTGCAGGTGGCAGCCTGCTGCAGACCTGCAAAGCAATACTAGCCAAACTACCCTTGCAGGATCCCCTGGTAACCACTATGCTCCCTCCCCCAATTGACTTCCGTATTTAAACTAAAGATTTTTCCTTGAGCAAATTGCTCCAACAATTTTCTAGATTCCCTATCAACCCAATAAATCTATATTCTCAATTCTAAACACTTGATTAGTAGATTCTAAAGGTTTCCCCCAACAACATGAAGTTCATATTCCTTGTTTGGACTTTGTGTGTGTTAATCAATTATGGACAAGCAAATGTTAACTTCAAAAACCCTGAACCAACTCCTACTGACAAATCTGAAGACTCAATTTGGTATCATTTTGGTCCGCGTCAAAGACAAAGACATGCCCCTTATGTTGAAACAGCTTAATTCCCATCAATCATCCACCCCAAGGCCCCCTGGTTGGTCTTGGGGTACACCAGTGTTTACTATCTTCTCAATCACTTCACCCCCTTCTTGGAAAGATTCTTTCTATTTTGTCACCTTCTACACATGCTAATGATAGGAATTCCAGTAGGTTCCATTCTGATCAAATTCAACTTGGGAGCTCTTCTTCATTCAATTGGGGAAAGGCTTCCCAATGAGTGGATCCCTGACACCAAGTCCTGCTATAGCAAATCTTCTCCCCCATTGTTGTGGGGACTCCTCTTCTAGCAATCAAACAAACTGGGTCCGTTCCTGAGTACCTTGCTGCCTGGCAACAAGCTCTTGCTGCTGCCCCCAAAGCTGTGACCAACGGAAATGCAATGCTACTCACTCTCATCATCAATGGATTAAAACCCCATATCTGCAAGTGGGTCCCCGTAAGTTGCTGCACCTCCATTGATGACTGCTACAAGGCCATTGTGGAGGCTAACAACCAGGCCTCAATGGGCTTCTACCATACCAGTGATGCTCCATCCCAACCACGTACAACACCTGGCAATGGCCACAATCAAGTGGGCCGCCGCCACCCCCATCAGCAGGATAATGGGACTAAAAGCCCCCACAAGGGGGGAGCTCCAGCTTGCGCAGATTGGGGATATGGAAAAAGCCTGGGGGTTATAGCAACAAGAGGCCCTGCAACCCCACCTGACCCATCCTCTCAATCCTTGCTTGCAAAGAACCCCTGTGACTACAACATCCATGAAGTCAAAACCCTGGACGTCTTCGAAGTCCACAGTGACAACCCCATACTGCAAGCAAGTCACTCCTCAAATATAGTAACACACTTATCCTATCCTGTCAGTTTCTGTGGGAACACCCACAAATTACTGGTAGATACTGGGACCAACTACACTATGGTGGACCAGGCATTTGCTGACTCTCAACAACTGGACCAAGTGCCCAGCAAGTTCAAGGCAGTAAGGGTGGCTGACTACTGCAGAGTTGCAATCACCCACAAGATGGTACCCTTCTCTGTGAGAATGGGGACCATCCATGTTAAGCTTTCTGGGCCAATCATGGCTGGGCTCAGCCACAATGTAATTGCTGGCCTTGATTGGGCTTTGGCACAACTGTCCCTACATTGACTGGGATACCTCTGTCATCACCCTAAATAGAAATGGGGTGGGGTTCCAGATCTACCCTGTGGAAATGAGAAAATTACTCCATGATACTGTGTTTGTCAAAATAACAGAGACAGGCTCATACAATTTCAAGGGGGGAAACTAGACTTTAACCAATACTCAGTCAAAGTTATCTGTGCTGAACCATCTGCAATCCCTCCCTTGACCACTTCACCATCACCAGCGCTTGCTGCACTCCTTGAGGAGTACAAGGATGTATTTAGTGAGACACTTGAACAACTACCTCCTCCCCGGGAGATCCAGCACGCTGTACAACTTCAAGGATTGTTATCTAAAGCACAACCATTATACCGTCTTACACCAAAGGAAGATGAGACACTCCACCAGCACCTTGTGACCGCACTTGATAAGGGCTTTATTTGCCCCTTGCTCTCTCCATACAGGGCAGCTGTCTTATTTGTAGCCAAGAAGGACAGGTCCCTTTGACTGGTCACAGACTACTGTGCCCTAATTGAAGTGACAGTCAAGAATAAATACCCCCTGCCGCTGATTGACAACCTGTTTGATATGCTTGCAGGTGCAAAGATCTTTAGCGAGATTGATCTCACTGCGGGGTACAACCAGGTCTGTATTTCACCAGGGGATGAGGCAAAAACTGCCTTCCACACACACTACAAGTTGGTTGAGTGTTGTGTCATGAACTTTGGAATGATCAACACTCCCTCCACCTTTACCATGTTGATGAACAAAGCATTTGAGGACCTGATTGAAAAATGTGTGGTTGTGTACCTTGACAACATTATTGTCTTCAGTCAAGATTAAACCACACACTTCCAACACCTCTGTGCTGTCCTTGACACCCTTTGGAAAAATCAGCTAAAAGCTAAACCCTCCAAATGCAAGTTCCTCAAGTTGGAGTTGTTATCCCTGGGCACACCATTTCTGCCCAAGGGATAAAGCCCAACCCTGCCAAAATCAAGGCAATCACCAGCATGCCACCCCTCACTGATGTGGGCCAGGTGCAGACATTCTTAGGCATGGTTGCCTACATGTGCAAGTTCATTCCCAATTGCAGGGAACTAATTGCACCTCTCACTGAGCTCCTCAACACCAAAAATTGCTTCCATTTGACCCCTGTCAGAGATTGAGCCTTAGAAAGGTTGAAAAAAAGACTCACAAAAGCAACAGTACTGCAGTTCCACAATTAGAAACCATAAGTACAAACTTGAGACCAATGCCTCTGACAGAGCCATAGGGGGCATGCTAAGGGTAGAAACTGACAATGTCGTCTTCCTCCCCGTGGCGTATGAGTCCAGGAAACTTACCAACTTGAAACAACGCTATCCCATTCATGATAAAGAGTTGGCAGCAATTGTGCACTGCGTTGAGAAGTGGCGCTGTCACCTAGAAAGTGCTACCTTCCCACCCCACGTTCTGATGGACCACAAGTCACTTCAGTACTTCAACACACATTCCCACTTAACACGCCACCAAGAAGGATGGGTTGAGCATCTATCCCCTTACCAGTTGTGCATTGAGTACAAGCCTGGGAAGGAACTTGTCACAGCTGACGCCCTTTTGCAACTCTATGTAGTGTTCATCATTGGGGACAATGGTTTGGATCCAGATTGACCCATATTCTACCTCTGCACTGAAGCAACTTGCTATGAGGGCCTTAACTTGGTAACCATCTCCAAGCTGAAGGACAACAAAATTCAGTTAACCATCAATGCTGATAACGTCTGCTGTCAGGCAGAGACAGGTGAGAAGACACCTTACATTCCCACCACACAACAAAGTGACACAATATTGCACTACCACCAAACCCTGGGTCACATCAGAGTTTGTAACCTCTTCAAGATCATGAAACAAAAGGTTTGGTGGCCGAGCATGGGTCAAGTCATCTTGGACCTCCTTGAAACGTGTGTGCTGTGCAAAAAGAACACGTCCAAACCTGCACCCCCAAGTCTGTCCTGCCCATCAAGACCATGGAACCCTTCAATCAGTGGGCCCTTGACATTGTGGGGCCACTCCCCAAAGACAGACTGGGGAAGAAGTACATTATCACTGCCATCAACTACTTCACTTGCTGACCAGTGGCCTGGGCGACAACTAACCACACTGCCACCATCATCACCCGCTTCATTGGCAAAGAAATTGTGGCCCGCTTTGGATGACCCAAACGTCTCATCACAGATGGCAGCCCCAAACTTGTTGGACATGTCATGAAGGCATACTGCGCCAAGAACACACTCCAATGTATAGTTACAACCTCTATCATCCTCAAGCCAATGGACGTGTAGAACAGTTAAATGGCTCCCTGGTTCAGCTGATTGCCAAGCTCTCACAAGAGTACCCCAACACTGCATGGACTGAACACCTGCTCACTGCTCTACTTATCATATAAGCAAGAATTAACAGGGGCACAGGGTTCAGCCCCAGCACCCTGGCCTTTGGGATGCCTGACAGTCTGGTAGGAGTTGAACAGGGAAAGCTACGGTCCAGGGTTCCTGACAAGCCTCCCCTAGTAACAACCCCATCCCTAGATCAATGATGTGCCAAAGCCCGGAAAACTGAACACAAGCAAATTGCAGGAGGGACAAAGCACCTCAAAGCTAGATACGCTGTAGGTGACCCCATCTACACCCTCAACCCTAATTCTGCCAAGTTGGAGCCTAACCACCTAGGGCCCTTCAAGATAGCCGCTGTCTATGACAAATATACCTATCAACTTGAAGACTCCCAAGGGAATACCAAGAAGCTTCACCATGATTGCTTGCGCCCCTGCCGCGCCATCCCCACACAAAGGCTGTTTGTGCAGACCTTCCCAGACCTCCTGCAGACTCCGGTCTTGGTGTCTGACAACAAGCAGGGGGCAAGGGGGGTGTTACAACGGAGCTTCCAGACTTGCCTGCTAACATATCTTACAATACACAGGGGGCGCTCAATGAGTTGCCTCTTGACGTATCTAACAATATAGATTAATCTGATGGCAATATCAAATGGTGGGTACTTCATCCTAATTAGGAGCGTTATCAATTTGACTTGCTGATCCCTGCACAAGTTATTCATTGGCTTTAAACCTTGCATGGAACTTCCCACTATACCACCCCCTTGTGGCTTTCCCCATATGGTATATTAATCACAATACTCTACAATAAATGATAACTTATTCTTATTAATCTGTCCTTTCTTTTGGACTGTTGTCTTCCCCAATTCCAAACACTGAATCCTCATTGGTTCAGTTGCAACAATATTGCGTCAGGTATAATAAAAATTAACAAAGCAAAGCCAATTGAATGAATGAATAGACAAGCAAAACACAAGAACATTTACATTTTTATTATTATGTTTTATTTATAGTTAGTTTTTTCATATTTTTATATGATTCCAATTATATACTGTCAGGATTTTGGGAGAATGGACTAATTAACAGATTCAACCAATTATTGCAGGCCAGCTGCCAACCACTCTTTGGAATGGTTTCAACAGAACAATGCAAGCTGTAAGCTGCAGGATCAATGAATGAATGACTAAATCATATCCTGGCATTAACAAATTCATGCATTGCAATTAATTAATGGAACATGCAATTACTACTCATTAATTAATCCACCTCAAACCACCACCTCAAACATGCTTCCCATAATAATTACTATTCTAAAACTTTAAATGAATCCTATAACAAGAGGGCTGTCATATGAACTGTCATCTGAATTACATCTAGAAGAGTCCAACATGGACTGGGCTGTCAGGACAACCACTCTAAGATAAAAAGGCTTTGAGCCTATTGTATTAGAGTAGCTCTGATTAAGTGAAACAATCATCTCTGTGAACTAGTAGCTAACTACTAGCTAGCTAGCCAGCCCTGGAAGTGGCTCAGGTAGACAGAAAGAATACTAATCTGTGGAAGATGTCAAGCAAGATTCTGTCAAAACTACCCCAAAAAGTCTGGGCCTCCTGCAGTGTTTCCCTAATGCTACTTCAGTCTCTTCTAGCGTTGTGAGCTAACTCAGATAGCACGTGTGCAGGCAGGCTGCCTTACAGCTAGTCCATTAGAATAAAAGACTTATGATTCTTTATTGACTTGATGATTGATCCAAGTCTTATTTCCTTAATGTGATCCTTTCTTAGGCTTTAAGTGGAGAGCAAAAGATGAGAATGCTGTCTTAAAGTAAAATTATTTTCAAAACAGCAGGCTCAACCCTGCCAGCAAGGTTCTGAGTAAGCGGGTTTGTGACCTTCAATCCAATTACCTGGCCACTCAAAGCCAAACTAGGAAGTCAACTCAAAATTTCCAAATCCAACAACATGAACAAATGATGATCCCCTACGGTGGATACCTTGTTTTGGCGCTTGACTCATTACCAGGATCAAGCCACCCCCTTCACCAGTCAACTGTGTGATCAACACAATCATGTTCCTGTTATCCTTGATTCACAATGACTATATAATCACTATCTCTCAATAAAGATTATTATATTGTTTCTAAATTTTTTCCCCTTGTCACTCTGCTAAAACAGCACAGTTACAACATTATATATAGTAAAATATAGAGAAAACTATGAGCCTATATACAGATGTAGGAAGAACCATTCCAAATCCTCTGGGCCTTGGGCCTTGTCAGACTTGCTACTTCTGATGACAAAAAAATATTCCAAACCAAAGGTTACTCCAAGGTCACAGGTTTTCTGTGCTTTTAATAATGTTAGAAGACTTAGGATATCATCTGACAGATGATAAAATACCATGGTCTGCAATTTTCTGAAATATACCTTCATGTGTATTAAAATTAATAAAGCAAGAAGGGTGAATGAATGAATGAATACACATAAATATTTTTTTGTATTTTTTTGTTGAATATAGATGTCTTGATTAGATTATATTCAAAAAGAAATACATATAAAAATTTAAAATATTATTTGGGTGTAGTATTTTATTGGGGGTGGGAGCGGTGGTATTCCAGGATATTGCGTTAAAATAGACTAGTAATTTCTATTGACAACACATATGTTGACATTGGACCTGTAATAAATAAATTGTGGTGGCTTAAATAAAGGAGCATTGTGATACAATTGACCAGGATAATTTTTTCCAGTGGAGCTGCCATCCCATATGTGGCGGCAAGAATAACTGAATCCTGAATAATGTGCTCTATTGAGCTGTATCCAGGGGCAATTTTTTTCTGTCTAGTAAATGACGCACTACATCCAGTTTTGTTATCACATCAGACTAGCTATAGGCTTCTGCTTTAAGACACATCAGTACAACATGACCTAGTTAAACAATCAAGTGAATTATCTGCCCTGCAAACAGGGCGGAGAACTCACAAAATATATTATATAGGATACTAATTTTATTCTTAAAGGACGTAATGGCAAAGGTTTTTTCATTATTTTTGGTATATCAGTCTTGTTGGAGCACTAGGAGGCCCCAAAGTCTCCAAGGACGTTTACCATGGCAGGCATGACAGTGGCAGAACTATGGCTAAGTTTTGTTATTTTTTTTATTAAAATGTTTTGGGATATGTGATAGTGTGTGCTTGGTTGGGTAACAGAAATGGTCTTCTTCCTGTCCTCTTTCCATCTCAGGTAGGTTTTGGTACAGCATAGTTTGGATGAAATTCAAGACAAGCATAACAAAGATCTTGCAGAAGCCAATATCTGGAAAGTACTGGTCAAGTTGCAGGTTGGGGGCTGCAGCCAAAGCTGAGACCCACCATTCAGAGTTGTCTTGCTTTGGTTGGAGTGATGTAAGTTGTTTTTGTTTCATAGGATAATTTTTTTATTTATTAATTATTTCAGAGGCGGCAGCTGGCGTCAGGACCAGCTGACGCCCAATGTGGGGGACATAGTTGCTGTAGAATTTTTGCAATATGTACAGTCTTAGATACTGGCAGACTTCTCCTTCTGCTTCTTCTAAATAAAAAAGTTAGTAAGATCTTTTTATTTATTTGATGTTTTATTTTTTACCTTCTTCTATATCTTTACCTGTTGCCATTTTTACTGGGGCTGCTTCACAGGACTTGTCACAAGTTGGTTCCTTGTTTTCTTCTGTTGGTTTTTGTTTCATTTTATTTTTTAGATGCTCAAACATCTCAGGGTCCTTTGACCACGCCTCTGCAGTTGTGAACCCCTGTGGCTTGACCTTTAGATTAGCAAGAACATTTTTTTGTATGTTTAGGAGCCTGGCTGTGAGTTTGCTGGTAGTATTGGGAATCTTCTTCTTCACAGCCTTCACAGTAAGTCTGTCAAGTTTGTTGCCTTCCAACACCACTTCTTTTAGCATGTTCATCACCTTTTGATTGACCTCCTTGATTTTAGCCACCAACACGTCCAATTCCTTTATCATTGCCTCCAATTCTGCCATTTTTTCCTTGTACTTATTCCAGCCCTTTTTATACCAATAAAATATCCCTTAAACTATATCTATTATATTGTAACTAATAGAGTTTAAATAAATATATCTTGTTTTTATTTATGATTTTTATTAGCTTTAAGTACCACTATTCATTTGATATTGATATTATGTATATATATTGTATATAGCAACCCATTCCTAGTATTATGAACACCATATTTTGTTCAAGTACATGTTTTGTCCAAGTAAAACATGATTTTTTTATCAAATTAGTATGCCAAGTTTGGCCCAAAGTACATATTTATTAAAAGATAGCCACTTTCACAGATTATATGTAGATCATTTATTTTAGAGATATATGTGTTGTAATGTATTACTTCATTTAATTATATTGTTTTTATTATAACTTTAATATATTTGAAGCGCTACTTTAAAACAAATTTTAAAAACTACAAGTGTTACAGACCAACCAATTGGAATGGGTGTACATGTGGTGTCTTTGTGCTTGGCTAAGACCAGACACACCTCATTTAGTGCAACCAGTTTAAATTGATGAAATAAGCCTGTTAAAAAATAGGAGATGTCTTTGTTTGCAAATTGGCACACTAACTTCAAACAAAGACATTTTTTTTCAACAGGCTATTATATTAAGTTAAATGGTTGTACTAACTAAGTGTGTCTGGTCTTAGTCAAGCACAAAGACACCACATGTATGCCCATTATAATAGGCTGGTCTGTAACTCTTGTAGTTTTTAAAAAATTCTTTATTGTAGCGCTTCAAATATATTAAAGTTATAATAGAAAACAATATAATTAATAATTATTAAAGCAGCCAAATTTAAGTTATAGCATGATAAAAATCAATTCTCACTTTATTTAAATGTAAATTATTTATTATAACTATAAAAACTCATGAACGCTAAACCAATATAATTTTAAAAAAATTATTGGGGGCAAGTTTTATTGGGGGAATGGGATTGGGCGGTGCAAATTAGGTGGCAGACTGGGTTGAAGGGGGAAGACTTGATTGTCCAATGGGGTTGGTGCTGGTCACCTCAGAGAATTAGATGGGGACTAGGGCAGCTGGAGGACCCAATAGGAATCAAGTGCCTTGATTGGCTTAGAGGAATTGATTGCACAAGACATCATATTCCAACTTGGGGAAGATAGTGATTGGCTTGTACACCGGGGAGTCACAAGGTGGCAGCTGGGGGTCCTTTGGTGATTGGCTGTTGCCAAGAGCATTGAATGACATCTTTGTAAACATGTCAGCAATCTTCTGACGGGAAACAGCACTGAGGGGTTGTTTGTTGCACTAAGCACCTGGCTGAAAGATGTGGGGTTGCGCCCATGGATGGTATCTCCAATGTTAAAGAACAGCACATTGCCCAGGTGAAGATTGGCGCAGCTGGCAGGGAAAATTGAAATGTCATGGGCTTATGCTTGTATTTTCTTGGAGGCTACTTCAGTGCACTCCATTTGGTGGCTCAGAAATATGTGGAATTTGAAATTGGTCAAGCTCCAGGTGGCAAGCAGGTCAGAGAGGAATTTCCCATACCAGTAACCATTGGTGTAACTGGTTGTAGTCCAGTAAAATACAGTCCCTTTTGAGGAAACTGCAAGGAATGCAATAATCACCTTCCCCTATGCTCCCTTCCTTTTGCCCTTGGGAGCGTTCTTTTCACTAAAAGTGCCATAATCATGGAACTACAATGACAATTTATAATAGAATATAAATGTGATATTATCTGAAATAGAGGACATGCAGCGGGTGAGGGTGGCACTAATTGCACGGTCATAGGGCAAATCAGATCCATCATATGGCTCATTAGCTGGCCAATTGGTCATAATCAAAACACCAACTACAAGTCCATGCATCCAGAGCTGCACTGTGCAGATGGCAATGAATATGTCCTGGAGCCCAAGTAGGCAACAGACCTCAGTCAATTGGAGGTATGAGTCATGTTGCAGAAGGTCAAGCATGATGGGATGTACCTCCTTGATCTGAGAGTCAACCTGCTTCTTTGGCTTCTTGCCCAGATTTGCATCACCTCTCTTCAAGAGGACTTGGAACTCACACTTAATCATTGCCTAAAGTAAATTGAAGCTAATTGGCTATTTTGATAAAACTAATGCCATTCTGATTGAGGCTCACAATATCTTCTATTGCCTCATTGGTTATGATTTAATGTTTTTGGCGGGCTTCAGGAATAAGGGTACCTGGATTAGGTAGGTCATGATTTGATTGGCCTGAATTCTCAAGCACTGATTGGATCAGGTTGGAGGGGCTACAGTTGTCCAGTCTCCAAAATGTGGCACAGGTTGAGCCTGGTCTTGGAGAGCTTCATATTGGCTATTGAAAAAGTCATCTGTGGATGGGCCGGGTGACACATACAACTCAACCTCCTCACAACTTGTATTGAATTGGGTGTACACAGGAAACAGATGGTTGTGCTCCATTGATCAATAGCCTGAGCTTGGAGTAGCTCCTGGTACTTCTCCTTGACAATGTCAAAGTTATCTTCACTAGTGAAACTCATTGTAAACAAAAAGCAATAAAAATTCTATTAAAAACAAAAAAGTAAAGTATTTTTAGAAGCCTACTTTTATTTAAATGAGTGCTCCATTTTGAGACAGTCTCTGTTACAGTAGAAAATCAAATGGAAGGGATAGTGCGCCCTTGTAAAAACAGAAACCAGCAACAAACCACAGCCAAACCTTTGAAAGAAATAGACAACTTAAATGCTGTCATAGACAAAAAATGGGTCAAAGCTGGGGTTGCTCAAATAGCCCTGGAAAATATGGACCTGCCTTATTTTTCCCTGAATAATTATGACAAGAAAATTATGTGTTATACACTATTTGGGGATGGCAGTGCTTGACCTACTGGTTGCCAGAATTTTTGAATTATGATGTCATTGACTCAAATTCCAATGCAGGACCTTTAACTGCTGAAAATGTTCTTACCAGCCAATCAGATGCCGTGAAATTCCCTCCTCCACTATCCTGAACTCACTTAAGACTTCCCCATTCCCCTTTAGAAACTTGTTTCTAGATAGCTTAATTTTACTCAAATAAAAGGAAGTTTTCAAAAAAATGTGGGATCACCTGGGGTGTTTGCCCCTGTCTTTGAGAGACTTGCTTCTATAGTTTTCAAGGTTGCCATCAATTCCCTAATGGCTGCCAGGCCTGCTTTTTACATGAAAACACCTTTAGATTCTTCTTCTAATTCATTCTTGCAAATAATTTAAATTATGACAATTTTCACTTCCATCTTCTGTTACACTACCACTGGCTCCAAAATTTTAAAACCATCCCCCTAGTTTGGTCTCCTGCTACTCAAACAGCTCACAATTTTTTTATTACATCATCATTGGATTTCTTTGAATCATGCAGATTACCACTTTACTCTAACAGTCTCTCAGACAGAAATGTCCAAATTTAGAGGCATGCACATTGAAAATAATGTTTTAGTTCCCTGAATAGATTTTGGTGGATTCACTCCTGAAATCCACTATTTTTAATTTGAGTCCCAAAAATAATGATTTTTTTTTAAAAAATGAGTCATTTTGTGTTTGAATCATCACTTTTGTGACTGAACCTCATATGATATCTGTTTGTATCATATTTGCCACACACCAATAATCAAATTTAATGTAGAATGATTCAGAAGATGACTGGATTGCAAGTGTTATGAATTTGAGTTCCATGTGTTTGCTATCTCATTTTTGGAATTCAGTATTTGTCAGGGATCCAGTCTTGGGCGGCTGTCCTGTCATTTTCAGGGGTAACTTGAGCTGTGTTTTTTGCAGGCAATGTCCACCACAAAAGGGGAGCTAACTTTAAAAGGTAGGAGACGGACTTTCCTACCCAGGACCACGGGCCG
Source organism: Entomophthora muscae (assembly GCA_014839935.2). Classification (NCBI taxonomy): domain Eukaryota; kingdom Fungi; phylum Entomophthoromycota; class Entomophthoromycetes; order Entomophthorales; family Entomophthoraceae; genus Entomophthora; species Entomophthora muscae. The sequence goes on from QTSX02002951.1 coordinate 63,823, forward strand.
GCGGCTGGGATTATAGTGTCAATCACCCCTGTGAGGATGATGTACACAATCCTAAACAGCTTACCAGTATGATTGATTGGAAGGTTGGGTGAGAAAGCAAGCATAGGCTTTGGGGTCACAGGCGGTTTCATGGGTAGGCTGTAAGCAGGGAGATAGTTGAATTTCCCTCTGAACAACTTGGGTGTTGAAAATATCCACGGACCTTGTCAGTTGTATCTAACTGCAGATTGTATGCGGGTCAAAGGATCAAGTTTGAGTATCTTTTCCGGGGTGTATTCCTTGTACTCAGATTTCAGAGAGTAGTTGGTAAAATGGACAGGTCCAAAGGGTACACCAGGAGGACAGAAAACTGCAGGCAGTGGGGCAGGAGGGCCAGGAGATCTCAAACTGAATTGGTAGATAGCAAACACAAAATAAGGAAATAGCTGTGTGAGCCAAAATAACATAACCTTTATTCAAAAATGGTAATAAGTTTGAAGTGCGGGGTCCTTTGGTCTATATAGCACCCCACCTCCAAACTTAATATTTTCTATGGGGGTTCATCAGGGTATTGGGAAAGGCAGGCCCAGGGAACTGGATGCTTGGGTCCAAAGGCAGCAAAATGGCACTTGGCCTGGGAGTTCTTTCATTGGTCAAGAATCTCAAATTGGCTACCTGATAAACTTGCTTTAGAGTTGTAGTCATGGGGTCAGGCCGCAGGACCATGCCTCTTCCTGGGGACAGCTCTTGATTGGCCACTGGTGTAGAATTCAAATTCATGAAGCTAATAGTTGCTGCTTCAGTACCTCCATTAGGCGCTGTGATTAGTCTTCCATTTGGTGTAATGGTTTCCTTGGTTTGGCCTGTTCCACTGCACGGGTGGGCAGGCTCTTGGTCCATGGGCCCAGCGGCCTGCAGGAATTCAGGTTCAGGGTTTGAATCCCGCCCTTGGGCCCGGGTTTTTAGGGGTAAAAATTGTCAATCTTGGCAGTATTAGTTTTATTTTTGTTTTGTGATTGACTGATTTTTGTTTTCCAGCCCTAGATAAATGAAAGCTTTATTGAGTAAATTAACCTTCAACTGGTTCCAGTTATAATACGCTTTGTGACTGAGTTCATGTGTTATAAACTGAATAATATATGTTTATCTTAACAGGTTTGAAAACTACTGTATTATAATCCCACATTTCTGATTCATGTATCCCACACTTTCTTGCTGTGTTTTGTCTTTAGTTAGTTGAGTTATCTGTGCAAGGGATTCAAAATTTTCAAATTTAAACAAACCAAAAAAGCCAAATTAAATGATTAATTTTATTAAGCTTTTTGGCTTTCACTCAGCTGAGTTGCCCACAAATGTGATTTGAAATTCAGACCAGATTTGACAATCTTGCATTTCTATCATTAGGTTCTTAATTTACAGTGTCTCCTGCCTTTGATTGATGACTTTTTTGACACTTTGGGAGGATTGAAATTCTTTAAAAAGATTGACTTAACTGCATGATACCACCAAATCCAAATAAAGCCTGAAGACATTCTAAAAATAGCATTAATGACAATATGGATTTTTTGAACATGTGGTTCTTAATTTTGGGATTAAAACACCCCCAGTGCCTTTGTGACCTTCATGAACAAAGTGTTTAAAGTTCACATTAGGAAACAAGCCTTAGTTTTTCTAGATGATATAACCATCTATAGTCCTAACAAAAAGCATCCTGAAAGTATGTTTGTATGGTGTGAAATCCCTGGCTTTTTGACTTGTCAATCCAGCCATCAACCTTAATTACAGTGGCATGAGATTGTAAAACTAGAATACCATGATGTATGGCTCAATTAATATACAATTTTATTTATCACTCCATTAATCTTAAACCATCAGTAGAACCAAGTGATCCTAACAATATTGAGTGGCACCAAGGCCAAACCACTCTGCTGAACAGAATTTTTTTCTTGACCCAAAACCAATAGGCCAGTTTGTTCTTGACTCAGTCCAAAGAAGTTATCCACTCTTGGGCAATCCAGCAGTGCAGCGTCACAATCCCAAAATTTCCAAGTGCTCCATAGGAGCTAAAAAATTGACTTACAATGCACTTTTAGGTGAAATCCCAAAAACCATAGTTACAATAATGGTTATCATGTGTTTTAACCTAGCTCTTCTTATATTGGCTGGGGTTAACCCTCAAAAATCCTTTTTGTATTTTAATATATCTTTTTATTATACTCTGTAATAGTGTTTTTACCACCAATAGGATATGGGATGGATAGACTGGCTTTCAGGAGAATGACACAATAGCAGCTCAGCAATGGAGCTGGTATTACGCTCACCTTAGTATAAGGTTGGGAGCAGGAATGTCGTGTTCTGAGGCGCGGCACAGACACACAATGGGGAATCCTAACCTTAGAATTGGATTTGTACTAAGTCTTGGTTAGATGACAGGGAAGACTGTTAGGGTGAAATGATAGGCAGCATGATTCAAAGAGATACAACGAGGATATAATAAACAAATTTTAAGTTGCTTGACAAGCAGGAGACCAAATCAGGAGGACAGGTTCAACATCTTGGATCCAATTGTAGTGTAGCAGAAGATGGAGGTAGAAATTGTCAGTAAGCAAATGATTTGCAAAGGAAAATTAGAAAAAAAATCTGACAGCATTGGCATGTAAAGGGAAGGTCAGGTTGTGGCCATGGAATCAACAGCAACCTTGACTGCCACAAAGGCTAATCTTTCTAGGACAGGGGCAAAAAGCCCCAGATACCCATCATTTTGGGATAACTTTCATTTATTTTTGAGGGAAGTTAAGCTATCTAGAAACAAGTTTCTAGAGGGGAACTGGGAAAGTCTTAAGGGAGTTCAGGATGGGGAAGGAGGGGATTCCACAACTTCTTATTGGCTGGCAAGAATATTTTCAGCAGTTGATGGTCCTGCCTTGGAATGCAAGTCAATGACATCATAATTCAAAAAATTCTGGCAACCAGCGGGTTAAGTGCTGCCATCCCCAAATAGTGTATAACGCGTAATTTTCTTATCATAATTATTAAGGGAAAAATAAGGCAGGTCCATATTTTTGAGGGCTATCTGGGTGACCCCAGCTTTAATCCGTTTTTTGTCTATGACGGCATTTAAGTTGTCAATTCCTTTCAGGGGCCTGGCTACAGTTCTTTGCTGATTTTGGGTTTTGCAAGGACACACTATCCCCTCCATTTGTTTTTCTACGGTAACAGGCTATGTGATTACCTTGCAGCCCTGGAAGAAAAATCTCTGCTAGTTGTGGCTAGAGAGAGGCGCGGAAGTACTGAAGACACAAAGACAAAAATGTGAATAGAACTTAATTTTATTGGTGAATTAGGAAAATGATTATATAGTGGTTAGGAATACCACAAAACACTACCAGGACGGTAGGATCACTGGCCACAAGCATGAGTGGGGCAAGTGAGATGCGCAGAGTCAAGAAACTAAACAATTTTATTTCCTGATTCAGCCATCAACTCATTTAAAGAGGCAAAAGCAAAAGCAAGAGATTTGTCTCTGAAAGGGCCCACCAAAGGCAAAATCAACACATGGTGAATAGCGGTATTCACATCATTGCCCTCCCCTAGATTGGCCTTAGGGGGGTGATATTTTTGGAGGAACTTGGCATGCACTTGAGCAAAAGGACGACTGCTGGAGAGGAGCTTCACAGTGTATTCAGACCCTTGTTTAAAAGTCACTTATAAAGGGCCAATCCACAGAGTGTCCAATTTATGTGCGCACCCACCTACACTGTGCTGGTAGTAAAGAACATGGTCACTAACATCAAATTCAGGCAAGGGGGAGCGTCCAGAATTATTAGAAGAAAGCTCAAGCATCTTAGTTTTGTATGCAGAAGTGTAGGCAGTGGCCTGTATTTCAATTATGAGGTTGACTAGATCCTTGAAGTGGTTGTCAGGATTCAAGGCCTTATCAGAGGAAAGCAGGGGCCCCCAAGAGCAATGGGATAGTAGCCTCTTGCCCATACAAAATAGCAAAAGGGGAGTACCAAGTGACACAATGTTTGCTAAGAAAATAAGCAAAGAGGGCAGCAGGTAAGTATAGGTCCAGTTGGCAGCGTCAGAGTAGGTGAGCTTCCTCATGGTGGAGACCAGTGTTGAATTTGCACGCTCAACTTCCCCATTGATAGAAGGGTTGTAGGGGGAAGAGAAAGACTGATGAGACCCCAAAGCTTTGACAACAGAGGTTACTAGCTTGGCATTGAAGTTAATCCAATTATCTGAGAGCAGCACTTGAGGACAGCCATGGTGGTAGAAAACATCTTGTAACAGGAAAACAGCAGTTGTCTTGGCCGTGATGTCCTTTGTGGGGCAAGCCTCTACCCATTTGCTGAAGTGATCAACAGCAATCAGGATAAAGCAACATCCAGAACGTGAGTGGGGGAGAGGACCTACCACGTCAATGCTGACAGTATGAAAAGCATGTTGAGGGGGAACTAATTTGAACTCGTGGGCAACAGCTCAAGGCCTCTGCAGCTGGCAGTTGTGGCAACTAGCTATGACTTCTGGGATTAGCAGGCAAAGGTTTCCCCAGAAGTAATTCTTCTGAAGCCAGTCAGAAGTCTTAGCAATGCCTCCATTCCCAGTCTCTTTATGAGCTTGCAACACCAATGAGAGGCAAAGACTGGGTTGTACATAGGGCAGATACTGATCTTGTACCTTTTTGAAGAGTTGATTGTTGTGTATGAGGGTATCTTTGGATAGCTTGGACAAATCCAGTTGGACCTCTTCTGTCTCACATTCCCAAGAAGAAGGGTATCCAATTATTTTGTAAAACTGGTCAGCCTCTGCAGGATATAAAGCAAGAATGGGCATTCTGGATAGCCCATCAGCGTTCTGATGTTGAATCCCAGGGAAATGGATCACAGTGAAGTTGTAACCTTGCAGGCGTAGGGCCCATCTAGCTAGGCGCCCTTCTGGCTCCTTGAGATGCAGTAACCACTTAAGCAAAGCGTGGTCAGTGACAACTGTGAATTGGGTACCATACACGTAGTGGCGGAACTTCTTGACTGCATGCAATACAGCAAGACAATCCTTCTCTGTGACACTATAATTTTTCTCATGCTTGTTTAGCATGCAGGAAGTGTAAGCCACAGGATGATCTACACCCTCATTGTCTAGTTGGGCCAGAATAGCCCCAATAGCAAGATTGCTAGCGTCAGTGTATAGGATGAACTCCTTATCATAGTCAGGATACACTAGGGTTGGTGCCTCTTTGAGTTTTTGCTTGAGGGTTTCAAAGGCTTGCTGCTAACTGGCGTTCCATTCAAAAGGGACATTACATAACAGCTGGACTAGAGGTTCACTAGTATTGGCAAAGTCAGGGATATACTGTCTATAGTAGCCCATCATCCCTAGAAAGACTTGTACCTCTTGCAGGTTGGTGGGCAAGAGAATTTTGTTGATGGCTTCAACCTTCTTAGTCATTGGGCAAATCCCTGTCTGGGTTACTTCATGGCCCAAGAATTCAAGACTCTCTTTGAAGAAAGTACACTTGGAAGGTGTCAGGAATGCATTTGCTACCTTTCCTGACAACAACAAGGAAATCTTGGCAAATACAGGATCTGAAAACCCTTCTTCTAAATTGGACTGTTTTTCAGGTCCTAGAAATGAATTATTAGTATTCAATATCTGTCCTCAATTACCTTAGATTTCCCTGGAATCAAGTCCGGAGGCCACTCCCTGGGCCAACACAGGGATTGAACCCAGGTCCTCTTGGTTTTCTATGGATCACCTAGATAACATTAGTATTTTGAGTTCAAAATTACCTTTGCCAATACACAAAATGACTGCCTGTAGCCAATAAGATGTTGCAACGGGTCCTAGAGCTTTTAAATTTGATTACACTTCAAACAGCAATAATGTTAAGAGACCATTAAGCTCTGTACTTGATTTAAATCAAGTAAGTAAGTGTCTATCCTCTTCTGGTGTGCATCTGCACACCAGAAGCCTTCCCCAAACTGTTGGTTCTCCAACAGCTGGGGTAAATGACACCCAGCTGTTCGGAGAAGCCTCAGCAGGGGCTATATAATTTTAAAAATAATCTTTTTTAAATTTAAGTCAAAGCTCCCCCTGCCAAGTTTTCCTCCCCAAATTTCCCCAATATTCTTCAATTACCCTTTAAAACTATCATTTAAAACAGCACTTGACAGTCTATAAAAAGGCTCCATTTGAAGGGTGTTTGATTGTTCATTTAATAAAGAAAATTTACTTACCTAGTTGATTTATTCTTTTGTCTGCTCTCCAAATCCTGAAATCAAACACCATGATGCTACCCAAGTCATCCCAATGGGGAAAATTTGGTTATAAATGGTTGGTTTGGTTGCTCCTTGTCCAGTTCCTTACTAAAAGACTATCTTTTGGAACCAGAGCAGATTCTGGTTCACCTCCTCCCAACTACTTGGACAAGTTGTGGCGCCAAGTGGTACAAGGCGTATGGTACACCGCCACTCCACTCCACTGTCACTGAATCCCCCCATCACAGAAGAACCAAAGGTCATGGGAGCCAGTCTGCCCACTCCTTCCATATTTCATCCCTTGGCTTCTGTTTTCCTTCTAAGTTATCTTGGAGCTTACTTCATGTTGGGAAGATTTAATCCCTTTTTGGGTTGATACCATCTTATTGGAGAATTGTTCCACATGGGGATGGTATCTGTTCCAATTGGTTTGCTAATAATAGGGTTGAATCCATCTGCAACCATACACCTTTTGGGTGGTATGTTCCCGAGTGGATGAGTTCCTGACAGAAGGTTTTATTTTGAGGCCAGCTTCTCAAATCTTTATGAACACTTCTTTGAGAAGAGCCAGGTGGTTGGTGAAGGTAGCGCTAAAAACTTTTATATCACCCAAGTATACTTAGACGGATGAAAGCTTCAAGTTGCAGAGGATGGAGTCCATGGCCCTTTAGAAGGTGGCTGGGGCATTGCAGAGTCCCTGCAGCATGCAAGTAGGCTCAAAAAGCCATTCAGATGTGATGAGCGCAGCTTTTTGGCAATCCTCAGGCAATAGGTCAACCTTCCAGTATCCAGATGCTAGATCCATTGCAAAGAAAAACTTAGAGCCTCCAAGATGTTTTAGAGCATTCTCAATACGCGGCAAGGGATATGAGTCCTTCTTGATCAAAGAATTCAATTGGCAGTAGTCCATCACAATGCAATGACCTCCATCTTTCTTCTTTAAGATGAGCAGCAGGAATGCCCAAGGACTTTGGGAAGATGTCAGCAACCCACCATTCAACAGTTTTTTGAGCTCTTTAGATACCTGGGCGTCCTCCACGCAGCTGTGGCAATATGGTTTAGCACAGAAGGGGGAGCATTGCCCGTGTTGATCTGATGGATAATGCCTTTGGCTAACCCATAGTTGGTACTGCCCTTTGCAAAGATGTCAAAAAATTGGTCTAGCAAGTCTAGAACCTCTTTCTGTTAAACCGGGGACAGCTGTGGAAAGTCTTGTGCAGTGAACAAGGATAGGACTTGAGGTTCATCTTCAGGTAGGTTAAAATCCTGGAACGTGCCAAAGGGATGAAGAGACATGACATCAGGAGCGCCCAACAACTTGCCATATCCAACAACCTGCCCCCTAGACACAGTCATGGGGAGTGCAGTCAGGTTGGCTACCAACAATTGAACAGGGTCCTTATGAGAGACATCTAGGATTCCAGGACAGAGATAAGGTTTGTTGCACACTAATGAGGGGGGAAAGTACAACTCCAAGAAGGTTTGTTCAGGTAGTTCATATGATATCTGGGAGTCTAGGATGGCCTGGGAGCCAGGGGGAATGGTTACAGCGGACGTGGCTAGGAGAGGTATCCTCTCAGACGCAGGGCAAGTCATGGGCAGACATTTCATGTTTGAAGAGTGGGTACAATATTTGAGGTTGAAACCCCCAGTGGGATATTCCAAGGCACATGTATTGAGCATTTCCGGGGAACGTTAACTGGCTCTTCAAAGATCAGAGGAACCTTGTATCCTAGAATAGAGAGGTAACCATCTTTCAAGTTGATTATCCCATTATATTCCCTAAGGAACTGAGTGTCAAATAGGAGATCATAACTTGCGTTTCCAAGATAACTGCTGGCACAGCTAGGATAAGCTTACCAAACTGCATGGGTAGAGTGGAGTACGCTCCTATGGCGCAGGTCATAGATAGTCCAGCTGTACCATACAACTGGTGATAATTAAGGTCAGGGGCAAGTTTGAGTTTGTTCACAAGTTTGGAGGAGACAATGTTGACTGGTGAGCCAGTGTCTAAGACGGCCTTGATCATCACTATTTGAATGGAGATCTCTACTCAAGTGGTAGTGCAACCAAAGGGTGAAAGGAAAGCCAAGATATCTTGAGCCTCTGCTAGTTCCTTATCCCACTTCTCAATAATGCATCTTAATCCTGAAAACTCCATATAAAAAGTTTGGAGAGGGAGCAAAACAGATACATTCTTGAAGACAGCATCAGCAACTTCAGCAGCTTCCTCTGACAACTCCACTAGCACGGGGGACCTCTTAGCTTGAGTGAGGTAAGGGCAAGAGACAACTTCTTTGGCTTCAGGCAAAGGCTTAGCAGTAGTTGTAGTCTTTCCTGATTGCACTTTATAGAGGACTGTAATGGTTTCAGGAACAGCCAGAACAGAGTACTCATATATATTGGTGTAATCAGTATCAGAGTTGTCAGAGATATCATGGAACAAGAGGAGGATAGGAGAAGCCTCATTATCAGCAGGCTCAGAGTCAGATATAGAGGGAGGGATTGAAAGAGACTGGGAAGAGTTGTCAACCGAGAGCGTCTCTGCCTCTAGGTTGACTGCTCTTTCAGATCAGCTCCTTTAACCTGTGGGTTGGTGCAGACTCAAGAATGGCAACCTATCTGACCACAGTTGTGGCAACCTTGGAGTCAAGGAGGATCTTACAAGTTCATGGTAAGAATGCAAGGACCACAGGAAGACAAACCAGAGTTAGAAGCAGCTCAACTTTCCCTAACAACTGCTCCAGAATGGGTAAGGTAAATATCCTGCAACAGTGTCTTTATGCTCTTTATGGAGGAAAGCATAGCCTTATGGGCTTTGAAGTGAAGACACAGTAGCTGGTTGACCTTGAGGGCTTGAGCGCAAGCCATGTATGCTTTGTGTACGGTCAACTGTCTGCTTGTTATCAGTTGCTGTCCTTCCATTTAGCTTGAAAGCAATATGCATGAAGGCGTCCTTCTTTACTTCCAGGCTAAGGTCACCACCAAACTCATCAATCAGAAGCTGCTTCATATCTTCCAAAGTCTCAATGGTGGGAAGCTCAGGCACCACCACCTCCTGGCAGGTCAGGTGTAGACAGGTCAGAATATGTTCTTTCTTAACCTCATCTGATGCTTGTCTCATGGCAGTTTCATAGATAGTTAGAAAAGCTGCAATGGTTGAGGTTCTGGGTTCAAAGACTTGCTTAAAGATAGGCTTGAAGTGAGCTTTGGGAGTTGGACCGTCATTGTTGCTATTGAGTACGTTTATATGCGGGGAAACTCTGCTTTGGATTCAGAGGAGGGGCTGTCTAGACCACAGCTGACATACACTCTCTTCAAGGATAGTCAAGGTATCAACAGCACGGGCACCTGTATTAACAGCTTGAGTGGTCTGTTGTTCATTAACATCTAGGCGTTGACCTTGGGAGGTCACTATTGTGGAGAGCTCATCCAGTTGAGAGGTAAGTGATGGCCCCACTGAGAGGCAAGGGGCAAACCTGTTGTTAACAGAGTCAATCAATTCACTCATCTCTTGTACATTTCTATCCAGCTCAGTATGGTACCGCTTCAAATGATCCACCTTGATAGCTAGGGCAATTAGTTCCTTAGCACATTGGATTCAAGGGGCTCCTGGTAAGCCAGGGCAGCAACAATCTTTGTCAACAACTCCAACTGGACTAGCAACAGCTGTTATCATCTTGTGTAGGGCGGCAAGTTCCTGCTATAGCTCAGCAACTTACACAGTCAACTCAAGCACCTGGGGGTCAGGTTGAGGAGCCTCAGTAGGACGTCCTTGACTGCAAGTAGTTGTAGGTAGCTCTCAAATAGCATCCCATATTCTCTGCTCCCTATCCACCAAGTCACCAGAAGAGGGAGAGGGTGGAACATCTGGCTTGGGCATAGATAATTCATTCACTTGACTCTGAAGTTTGGCTATAGCAGCAGCGGTGGCAGCTATCTCTTGACCAAACGCTGCACTGAGTTCATTAAGACTGTTAGCAGCAAAGTCTGCTACCTGCTTTAGTTGCTCAAATGAATACATTCTTAACGCATTGAGCTGCTGCACAAGTTGTTTGAAGTTGGAGAGATAAGCATTTAAGATGGAATCTAATTGAGTTTTCCAGGGTTGTTCTAGCTGATGAAACTTTTGTAGACACTCCCTCACGTATTTGGGGATGGACTGGCTCATTTGTTTGATAGAATTAACCAAAAAGGTCTGGGAGGTAACAGAGTTGCGCTGATTTTCAGATACCAAGGAAAACAGGGAATGGAGTCACTGTTGGTAGGCAGCCAACTGGTCCCAGTGATGAGTAACTGCTGCTTGTAGAGACAAGATTTCTTGGACGTGAAGCCCCAACACAATTTGAAAGTGGGCCAAGGCAGGCTGCACAAAGGATAATTGTAAATGCTCAGCGGAGCCAGCTGCTGAGAGGAGATGCTGTGGAATTTGAGGAGCCACAATCAATTCATAGTATTCTACTTGACTGAACTGCAGCTGAAGGCAAGGGATGGCTCCTTCACGGGCTATCCCAAGGGCTACCACCATGTCTTGTTCTAAGTCAGGGGTACCCATGGGGTAAAAAGAAACTAGGTGTGGACCATTCCTGAGGTTCAGTACAGTAGGGATAATAGGCAGGTTGGCAATATCTTCCTCAATAAGAGTGCTAGTAATTTCAGGTGAAGTTGGCTCTTGTATAGGCGGAGGCAAAGGACCTGAAAATGTGGATGCAAAAGAAGTAACCAAGGGGCTTACAGCCCCTGTAATGAGCACCATTTTTGTCATATTCTGAGGCGCGGCATAGAAACACAAAGGTTAATCCTAACCTTAGGATTGGATTTGTACTAAGTCTTGGTTAGATGAAAGGGAAGGCTATACAATTACCTTGCAGCCCAGGAAGAATAATTTCTGCTAGTTGTGGCTAGAGAGAGGCGCAGAAGTACATGGAGACACAAAGACAAAAATGTGAATATAACTTAATGTTATTGGTTAATTAGGAAAAGGATTATATAGTGGTTAGGAATACCACAAAACACTACCAGGACGGTAGGATCACTTGCCACAAGCATGAGTGGGGCAAGTGAGATGCACAGAGTCAAGAAACTAAACAATTTTATTTCCTGATTCAGCCATCAACTCATTTCAAGAGGCAAAAGCAAAAGCAAGAGATTTGTCTCTGAAAGGGCCTACCAAAGGCAAAATCAACACATGGTGAATAGCGGTATTCACAACAAGGAATAATGTGATATAATTACTCTGTGATGGAGCATTGTGAAAGGCGCCTTTTGGGAAACTATCCAGTAAACTCTGATACCATGGGATGGTCTGGCCTTTAGAATTATTGAGTCAATTAACCATGTGATATTAATCCTATAAAAGGATATTTCTTTATTATAATAAAGATACTACTCTTGTTCTCTTCAAGTATATCCTAAATTAAGGCTTTATCTATGTTTAATATAGTGAAGTATGTGTTTTGGTCTTCCTATTTAAGCTAAAGGTATATTGAAGTTAAAATTTGTGTATTGAAATCCTTAGTACTCATACAAGGAATTGATACAATTTTTCCTTTAAACCAAACCTACCAAATCTCACACCCCAAAGTTGACATTTGGTACTCAATACTCTCCAGACCATAAGCTATTAGCCAAAGCATCAAAGTGTTGAAACTGAACCAATGAGGATTCAGTATTTGGAATTGGGGAAGACAACAGTATAATAGCAAGGACAGAATAATAAGAATAAGGTATCATTTATTGTAGAGTATTGTGATTAATATTCCATATGGGGAAAGCCATAAGGCCACAAGGGGGTGGCATAGTGGGAAGTTCCATGTAAGGTTTGAAGCCAAGGAATAACTTGTGCCGGGATCAGCAAGTTGAATTGGCAAGGCTCCTAATTAGGATGATGTACCTGCCATTCAATATTGCCATCAGATTAATCCATGTTGTTAGATACTTCAAGGGGCAACTTATTGAGCGCCCCCTGTGTATCATAAGATACATTAGCAGGCAAGTCTGGAAGCTCAGTTGCAACACCCCCTTGCCCCCTGCTCATTGTGAGACACCAAGACCAAAGCCTGCAGGAGGTCTGAGAAGGTCCGCACAAACAGCCTTTGTGTGGGGATGGCGCGGCAGGGGCGCAAGTAATCATGGTGAAGCTTCTTGGTATTCCCTTGGGCGTCTTTGAGTTGATAGGTATGATTGTCATGGACAGCGGCTATCTTGAAGCGCCCTGGGTGGTTGGGCTCTACCTTGGCAGAATTGGGGTTGAGGGTTTAGACAGGGTCACTTACAGCGTATCTAGCTTTGATGTGCTTTGTCCCTCCTGCAATAGGCTTGTGTTCAATTTCCCAGGCTTTGGAACGCCATTGATCAGACTGTCAGGCATCCTGATAGCCAGGGTGCTGGGGCTGAACTTGTGCCTCTGTTGATTTTTCTTGTAGGATAAGTAGAGCAGTGGGCAGGTGTTCAGTCCATGTGGTGTTGGGGTGCTCTTGTGAGAGCTTGGCAATCAGCTGAACCAGGGAGACATTTAACTGTACTACATGTCCATTGGCTTGAGGATAGTAGGATGTTGTAACTATACTTTGGAGTGCGTTCTTGGCTCAGTATGTCTTCATGACATGTCCAAAAAGTTCAGGGCCGCCATCTGTGATGAGAAGTTTGGGTTGTCCAAAGTGAGCCACAATTTCTTGCCAATGAAGCAGGTGATGGTGGTGGCGGTGTGGTTAGTTGTCGCCCAGGCCACTGGCCAGCAAGTGAAGTAGTTGATGGAAGTGATAATGTACTTCTTCCCCAGTCTGTCTTTGGGAAGTGGACCCACAAAGTCAAGGGCCCACTGATTGAAGGGTTCCATGGCCTTGATGGGCAGGACAGACTTGGGAGTGCAGGTTTGGACATGTTCTTTTTGCACAGCACACACGTTTCAAGGAGGCCCAAGATGACTTGATGCATGTGCGGCCACCAAACCTTTTGTTTCATGATCTTGAAGAGGTTAAAAACTCTGATGTGACCCAGGGTTTGGTGGTAGTGCAATATTGTGTCACTTTGTTGCGTGGTGGGAATGTAAGGTGTCTTCTCACCTATCTCTGCCCGACAGCAGACGATATCAGAATTGGTGGTTAACTGAATTTTGTTGTCCTTAGCTTGGAAATGGTTACCAAGTTAGGCCCTCATAGCAAGTTGCTTCAGGGCAGAGATAGAATATGGGCCAATCTGGATCCAAACCATTGTCCCCAACAATGAACACTACGTAGAGTTGCAAAAGGGCGTCAGCTGTGACAAGTTCCTTCCCAAGCTTGTACTCAATGCACAACTGGTAAGGGGAATGACGCTCAACCAATTCTGCTTGGTGGCGTGTTAAGTGGGAATGTGTGTTGAAGTACTGAAGTGACTTGTGGTCCGTCAGAACGTGGGGTGAGAAGGTAGTACCTTCTAGGTAACAGCGCCACTTTTCAACGCAGTGCACAATTGCTGCCAACTCTTTATCATGAATGGGATAGCGTTGTTTCAAGTTTTTAAGTTTCCTAGACTCATACACCACAGGGAGGAAGACACCATTGTCAGTTTCTACCCTTAGCACGCCCCCTATGGATCTGTCAGAGGTGTTGGTCTCAAGTTTGTACTTATGGTTTCAATTGGGGAACTGCAGTACTGTTGCTTTTGTGAGTCTTTGTTTCAACCTTTCTAAGGCTCAATCTCTGACAGGGGTCAAATGGAAGCAATGTTTGGTGTTGAGGAGCTCAGTGAGAGGTGCAATTAGTTCCCTGAAATTGGGAATGAACTTGCACATGTAGGCAACCATGCCTAATAATGTCCGCACCTGGCCCACATTAGTGGGGGGTGGCATGCTGGTGATTGCCTTGATTTTGGCAGGGTTGGGCTTTATTCCTTGGGCAGAGATAGTGAGTCAAAGTAATAACAGCTCCAACTTGAGGAACTTGCATTTGGAGGGTTTAGCTTTTAGCTGGTTTTTCCAAAGGGTGTTGAGGACAACACAGAGGTGTTGGAAGTGTATGGTTTGACCTTGACTGAAGACAATAATGTCATCAAGGTACACAACCACGCATTTTTTAATTAGGTCCTCAAATGCTTTGTTCATCAACATGGTAAAGGTGAAAGGAGTGTTGGTCATTCCAAAGTTCATGACACAACACTAAACCAACTTGTAGTATGTGTGGAAGTCAGTTTTTGCCTCATCCCCTGGTGCAATACAGACCTGGTTGTACCCTGCAGTGAGATCAATCTTGCTAAAGACCTTTGCACCTGCAAGTATATCAAACAGGTTGTCAATCAGCGGCAGGGGGTATTTGTTCTTGACTGTCACCTCAATTAGGGCACAGTAGACTTTAACCAAGCAAAGGGACCAGTCCTTATTGGCTACAAAGAAGACAGCTGCCCCATATGGAGAGAGCAAGGGGCAAATGAAGCCCTTATCAAGCGTGTCCACAAGGTGCTGGTGGAGGGTCTCATCTTCCTTTGATGTAAGACGGTATAATGTTTGTGCTTTAGGTAACAATTCTTGAAGTTGTACAGCGTGCTGGATCTCCCAGTGAAGAGGTAGTTGTTCAAGTGTCTCACTGAAGCCGTCTTTGTACTCCTCAAGGAGTGCAGAAAGCGCTGGTGATGGTGAAGTGGTCAAGGGAGGGACCGCAGATGGTTCAGCGCGGATAACTTTGACTGAGTATTGGTTAAAGTCTAGTTTCCCCCTTGAAATTGTACAATCCTGTTTCTGTTTTCCTAAAAAAACACAGTATTTTGGAGTAAATTGCTCATTTCCACAGGGTAGATCTGGAATCCCACCCCATTTCTATTTAAGGTGAAAAAAAGGTATCCCAGTCAATGTAGGGACGGTTATGCCAAAGCCAGTCAAGGCCAGCAATTACGTCGTGGCTGAGCCCGGCCATGATTGGCCCAGAAAGCTTAACCTGGATGTTCCCCATTCTCACAGAGAAGGGTAACATCTTGTGGATGATTGCAACTCAGCAGGAGTCAGCCACCTGTACTACCTTGAACCTGCTGGGCACTTGGTCCAGTTGTTGAGATTTGGCAAACGCCTGGTCCACCATAGTGTGGTTGGTCCCAGTATCTACCAGTAATTTGTGGGTGTTCCCACAGAAATGGAAGGGGTAGGATAAATGTGTTACTTATTTGAGGAGTGACTCTCTTGCAGTACAGGGTCATCACTGTGGACTTGGAAGACGTCCAGGGTTTCAACTTCATGGATGTTGTAGTCAAAGGGGTTCTTTGCAAGCAAGGATTGAGAGGATGGGTCAGGTGGGGTTGCAGGGCCGCTTATTGCTACTACCCCCAGGTTTTTCCATATCCCCAATCTGCGCAAGCTGGAGCTCCCCCCTTGTGGGGGCTTTTAGTCCCATTATCCTGCTGACAGGGCTGGTAGCAGCCTACTTGATTGTGCCATTGCCAGGTGTTGTACGTGGTTGGAATAAAGCGTCACTGGTATGGAAGAAGCCCATTGAGGCCTGGTTGTTAGCCTCCACAATGGCCTTGTAGCAGTCATTGATGGAGGTGCAGCAATCTACGGAGACCCACTTACAGATATGGGGTTTTAGCCTATTGATGATGAGAGTGAGTAGCATTTCATTTCTGTTGGTCACAGCTTTGGGGGTGGCAGCAAGAGCTTGTTGCCAGGCGGCAAGGTACTCAGGAATGGACCCAGTTTGTTTGATTGCTAGAAGAAGAGTCCCCACAACAATGGGGGAGAAGGTTTGCTGTAGCGGGCCTTGGCAGCGTCTTGGAATGCCGCCCAGGTAACGTCAAGTTCCTGGCTGGCCCAGTTGGTGAACCACACAGCAGCGGGTCCCATGAGGCAACCAGACGCAGTGGCAACCCACATGGGCTCAGAAAAAAGATAGATACAGAGGCAGGTTTCAGTAGATTGGAACCAACTGACATTGTTGGCCCCCTTGACGCCCCCTGCAAAGGATTCTAGTTGAAGGTTGAGCATATGTTGGGACAGGTCTGACTGGGGCGGGGTGACGCTGGCGTCACGCTGCTCAAGCGGAGTTAATTGTACACACTTGTGAGAACTAACTGGTCTTGATAGGTGACATACCTGTTGGGGATGTCCCCCTTGGGGATTGGTAGGAAAGTTTCTTGTTGGGGAGTAGCCATACGGCCTGTACTCTGTCCTTTCTTAGGGGGAATTTTGTTTTAGGTAGGTTGTCAACCTACTGCTGCTACCACTTTTGCAACTGAACCAATGAGGATTCAGTATTTGGAATTGGGGAAGACAACAGTACAATAGCAAGGACAGAATAATAACAATAAGGTATCATTTATTGTAGAGTATTGTGATCTATATACCATATGGGGAAAGCCACAAGGCCACAAGGGGGTGGCATAGTGGGAAGTTCCATGTAAGGTTTGAAGCCAAGGAATAACTTGTGCGGGGATCAGCAAGTCAAATTGGTAACTCTACTAATTAGGATGAAGTACCCGCCATTTGATATTGCCATCAGATTAATCCATATTGTTAGATACTTCAAGGGGTGACTCATCAAGCGCCCCCTGTGTATTGTAAGATACATTAGCAGGCAAGTCTGGAAGCTTGGTTGCAACAATATGCAGAATCACAGAAATAAAATTGAAATAAATTAAGCTAAATAAAAACAAATAATAAAAAATTAAAGACAAAAAACATTTGGAATAGCAAAGTCTTTAATTGATTGACTGCTGGGCAAGACACACAGGGAGAAACAAATCTGTGTGACCATAAAATTTGTCCACATTTTAGCTGGGAGGGTATGGACACCAACCTGCAGCAAATTAAATAAATCATTGGGCCTGGGTGGCACCCCTTACTTGACAAATCTCTCAAGCCACCCAAAGACCTCCTCAATTGGGTTGAGGAATGGGGAATAGGCAGGGAGGAAGAGAAGACTAAAAACTCTGTAACCAATTATTGGGAGGCAACGGCAACACCAGGCTCAATCACCTGGAATTCCTCAAGAATATTTGCCACCTTGTGGAGGGTAGGACACACAATTTCAAAAACGGCATTTCAAAAAATGCTATCTTGGAATAAGCCATCTCTATTTTTAGCTTACTCAATTTTCTAGTAAAACCACCATTTAATTTACGGCATTTTGACTAAGAAAAAAAAGTTTTAAAATTTTAGATTTTTTGAACTCCAAAAATTACCTAAAAATTCTCAAAAAATAAAATTCAAAAAAACATTTCTAGGCTTAAAAAAGTCTCAGAATTTTTAAATTATAATAAAAATGGGGTCAATTTGTAGCAACATAGTTGCTTAAAGCCCAAAAGTTAAAATATACCCAAAAAAAATTATTTTCATCTGTTATAACTTTATTTCATACTTTAAAATAAGCATAGAATTTTACCAAATACCAAAAAAAGTCAAAGAATGGTAAATCAAGGGAGATAAGAGAGAATATAAATAATAGTTTATTTAGGAAGGATCTTACTTTGGTTGAAAGAGCAACTGGGATAGCTTAGAGATGCTCAAGCTTTCTATCCTTAGGATAGTAGGCAAGGACCACCTTGCTGATTTCTGTATATTTCTTTACAGCCTTAGTCTGCTTAAGGGGATAACCCTTGTTCTTCATACCAGTAGTAAAGAGGCAGGCAGAGATGTCCTGCTTGGTTTTTAAATGGACCATGATCTTGTTGAATTTGGGCTTATGAACCCTGACCCTTGTAGCAAACTGGCTATGCCACCCTTCAAGGGGAAGGGGGTCTTGATGAGACCATATTTGACCTGCTTGAAGCAGTTCCAGGTGATTGAGTCACTGCCCTTTCTGATGTGGTGTGCTCCTTGAAAGATACCAACCCATTGAGTTTCAAAATACTCAATAAAGGGCGCAAAGGCTGCCTGGTTGGCTATAATATATGGGTGACAGAGAAGGGCCTTGTAGAAGGCATTTGTTTCCTCCTTTCTAACCAGAGCAAGGGCAGCAAAGCAATTGAAGACGTCCTTGGCTTCTTTAATGCCTTCATAGTTGACCAGCTCATGGAGGTCAGAGCACTTTTGGAGGCGGCAGCAGAGTGCCTGCCAGAAGTGGAAGTAACATCCCTGAGGGGAGCTCTTAAAGACACAAATAAAGGCATTTTCCTGAGCCTGCTCAAAATTAACTACCAGATATTCCTGGTAGGGAAGGATTTCTGGCTGCTGTTTGGGGGTGGGGATATCTTCTGCTTGAGATAGGGTTTTCTTCTTGCGCCCTCTGATCTCCTTGGGCTCCTCTTCAATGGTTGGGAGGATTTCATCAAGATTAGACTTTAGGATTGTGAGTGCACGGACATATGTTTCCTGCTTCTTGTTGGGAAGGAAAAATAATAACAGGGGAAGAACGTGATTACCAACCTGCCCATGGATATTCTAAAGCTGGCTGAAGAGCTTTGGGCAGGTTGAGAAAGTGCCATCTGCAAGCCAGGTCTTGCATTTCAGCAGGTTGCAGAGATCCTGGCTTGTGGCAAGGCAGATAATACGCTCAGGGACGTGTTGACCATCATTGTGAAGAAGGAATTCCTTCTCATGGCAAGATAGTTTTTGTTCCTTAGTAAGGATCAATTGGTCAATGGAGCTTGCACTGACGCATTCAGTGCTCAGAGAATATCTCTGATCAGTGAGATATCTCTGCAATTTTGAGGCGCTTCCAACAGTAGAAAGTTGGGTATCATTTAAAAGAAGGAGGGCATCATTGGCAACCTCAGTGGCAGTTTGACCCTTGGTGGTTGGATCACCTGGCAAAGAAACCAGCAGATAAGTTGATAAAGTGGGTCAAAAGGCTTGGCACAGTCATGGTTGACAGTTAGGGCTTTAAATCTAGTGAACCCATAAGTGATGAGCCTTGCTGGGCACCCAACGTTATCACATTTAAAGTGATGTTGAGAAATGGCTTTTTTCTTGTTGTTACAGCTGAAGCTGTAGTCCTTGTAGACAAAGCTGGTACCCCCTTTCTTTGTCATAATGGGGTAGCTGGCTGGATAAGTGGCAGGCAAAGCAAAGGTACCATTTTGATTGCATATATTATGGATGGTATTAAGATCCCAGAGCTCAATTTTGTCATCTGCAGGAGCACCAGGATCAGGCTCCTATTCCTCTTCAGGCTCTGAAGTGGGGCCAGAATGGCAATTGAAGTTGAACAACTTCTCTTGAGGGTCTGACAGGGAGTAAACAAAAGGAGAATGGGGAGGGGTTGGGCTTGTTTCCTCAGGCTCTGGTGAGGGCGTAGGTGTCTTGGGAGGAGTTTTACCCTTAGCAGGCTGCTTTTTAGGGGTAGTTTTGGCCTTTTTGGCCTTTGGAGGAGTGGTCTTGGACTTTGAGGCCTTGCATGCAGCTTTGTTGATGGACTTGGGAGGCATCTAAAAGTGAATTAGTTTCAAAATATGAGCAATTTGGGGGTTGTTTTTAAAGAGAAAAACAAGAATGTTTTTAATATCAAAAATATCAATTTTTTTACATAGAATTGTAGTGGAGATCAAATAATATATACTATCAAAATTTTAATGTTTGTTGTTTTGTAAAAATAAAAAAAAATTATAAGTAACACAATTAGGCAAACCTTTGAGTTTTGACTGAAAACTTGCAGTCAAAATGGCGTTTTTGAAGTGACGTAATTGAGGTGCTATATCTTAAAAACATGGTGTTTTTGACCATTTTTTATATTAAATTAACAAATCTATGGTGGAGCTACCTGAACTGTGCCAAAGAGTAAAACTTGAATTTAATCAAAAGCTAGCTTATACAACTGGGGTTAAAAAGTACCCAGTATTTAGAGGAGATCAAAATATATATATGCAAAGTTTCAGTTAAGTTCTTACATTCTTTATTATATGGTTTTTTACGTGAAATGATACTTTTGAAAAGCAGAAAGCAGGAATTGCGGTGGGGGAATCAATATAGCGTAGCCTGGTGTCATAGGTAATTTCCCCTTATTTTACCCTATTCATTGTGCGCATCAAATCAATTGGTGATATGAAACTTGGTGGAATTTGAAGTGATGTAAATTGAAATGGTGTAATCACCCCCTTCTGTATTAAAATAACTATTAAAACATTTTATTAGGAGGACCCTTATCAATGTATCCATGTATAATAAAGTTATAAATTACATATAACAAAACTGGTTTTTTTACCCAGCAATGACAATCACTAGAAGGACTATCTTAGTGGCATTGTTCAAGGTTGATTTACTATAAGTGTCTTTGATTAATACTATAGAAACATCTTCTGTTATTATACAACAGACTTTGATTCAGTGTGGTAATAAGTTTATTTTAGTTTTTGATAAATGGCGTAAATCAAGATGACAGAAAATTTGAGATGGTGTAAACACGCCCCACACTAAGTGATTTTTATATGTAAATAAAGTTAGTAAATAAGATTTAATTAATCTGACTTGAAGTGACAGAATTGAGATGGCGTAAATTTGAGATGCTGTGTTAATAAATTATATGTAAATTTTAACTATTTTATTGTTTTTTTTTAATTTTTTGTGATTCAAAATCACTAACCAAAAAACGCCATCTCAAATTTAATTTGAGATGTTGTAAATTGAAGTGGCATTTTTGAGATTGTGTGTTCTACCTTGTGGAGCCCAACATTATCCAATACAATAATATTGGTGAAGCCCAGGCTTGTGCACCTCAGGTGCTCCCAAACCAATTGGAGAAATTCCAGAAAGATTCTACTGTTGTGAGACCCCTTGATCATTTGATAGAGCTCAATGCCAAGGGGACCAAGAAGGGCTACCATAGAGTACGCAACAGACTGGACAGTCGTAATCCAGGACATGCCTTTCTTTTTGCTTTTGGGGATATACTGTAAGGTCTTGCCCATAGTGGCAAAAGGCTATAAACTAAAGTGTGTAAAGCATTAGAGTTAAGATTCAGAAGGTATAAAAAGGTAGAAACTGTCTGTAATATAATCTTACAGAATTCTGCCAAGAACTTATACTGGATTACAAAAGGAGTGATAGAGTTTAAGAACACTAAAAAAGAAGATAAAACAAGGCATTTAATAGTGAACAATTAGTAACTAAGGGAATGTTGATATTTGGATACTCTCCATCAGCAAACTGGTACATGTAACTATTAAAAGATTCCTTAAGGGAAAATAATGGACACAACAAGCCTAAGGCTTGTTGTTTTACAGCTTCCATTTATTTAAGAAAAGAAAAGAAGAAACTTAGAATGAAATAACAAAAAATATAAATTCCTAAAAAATAAGCTCTGAAGTTAAAAATTTATAAAGATTCAAGGTAAAAAATCACTTAGATTTTTGGCTTTAAGCCTACTCTTCACAAGCTCTTTATTATGACAACTGTGATAAGTTTGACTCCCTGGTAGTTGACACTATAATAAAAGTAGAATTAAGCTTTTTCCCTGATCAACAACTGGAAATTGACACTTTTTTAAACACCAGATCTTGATGTACTGAAATCTTTTAATATAAAAAGATTAAGCTATACAGCTATGGTGTACTAAAATGACCCTAGAAAGCTCAAAATACAATAAAAAGAGTACCTTACTATAAATTCAGAACCTTAACGTAAAAATGCAGGATTGTCAAATCCTTGGTCCAAATTTTGAATCACTTTTGCAAGATAGCCTTTTTTTAATTAAATTGATTTTTTTGAGTATTTATTTGAATTTTTAAAAATGCAGGAACTCATAGACACTTTTCAAAGTTCAAGTCAAACTGCATATTTCCAATGGACAAAATGAATTAGCTGGAATCATATTTGAAGTGTTCAAATCCATCAGCCATTTTCATTAAGTTTACTATGTTTTTTGAAATTGCAGGATTGTCAAATCCTTGGTCCAAATTTCAAATCACTTTTAAATGCCACTAGTAAACTCATATATTAATTGCAGGAACTGGAATCCAAATTTAATGTACAGTAAGTAACTAGGACAAATCAACCCAAATCAAGAATCTCCACTCTGGATAAAATCAAATGAAAAATCCAATCTCAACAACCATGTTTAGAAATGAAATTAAGTGAAATAAAAAATTGTCTAAAATGGAAATGATGCAATATTCTGCACTTTAAATCACTAATATAGCAACCATAAACCATATAATGATATATGAGATACCCTCCTTCTTCCTTGAAATTTTTTAAAAGTTTTTTGGCCCCCAGCGTAGCCAGGGGCCATAAAACAGATTTTCAAGAAAGAAGGAGATGGGTAAAAGATAAACCATTAGTTTACTAACTATGTATTCATGTATTGCTACTAAGGATACTTGATTACAGTAGATTTTAAAAATTCTAATAGTAAAGTAGAATTATATATTACAATCTATCTTATCACGTTGTCTTTCCTTTGGTGTATTGATAATGTGCTTGCAATTAATTGGACAGTTTCACCTCCAGTTGCCTTGGTGATAGGAAATCAAGCTGCCTCCCTGAGACCAACTGTTCTTGGGGAGACGGCTTGATTTCCTATTGCCAAGGCAACTGGAGGTGAAACTGTCCAATTAATTGCAAGCACATTATCAATACACCAAAGGAAAGACAACGTGATAAGATAGATTATAATATATAATTCTACTTTATTATTAGCATTTTTTAAAATCTACTGTAATCAAGCATCTAAATTTTAGCCGTCCTAAAATGGAATAGGGTGATTTTTGAGAATGCCTATGATTCCTAAAAGAATCAGCACAAATTCACTCTAGATCCTTTAACATCCTTTTTGAGACACCCATAAATTATATTTATTTCAAATTCACCGCAATTATGATTTGAAACTTGGTTCTTGGATTTGACAATCCCGCAATTTCAGATTTGTTATTTTTACATGATGTCTATGATTTGATTGAAATACAGAAAATCTCAAATTGTACATTAGAATCCTGCATTTCTGATTCATGTATCCTGCATTTGTTTGCTGAGTTTTGTCTTTTGTTAGTTGAGTTATCTGCTCAAGAGATTCAAAATTTGCCAATTTAAATAAACCAAAAAAAATAAAAATAAATGGTTGATTTTATTAAATATTTTGTTTTCACTCAGCTGAGTTGCCCGCAAAAGTGGTTTGAAATTTGGACCAAGGATTTGACAATCTTGCATTTTTACGTTCAGGTTCTGAATTTACAGTATTTAATTAGAATAAGGAGAAATTAGCAACTATTTCTCATTTTACTATGTAATTTACACTCTTCATTATAAAAATATTTTTGATTACCATATAACTAAAATTTCAATGAAAAAAATAAACACAAACACAACAATAAAATTTATACAAAATATGAATAAATATTAATATTTATTTGATATAGTTCATATAAGTATAAATGTGAATATTTTTTGTTTTATTAGGAAATTAACAAAAATTAAGATATTTCATTCACTTTTAACTATAACTATTCATCTCAAACTTACCATGTATACATAAAATAATCAGTGCTATCTAATTAAATCAAAAACTAGAAAAATTAAAACTAAAATCTAATTGATCAAAACTAAAAAGTAAAAATTA
Organism: Entomophthora muscae; assembly: GCA_014839935.2. NCBI lineage: Eukaryota > Fungi > Entomophthoromycota > Entomophthoromycetes > Entomophthorales > Entomophthoraceae > Entomophthora > Entomophthora muscae. Next base: position 87,512 of record QTSX02002951.1, read on the forward strand.
AAACCATAGAAGCAAGACAGCAAGTTTATTCCTCCCCATTCTTCCCCTTCTTCATTTGGCCCCTTCTAGGAGGGCAGTTGCAATGAGCTCAAGCTGCTGCTTGATCTCTGAGGCCTTTTATTTATGCTTGGCTGAATTTTGAATGGCCTTGGTGAAGAGGGTGGAGCAGGTTGTAGGCTTGGTGGGGGGATGCGGTTTTCCAAGTCACACAGCTTGGAGATGGGTTTCTCCTGCTTGTGCTGCAGGAGGGAGAAAAACTTACTGATTTAGGGTGGATCCCAAAGTTGGCCTTGAGGTGTTTGTGATAAGCCTCTAGCGCTGAGGTGGTCTTCAGCTCATCATTTAATGCAGCCCAGTACACATTCCAGCTGTCCTTGGCTCAGGCCTTATCTTGCCTCTGCGTGATAACCTTCCTAATCCACTGGGGGTCAAATTTACTCAAGGAAAGGCTTGAACTCCAAGTGCTTAACTACATAAGGATCCTTTGAGAGAACCTCAAACCCCTGCACAGTGGGCTCTGGCTTTAAAAAAGCCAAGGCACTGAATTTTGCCAGCACAAATTTGCAGGATCCAAAGTGTCCCTCTGGCTCAACCTACTTAGCTCATCATGGGCCTGCACATTCCAAGCAACTGCTTGGAAGTAGTGGAAGTGGCACCCCTGCACCTCCCTGCTGAACAACTGCTTGAATGCATTGAACTGAGCAGGCTCAAAGTCCATAATGCACATGGCAGGCCCAAGAGCTCTCAGCCTTACCTTTTCCTTCAAGTCCAGGGTGGTCTGGTCTTTGTCAGTGGCAGGAAGGTTGGTGCGGGTGTAGTGGGGTCTTTTTGGCATTGGTGTTGTCAGGAAGGAGGGAAAGTGCTTGGCAGAGGATGATAAAAGCACATGTGTAAATGGCCTCAGTAGCCCCAGGAAGAAGAAAGAACACTAGTGGAATCACCTGGATGTCAATCTGGGCATGGATTATCCAGAGCTGCTTGAACATCCGGGGGCAAGTGACAAAAGTACCATCAACTAGACAGGTTGAAGCTCTTTTCAAATCCATCAGGTTCTGCTGAGTTGAGTAGCAGATTATGCGGTCTTTGGTGGCAGGCCCTTTGTCATGGAGGAGGAAGTGCTCCCCACTCAGAAGCTACTTGAGCTTGTGGGTGAGTGTAAGCTCTGAGAGGACGTCTGAAGCCTTTGGGGAGGGAATTGGCAGTGATACGCTTATTGCTTATGAACTTAACTAACTGCTCTTGAGTTGGCACCAATTTGAGATTGTTGGGTTTGAGATGTTAGAGGGCCTTGATGGCCAGATCTGATGCGCGGAGGTGAGAGGATGTTGGGATCACCTGAACCAGGTACCATTTTAACATAAGGTTTATAAGATGATTGGGGGGCTCACAAGAGTGCTCCCCCTTCACTGCAGTTACTTGCTCCCAGCCCTCAGTGTTTAGCCAGGCCTGCAAGTCTTATCCTCACAGACAAAGTGCTTGCTCTTGGTTTGGCGCTTTTGATTGTTACAATTAAAAATGTAGTTATCAGCAACGTAGCCAGGGCCGCCCTTTACAGACATAATTGGGAAGTACCAGGGGAAGCGCTTGGGGACTTTAAACTCTCTCTTAACATTACAGATATTGTGGATGGCCAGTGGATCTCAAGCCACATGACCAGAAGCTTTAAACTTCTTGGAGTACTTCTCAGGCTCATCCTGGGGATCAGATGAGGGAGGGGGAAGAACCATTAGGAGGGGGAGGGGAAGGGTTCTGTAAATTCACTGCCACCTCTGGCATTGGACCGCACAATCTTCCCTTGTTGTACCAAGAAAGGCCCAAAAACGCCTGCCAAACCCCTCCATTCTTTAAATTATTTAGCACATATGGTTGATGAGAGGTTTGTATTAGCCTACCCTGCGGACCCTTTGCCTTTGGTGGCTCCCTCCTGGGAAGAAACACTGGTTAATTTAGACTATTTATTAGTGTGGTGTTGTCTACTTCTGAAAACCATTAGAGATAGCCAATCAGAGGCTGCCACATTGATACTGAACTGCATGAGTGAATTCCAAATGACCAGCAATTCCTCCAGCCAATCAGATCTGATTGCAGAAATTGGAATGAAACCCTCCAGTCTCCCTGCCCCTGCCCAGCAAAGTTTTGTCTCCAGCCAATTGGATTCAGAGCCCACTGTCATGTGACTCATCTTACTTGCAGCCCATTCCTTTTATGCAAGCAAGGGGACATTCAGTCCCCTGCTTGTCTATTTTCCAAATATATTAAAGTTTGGTGTCATTTGCAACTTAAATTTTAATTATTATTGCTGCCAGGAACCCAGTTTGTGTTCTAGCAGCCTAAGGATTAAAGTGTTAGTTTTGGCTTTAAGCTTACCTTGTACTAGTCGGTTTTGAACCTGGCTTCTCTTCTGGCGTCCTATACTAGGGTTGTTTTTCCTAGTTGTTGTCTCCTCTGCTTTTGCTTTCAAAAACAGAGTTTTAACTCTGAAATTTGAATTTATTTTTTTATAAATTCTATTATTATTTTGAAATTTCTTTTAAAATCATTGTTTTTGAATCTGTTCTTGCTTGCTGTTCTCGCCAAGGCCTCCAAGACCATTGTAAAGCTGTTTGGACCTGTTCTGCTGCAGTTTGGCACAATTCTGTTAAGCTTACCCTACCAGCACCTTTTTTACCTGATTCTTGTCAGAAAATTATACCAACCTACTCCAAATTTTGTGAGAAATATTCCTATGATACTCCCAGCACTTAAGTTTGTGGTTTTCTCCCTGGCTCCATTCTTGCTACTTTTGTGATCACCTCCCCCAATTTGTGGGGGGAAATCTCTTTGTCTGCCAGGATTGTAGGTAGAGACCCCTCTAGTCTTTGGGACCTCCCAGTGGCCTTCTCTTTTCAGGAGAGGCTGTGGTCAAGATCATGACGTGTGATGACTTGGATTTGGATACAGTGGATCATACTTCACCCTCTTCAGAAGAAGCCGTGCCTCCAATGTGCCCCCTCCCCAGCGTGATTCTGAGCCCCTCAGTACCCCTTGGTCTATCCAAGGTGTCTTCTCCTGCTCCCACTTGCGCCCCTTGGTTGCTCACTGGCCTTACATTGATGGGCTTGAACGCCTACTTCCCTCAGTTGTCCCTGGTGTCCTCCCTGTGGTTCCCCCTCTGAGCGGTCATCCCAGTTCTTCACTGGATAGCATCCTGGTGGTTTTTTTCACCGGGATGGGAGCCAAAACTTAGTTAGTTTAGTCCCCTCTCTCAAAGGTTCTTTGAGGCCTAATTGGATGCCTCCTTTTTCTTATCAGAAGAAGAGGTGGGCTCCTTGGCAGCCTTTGACTTCTTGGTATGTTGCTCCTTGGTGGGCTTGGAGTTGGCCTCTGAGTGGTAAAAGGAGTGGTTAGTAAGATTGCCATCAGATTTATTGGGGGAGGAATTTTGGGGGGAAGGTGAAGGAGATGTGGAAGATAAGGGGGGAGGAATAGGAGGAGATGGAGTAGGAGGAGATGGGGTTGGAGACTTTGCCTTTGCAGGCTTCTTGGTACGCCTGGGAGTGGAGGCAGTTTCTTTGGAGCCCTTGGAGGCTTGGAACTTGGGCTGTTGGCTGTTCTTGTTTGATCTTGTCTAAAGAAGAGGTTAGTTTTGTAAATAAAACAGTGTAAAAGATACAGTAGTTTTAAAAACTATGGCAACAAACAAAATGAGCTCAGATTTTAGTGAAATTAAAAATAAATGAATTTATATTGATTTACAATAGATTTGGGTTCATTTCAATTTTGCTTAAATCTGAATTCATTTTGTTTAAATCTGAGTTCATTTTAATTGTTGCCATAGCTTTTAAACTATTGTATGAAAACACAGAGGTAAAGCAAAGTAAAAGTTAAATAAAAATTATGCAAATAAAGTTTTATTTATCAAGAAAACATAAAAAAGTAAATAGAAGCAAAATAGAAACTCAAAGTATAGATATGAAGGTTAAAACATAGAAAATAAGTAATTTATGATGAAGCATCAAAGATGTTAGGTTCAGCATAACATCCTAGTGCTAAATCAATATAAAAGTATAATTAAAAATAAAAAATAAATGAAAATTATATGGAGAGTAGCAGAAAAAGTAGTAGATTATAATAGCAAAAAAATATTATGTGGTTTTTTTATTGGGAGTTGAAAAATCAAAACATAGTAAAGTGTCAAGTTTGGCACTGTCAATCAGCTGAGAAAAGCTGAATTCTCACTGTTGAGTATGCTGGAGTCAAGCAGAAAAATTGAATTTACTATGTTTATATATATAAAACTTGCTTAAATCTAAAACAGGGTTGAAAGCTAACCCAAAAGCAAGGCAGTTTCATATGCTCAAAAATAAAAAATACAACATACGTAAAAAAAGTAAATGAGTAGGAAGGTGTTTATTAGAGATAATATTATGCTGTGAGGAGCTGGGGGTGACTTATTTACCATAGTGTTGGTTAAAACGTTAAGAAGCTCTCTGTACTAATCCCCAAGTTAAAGTGGTGAGTGGATGAGTGTCAAGTGGCGCTCATAATGCGTCACATTAAATTAGCCTTAATTCCAAGCCTTTGATTAGTTAAATCTGAAACCAATTGGGTGGCAAGTGGATAGAGTCAAACTAAGAAGATTTTCAAGTTTCATTTTTTTATAAATTACATATGAAATCTCTTAATAAATTGGGCTTAATTTATGTGGCACCAATTAATCTACAAACCCAGAAATGACATAATGTAAAACAAGTGGGGTACTTAATTAATGTCTAACTCACTAAATCCAGTATAGTGGTGCTTGGGAGCCTAATTGACAACTATGGACACTAATAATAAAAATGCAATAGTAAATAAAAAATTCTATATAAGTGCATATGTATTTTATTAATAAAATCAAAATTTGGCTTAAAAAGTGTTGAACTGGTCACTTTTGTTTTAGAGTGTCAAACACAGGTTTTTCATTTCTATTAGTAAATTTACTTATAAATTGCCCCTTAAATTGGTATTTTAGCTAACCAAATTATTAAACAAAGTTGAGTTCAAGTAAATTTAACCTTGGTTTTTGATTTCAAACCCCTAAATTACTAGTAAAAATTAACTTAAAATCAGTTAAGCCAAAAACACTAATAGATTTGCATATGCGGCACTCAACTTCCTGGTACTCAACAAAGTGTCAAGTACCAGGGAGTCAATCACCAGGGAGTTGAGCTTACCACAGTTGCCTTTATTATATAGGCAAGTTTTTTAGTTGTAAAACAATAGGCATATGAGAAACAGCCAAGAAAAAGGAGCAACTGGAGACATCTGCAAGAGAAACCTGGAGGAGAAGGGGAAACAGAAGCCAGTATGGACTGCAGATCAGCAATGTAAAAACTGGGGAGAGCAGCAACAACATAAGCAGGAGTTTTGAAAGGTAAAATAGGATTGAAAATCTTCTAACTTTGAAGTAGAAATATATATAAGCTAATATATTAGCTATAAATAATAAAGACAGCAACAACAATCCAAACGTGAATCAGCGTAAAAACAAGATAACTAATTTAGAATACTTAATTATTAACTTTTTAACTTAAAATTTCAAATATTTAAAATATGAGAAAGATTAAATCAAAGCAAAAAACAATAAAAATAATCTAAGAAGCCTGCCCTTTGGGGAAGGGCATGACACATACCTTTACTTGTTTCTCATGGAGGACACAAAGGAGGACTTGTCAATGTAGTAGAATTTGACGGTCCCCTTCTTCTTGAGAGCAGTGAATGTATCTGTGTATTTTTGCTGGTAGACAATATTATCAGAGCTATTGCAGTTGTATGGGAATCTCTGAGGTTTTTCCATGAAAATTTTAATTTTTTTCACTGCTCTGTAGCAAGTAGAAACCAAAGCCTGTATTCCAAAAGCGGACTCAACCATTGACTGAATAATTTCCTGTTCAAGATGGCCATTCCACTTGATCCACTTTTGGATTGCTCACAGGTGTTCCTTGACCAATAGGACTTATTTTTGCTTGAATTTCTCCAAAAGAAGAACAGTCCCTGTTTTCAGATAAGTTGTGTGGAGCCTGTGTGCAGATTTTTCTGAGATCCTGACAATAGCCATAGTCTTCCTGTAGTCAGTGGTCTCCTCTATGAGTATCATGAAGGTCTCCCAGGTGGTGTCAGGGATGACATAGTACTTGGCCTTTCTGGAGTTGGGAAGCGGCTCCACGGGCTCAGCCACAACACAAGGCATAGGTACTTGGCTGTAGAATGCAGCAACCTTTTTCAGCACCTTTTGACCTTTTTTCATTTGGAAATACCGGGGCCGCTTGTCCTTGTCTGCCCCTTTGGAATCACTGATGTAGGGTTTGGAGCTAGTGTTAATTATGGGCTTAATCTTTTCCAGTATGGCTGCAGGAATACCATCACAGCAGTATACAGGGCTGTACACCAAGGACACCCTCTTGGTGGTGACATCATTTACCATTTTGGTGGTGACAACCTTGGTGTATTTTCTGGTCAGCTTCTGGACCTGGGGGTTGATGCTCTGCCCCCTTGCATGTTGTGCTCCTTAAACTGGCTGTTCCAGTGCAGTGTCACTATTAAACTCACCTATCACATCTCCTTCCTGAGTAGGCACTTGGTTTGTACTAACTTTGTTCTTTGACCCTCAGGGGCAACTGCAACTGTGGCGCACAACAGGTCCATTATTACTCTGTTGCTGGGATGTGTTTCATTTTGGTATAAAAATAAAAATATAATAAAATTAAAACAGTTTATCTATAAATCTATTTACTTTAATTCTCATCTCTCCATATATAGTAGCATGAAACCTTGTAGTCACTACTGTTTATTTCAAATTAGAGTTTTAGATTTCTATACTAATTATTTTTGGTTGTAAATGTGCACTGTTAATTGTATTTTTTAATAAATTTGATCTTTTATTGATTTTAATCCCAAAACAGACACTCATAATATTTTTTCCTTTTTGTATTCTAGATTTTGTTTTTAATTAAGATGATCTGGTAACAGTATTATAGATTCATTCATGTGTTTTAAAATTGATATTTACATTGCCTGTTTCAGTTGCTATTGGGGTTTGTTGTTGGGTTGAGTTTGAAACTTTTGTGACTGAGTTTCATAGATTCACCAAAAGCATACTGTAAATTCAGAACCTAAACGTAAAAATGTGGGATTGTCAAATCCTTGGACCAAATTTCAAATCACTTTTGAAGGATGGCCTTTTTTAATTAAATTGAATTATTTGAGTATTTATTTGAATATTTGAAAATGCAGGAACTCATAGACACTTTTCAAAGTTCAAGTCAAACTGCATATTTCCAATGGACAAAATGAATTAGCTGGAATCATATTTGAAGTGTTCAAATCCATCAGCCATTTTCATTAAGTTTACTATGTTTTTTGAAATTGCAGGATTGTCAAATCCTTGGTCCAAATTTCAAATCACTTTTAAATGCCACTAGTAAACTCAGATATTAATTGCGGGAACTGGAATCCAAATTTAATGTACAGCAAGCACACTAGGAAACACCAACCCAAATAAAGAAGCTCCATCACAACTAAAATCAAATTAAAAATTCAATATCAATAACCATGTTTAGACATAAAAAGTTATTAAACTCTAGAATCATCAAAAAGAAAAGGATACAATATTATACACTTCAAATTACAGATATAGAAACTCTGCTACTATTCAAGGCTAAATCAAGAGAAAACAACTATTCACAACCAAACCAATAAATCCAAATAAATACATATTTAATCTAAAATATATTTTTTATTTTATTTTTATGGACCGTCAATCACATTCCTAACCCGCTCCTGCACCAGCCTGCGGGGCAGCCTGTCCACGAGGGCGTCCCAGAGGGTCCAAGAACAGACCCAGAACCCAACTTGAAGGGAGTCATGCCAATACACAGGCCTCCCAAGGTGTCATTGCCAGCCAACCACCTCCTGCGTCCCAGGCCCAATCAACCAGCTTGAATCCCAGGCAGAAGCCACTCTCAAGGCCTGCAACCAAAGTCTCTTACACAAAGGTCATCAGGAATATTGAGGTTACATACACCTTCATGTATACCCAGTTGTCATCCGGCCCCACACTCTTGATTCAAGAGTTGCTACTTACTGCCCCCATGTCTTTGACACCACATACAAGCCATTGGCCACCACTGTTGAGCCATCTGTGTCTATTGTGTATTCAACCATTGACAGCGCCACTGCAAGCAAGTGTGATCCCACCTTCTACACAAAGGTCCCTGTCCCCTGTGTTGAGCCTGCTAGCTAGGATGCCGTGGTACCTGCCAAGGGCTGGCGTTGGTTGACAAATAGTGAGAGTGAAGCTCTCCTGAACTGCTTGAACGGGGGAATGGCGGTTTGGAATATTGCATCCCAATTTGGTATCACGCCAGATACATTGCCAACATCAACACCAAGTATGGCAGTACCGGGCAAATTGCCAAATCCACCAAGGCTAAGCGGCAGCCAAAACTCTTGTAGCCTGTGCATATTGACGCAATAAACCAGTGGGTAGCCAAGAATTGCCACCTGGACACGCTTGCTGTCCAATCAATGCTTGACACAGAGTTTGGTTTTTCTTCTTCTAAAACTCTTGTTTACAAAGCAATGATTGATTTTGCTTCTCATGGAAAGTACTGGGAGTTTCTCCATAGAACAGAAACAATGAGAAGACCATTGAGGATTGACACATTTATGCTGAGACATATCTGGCACTAAAGGAGACTGGGAATGTCTAGTTCTTCTACATTGACAAATTTTTGTTTTCCTCCTCACTCAGGTCTAGGCATGGGTGGGTTGAGAGGGGGTCCAAGGACGGTGTAGCCCATTGTGCAGCTTTCTGTTCCCAGACCTATTCCATGATTGCACTTCTTGGTCCTCGCAGGTTGGATTAATTCCAAATAATTGAGGGTTCCCACAATAGCAGGACTTTCCTTAATTTTCTCCGAGTTGTCAAGGAGTATCTCCGGATCAACTACCACAGTACAACCAACATTGTTGTGCTGGATAATTTTGGGCTCCACAAAGTGGATCTGGTTGTATCTGAGTTCCTGCCAATTAATAAAAATAGCCATTCAGCCAACCACTGCCTGGCTGACTGTCCAATGAGTCTCCTCTTCCTCCCCCCTGTATCCTCCATTTATGAACCCAATTGAGGAGGTGTTTGGTTGGATCAAGAATAAGGTGAAACAAGGCCTTCCTCAGGACACTGAGGATCTATTCAATATTCTTGAGGTCAGTCAATTTGCAATGCCACCCAATGTGGGGCAGCTTTTTACAAGCACTCAGAATCCTTCCTCCCCAAAGCCCTGGCCTCTGAGCCAAATAGATAAATGGGCGCTCTGGGTTTTATTTGTTTTTATTTTTTTTGTTTTAGTAGGACTCAAAAATTATTATTTATATGTAATGATGTGATGTTTGATTGTATTATAGACACATAAGAATATGTAGAAAAGGTAAGTAAAATTAATTATACTAGGTATGAGGAATATATTTTTATTATAATGCACTGAATATTATATTGACTGTTGTGCTAACAAATAAATATATTTAAAAATATAGAAATAGATTAATCTTATTTAAATAATTGTGAATCCTTGTTGGTACTTTGGTTTTATTAAACCACAAATTGGACCTTGCAGGTCATCATCTGATCCTTATTAAATCAGTGCCACTATAGCCACACAACACAGAAGCCAATGATTTTTATGTATCACCTACTAATTAGTACTTAGGACGCGGGTCAAGCATATTGAATATATTTATCAAATCATATTACAAGGGAAAGGTAATTTGAGTTCTAAACAATCACTTGTTTAGAACAATAGTGGAGCGGGTCACATGATGTGGATAAACTCAATTCTTGTTGTTTGTATATGTAATAAACAAACCTGTACTCAACAAGCTAGTAAATAAAACATTTTTAACTTATTTTTATTATTTGATGTGGTCACAACTATAACTAATGTCTTGCAATATATTTAGATATATTAATATTATAATTTACCTACTAAAATTTAAAACAATCTTAAAATATTAAAAGTAAAATTATAACTATAAATCTTAAAAGTTATATATTAAAGTTTAAATATTCAAAATTTAACTATTTTTATTTGATTGTGCTATATTCAATATTTAAATATTTAAAATTAAAATTTTACTATAAAAATTTCAATATTACATATTTTTATATTAAAATTTTAGTATTAAAATATAAAAAATATAAAAATTAATTTGCAAGGGAAAAATATTTATTGGGGGGATGCTAATTGCAAAGGGAATGTGATTATTCCAGGGAATTATACCCCAAAAATAAATTTTTAGCTAATGCATCTAATTGAATCCCTATTCTCTCCTGTATGTGGTGGACAACCCTGGATGCAATTGCTAGAGGAGTGGAGCCATGTACCCCAGTGGTTGTTGAACATTTAAAAAAGGAAGGCGGGTGAGTGAATCAACTAATGGGTTTTTTTCAGGGGGCATGTAGTATCTGTACAACGTTGTCAATGCAAAGGATTCATATAGGACGTACTCAACTGTCCTATACCCCCACGGTGTCTTCTGGCGTTTGAGTGCTAACTGGTATATGTCCATTTGAATAGGTACATCCTCCAACTTTTTGAAGTTGGTTTTTAATATGCAGTGGAGGAGGATTCCCAGGTATACTGTGATGTGAATTCTTTGCAATGTATATTTTTCCAAGAACATGCACAGTTTTTTGAAGACTTGAACTAACCTATTGATATAGGATGTTTAATTGAATTTGAGAAGGGTTCAGGGGGTGCCTGACTTGTATCAGCCCCCATGCCTCGGCAAACAATATTAATAAAGGTTTAAATGTGTTCACAAGGACTGCATCCCCAACTTTGTTTGACAATGCCTTGAATACTTCACTAAAAATTTCAGTTTTTAAATATTCAGTTCCTATTTGAAAGTCAGTTTTTATTAAGTTTTTTATATTTATTGATGTTTGCAAATGGGAATTATTGAATGCTTTCATAGATATATTCATCAAAGTTTAACTTGACATCCCTGTGAATTTCATTCATTTCTTTTTTAAGTTGATATTTGATCATATTTCATATGCTTCCCTCAACCATGGCAAGCACCCTGCAGGTGGTAAATTTTCCCTATTTTTAGCTTCAATACTTGAAAAATTATTCATATTCTGTTGAATTATTTTATTTATTTGGTTTTTATTTATTTATTTTATAGGGGCTACCAGTGACTGGTAACCCCCATAAAACCAACTTGGCGTAAAAGCTGACACTTCTGCGACCTTGTACCCATTCCTGGTGATGACTAAAATAAATATAAGTAAAACATAAAAAGACTTAATAATTGTTTCCTCTGTGGCCCCCTCAGCCACAGGCGCTATATTGGCAAACTTCATGAGTGTTGGCTGCTCTTCATTAACTTTCCTGGGCTTAATTTTCCTTATTTTTCTTGCAACTTGTGCTTCCTTTTGATTTTCATTTGATAAAATTTCTGTATTTTGTGAAGAACTCTTGCTTCTTGCTTGTGTTTTGTTTTTGTCTGTTTCCTCTTGATTATTTGCTCTTCATTGGTGTTAATTTCCTTTGGATCATCATTTCCTTTGATTAGTTTGATTATTTGAGTATTCTTTCTATTGGTTTTTGCAAATTCCCACAAGTTTTAACTTTTGCTTTTGAAATCTAACTGCTTGAGTATTTCCTTTTGAAGATTTAAAATGATTTCCTTGTGTTTTTCATTGACTATTGTTCCCAGGCTATTTTTTGCAGTTTCCTTTTGCTGGACCAAGGTCCTTTCCTCATTTCCCAGTTGATTTACCACAATTTCCCTGATGTTGTATTCAAGCTCAATAACCTTTTGGAGGGCTGACTCTAATTTGTTGATAAGTGTGTAAATATTTGACATTATGTTTGAACTCCATCAAAAACTGGTTTTTATAGTACTACCTTCAATGCATACATATTTTACATCATCATTAATAAATTAAAGACAATAAACGTAAATATTGCATTAGAATATAGCAATTAGACGTCAACTCTTGATATTTTGATATTTTGTGCATAACTCAATGAATTTAGTTTAATAAAATCCACTGTAAACTTGGCCTTTTCCATTATAACTTAATGAAATGGATTGTGTTTATATTAGGGCCATTAACGCTTAGTACAGATATTGAAAATTAGTGCATTCTACAGCCTGTATATTTACCTATTGGTAATAATTCTATAAACTTTTTAGTTGGATTTTATGAGGTAATAATAATGTAATGTGTTAATAGATTACTGTTTATTGTCATTAATTGGCTGATTTTCTTTGCTGTGGCAATTGTGCATTTTCTGATATTTCCGCACTAGTATCCAATTGGTTGGCTTCACATCCAATTGCACAGGCAATAGGAAAACAAGCCGCCACCCCAAGACTGGATGTGGTTGGGGGTGGCGGCTTGTTTTGCTATTGCCTGTGCAATTGGATGTGAAACCAACCAATTGGATACTAGTGCAGAAATATCAGAAAGTGCACAATTTCCACAGCAAAGAAAATCAGCCAATTAATGACAGTAAACTGCAATTTATAACAAATTACATTATTATCACCTCGCAAAATCCAAATAAAAAGTTTATAGAATTATTACCAATAGGTAAATATACAGGCTGTAGAATGCACTAATTTTCAATATCTGTACTAAGCGTTAATGGCTCTCTAATATAAAAACAGTCAATTTATTTTAAATTGTAATGAAAAAGACCTAGTTTACAATGGGTTTTATTAAACAAAATGCATTGAGTTATGCACATAATATCAAAATATCAAGAGTTGACATCTAATTTCTATATTCTAATATAACTTTACATTTATGGTCTTTAATTTATTAATGATGATGTAAAATATGTATGCTAATAATTTCAAGCTATTTGTAAAATGTACAACATTGTATTAATTATGGGAAATGTTGATAATGTAAAAAGAAAATATTATTAATTATGAATTGAAAGAGAGATATCAATTTTAATAGTTGTCACAAAGAAAAGGTTTCTTTTACTGATCAAAGGATGGGAAGGGAAGGGAAGGGAAGGGAAGGGGCAGAATGAACATTGCCTTCATCTGTGCATGTGAAAGAGGCGGCATCAGAGATAGTGGGGGGGATTGGTAGCGGCTTGGGAGTCAGGGTTAGAAGGCAGGAACTTGATGGGGGGTTGGGGAGGCAGGGTTTGTTGACTGTGAGGGGGCAGTAAGAGCAGTTTGCTTCAATTGCTCAAATTCTTCTTCTGACACGTATGCAGGCTTGACAAAACAGATGGATGGGCAAGGGGGAAGGCAAGAGTCCTTTCTGGACTTATCACTATCACTTACATAGAATATGATAAGATTGGATAAATCCTGAACAAATATGGAAGAGGAAAGCTCATACTCCTTCTCAATTTGGGTGCACAGTTCATTGTAAGTGGCAGGCTTTAAGCGCCTGAGGGCAGAAACAAAAATGTAGAGACATACATCTGCAAGATGCATGTCAGCGTGGTTGATGGGGTAGGACCAACAGGTATGCCCCACAGCCCTGATTTCTTGGGCTGCACGATCCCGCTGCTCCATCTCAGCACTAAGTACAACTGTGTGCACGGCGTTTTGTGTGGCCCACTCCTCCAGCATGGCCTTGAGCTCTGTATGGTATGCATACTCATCTGCAGTGTTTGATATTGCTGAGTAATAATTGACACACAATGGGGAAACTGCCAACAAATCCCAACAAATTGATACAAGATTGGGCTGCGCTTGTAAATATCAGATTGTATACACTTTTCTCCATAGTCTTGGATACTTGCAGAAAGCTTAGCGTATGATAGGAAGATTACGTCATTACGGGCCCTCATTGCCCTTCCTTTGATAAAATTAATAATAGTTGAATTGTAGGGATCAGTATCCACTAAACTGGGGCCACCAAGAACCTGATTGGATAGGATTCTGGCGGCAACCACAACTCAGTGCATCCACAAATTCACTGTTCTTTTGTTGGTGAAGATGCTGTGGAGTCCTAGCTGGAGATGTACCTGGACCAGGGGCATCCCCAGGTCACGTTCCATAATGGCCATCATAAGGGGATGGACTGTGTCACCTTTGGTCAAATTACAGGCACCAGTTGAGGTCTTCTTGGTAGGGGGCACAGTTGGTGTGGGCTTGCAGGGTTGTAGCCACAGTGGACTTTGCAAAACCCATCACAGCTGCAATTTCCCAAGGGACATAAGCATCCCTTGCTTTTTAACCATAGAAAAACAATCTCTGGAGTGATTAATTTTCTTCTGCGTCTTGCAGGCTGATTGGCTGGAGGCAGGGTGTGTCTGCCTTGAGAACCAGACAGTGCCATCTGATTGACTGTTTCTGGATTCTGGCTTCCATTGATGGCCCATGGCTCACTTGGCCAACTCCAGATGCTAGTGTTGCTGTATAATTTGGGTTAGCAGCTGCCTGTGTGTGATGAGCAAACATGGCCATGCTTGAGGACGCTAGAGAAAGAACGCACTCCTGGGTGGTGCTTGCAGAGGGGCCTGCGGGTTGGGAGTGGCCATAGAGGGAGGCTTCACTATTAGAAGACCCAGCGTAGCCCTGCATAATTTTGTCAAGGCCAGGGAATAGCTTGTTGATTTGGTTGGTGTTGAAAGAAGAAATGATAAAAAATTTATTATAATTTTAAACTCAAGAAGAGGAATGTATATTTTAGTCAATTTTATTGTTATATATGTTAATTTTGTGAATATTATGATCTAATTTTTAGCTGTCCTAAAATAGAATAGGGTGATTTTTAGAAATTCTTGTGATTCCTAAAAGAATCAGCACAAATCAACTCTAGATCCTTTAGCATCCTTTTTGAGACACCCATAAATTATATTTTTTTCAAATTCCTTGCAATTATGATTTGAAACTTGGTTCTTGGATTTGACAATCCCGCAATTTCAGATTTGTTATTTTTACATGATGTCTATGATTTGATTGACATACAGGAAATCTCAAATTGTACATAAGAATCCCACATTTCTGATTCATGTTGTAACAGCTTTGACAAAGAAGCGTCAATAACTTGATTAGTTGCACCAGTTTCAACCAATAAGAGACAAGGCAGGAATAAGAGGAAAGATTTATGAAAACACATTTTATTAAAGCAATCTTGATTGAGCTTATATAGCTGCTCAAATGCACGCTTGGAAATTGAGTTGAAGTTCCTTGCATTCACATAGCTGCAAGGTTTAAGTCACAATATAAACTCACATTGATTAGGGAACTAAATCCATTATTTCTATGAATAGAACATGATGTGGATTACTTCTGGTATTACATTATTTAACAGCCAACTTCAATTAAATGAATTTAACTCTGTTAACCTCATCACAATGTATCCTGCATTTTTTTGCTGAGTTTTGTCTTTTGTTAGTTGAGTTATCTGCTCAAGATATTCAAAATTTTCTAATTTAAATAAATCAAAAAAGTCAAATTAAATGGTTGATTTTATTAAATATTTTAATTCTCACTTAGCTGAGTTGCCAGCAAAAGTGATTCAAAATTTGGACCAAGGATTTGACAATCCTGTATTTTTTCATTCAGGTTCTGAATTTACCGTAGTAAACATAGTAGAAGCGTTTGGTGACTGAAACTCATATGTTCTAGTGTTTGGTACAGTTTGTTGTTGAATTGTTAAGCATTTGTCCCCAGTTTGAATAGGCTGTTTTATGATTGAACATTTTTGCCAAATAGCTCTCATTTTCTGTGAAATTATATTCTATTTAGATCTATCAAGTTGAAATACGCTTTGTGACTGCGTTCATGTGTTATAAGCTGAATAATATATGTTTATCTCAACAGGTTTGAAAACTGCTGTATAAAATTTAATATTTCATACAATTCTAATAAATTATAACCAATATGAAATTATTAATGAATATGAAATTGTGGGATTGTCAAATCCAAGAGCCAAATTTCAAATCAAAAATGAAGTTAAATTGAAATAAATATACTTTATGGGCATCTCAAACAGGAAGTCAGAGAATCTAGAGTAGATTTGTGATAATTCTTTTAGAAATCATAGGCATTCTCAAAAATCACCCTATTCTAATTTAGGACGGCTAAAATTTAGATCCTACTATTTACCAACTTAAAAATAAAATTGATTAAAATATACACTTCTCTTTTTGAGTTTAATTTTTAATAAAAATTTATTATACCTTCTTTTAATAACAACCAAATAAACAAGCTGTTGCCTGGCCTTGACAAAATCATGCAGGGCTGTGCTGGGTCTTCCAATAGTGAAGCCTCTGTCTATAGTTGTTTCCAACCTGCAAGCCCCTCCCCAAGCACTACCCAGGAGTATATTATTTCTCCTGTGTCTTAAAGCATGGCCCTGTTTGCCCATCACACGCAGGCAGCTGCTAACCCAAATCATGTATCAACAATGGTATCTGGAACCAGCCAATTGAGCCAAGGGGCCACTCAAGTAAGCCGGAATCAGAAACAGCTAATCAGATGGCAACATCCTGTTCCCAAGACAGACACATCTCACCTCCAGCCTGCAAGACACAGAAGAAAGTTAATTACCCCAGAAATTGTTCTCAAAATGGTTGCAAAGCAAGGGATGCTTATGTCCCTTGGGGAAATTGCAGCTGTGATGGGTTTGTAAAGTCCACTGTGGCTGCAACCCTGTTAGCCCAAGCCAACTGTGGCCCCCTACCAAGAAGACCCTAACTGGTGCCTGTACTTCTACCAAAGGTGACACAGCCCATCCTCTTATGATGGCCATGAGAAACAAGACCTGTGGTTGCCCCTGGTCCAGGTTTGTCTCCAACTGGGACTCCACAGCATCTTCACCAACAAAAGAACGGTGAATTTGTGGATGCACAGAGTTGTGGTTGCTGCAAGAATCCTATCCAATTGGGTTCTTGGTGGCCCCAGTTTGGTGGATACCAACCCATACACTTCAATCATCATCAATTTTATTAAAGAGAGGGCAATGAGGACACACAACAACACCATCTTCCTGTTGTATGCCAAGATTTCTGTGAGTATCCAAGACTATGGAGAAAAGTGTATACAATCTGATATTTACAAGCGCAGCCCAATCTTGTATCAATTTGTTGGGATTTGTTGGCAGTTTCCCCATTGTGTGTCAATTATTACTCAGCAATATCAAACACTGCAGATGAGTTTGCATACCATACAGAGCTCAAGGGCATTCTGGAGGAGTGGGCCACCCAACAAGCTGTGTACACAGCTGTAATGAGTGCTGAGATAGAGCAGCAGGAATGGGCAACCAAATAAATTAAGGCTGCAGGGCATACCTGTTGGTCCTACCCTACCAACCACGCTGACATTATTCTTGAATATGTATGTCCTTACAATTTTGGTTCAGCTCTCAGGCGCTCAAAGCCTAAACCTACAATGAACTTTGCACCCAAATTGAGAAGGGATATGAGCTTTTCACTTCCATATTTGTCCAGGATTTATCCAATTTTGTCATATTCTATGCAAGTGATAGTGATAAGTCAAGAAAGGACTTCCATCTCCCCTCACTCTCATTCATTTGGTTTTTCAAGCCTGCATATGTGATAAAATAAGAATTTGAGCATTTGAAGCAGTTGGCTCTTGCTGCTTCTTCCCAGTCAACCATTCCTGCCTCTCCAACCTCTTACCAAGACCAACCCATCAACTTTTTAACACTGACCCCCAATACACTACCCAATCCCTCTATGCTATAGATGACATTGTCACTTATACAGGCACAGATAATGTCAATGTACACTCTGCCCATTCTCTTCTGTAGTTGTCTCTTGATGAGTAAAATAAAACCTTTCTTTATGATAATTTAATAAAATTGATATTTTTATTTAAGTTAATAATTTTTGATATCCTTTTTAAAATGATAATATTCCTCATATTTAAAACTGTTTTACATTTGCTGTGTTCATATTTGATTTATCTTTATGAATATTTTCATTGTCAATAATAAATCAAATACCATCAAATGTAAACATTACATTAGAATATTGCAGCTAAATGTTAACTCTTATTATTTAATTATTATGTGCAATATCTCAATACAATTTGTTTTATAAAATTCCTTATAAGCTTGATATTTTTCATTGTGATTTTATAATTGGACTTGTCTATATTAGAGTGATATTTACACTTTATATATATATTGATACAGATTATATTTTAGATCTTTTATATTTTCAAAACAACATGGTTGACCCCCTGAAAAGATTACAACCAAGCGGGTTCATAACCTGCAATCTGACTTTCCAGTGACCCATAGCCAAATGCAGAAGTCAACTTGAATTCCCAGAAATAGCAACATAAGCAAACAAATATCCCATATGGTGGATGTCTCAATTTAGCACTTGACTCATTTTAAGGATTAAGCCACCCCCTAACCATCCAACCAAGTGATTAACACAATAATTTTCTTGATATCCACATTCACAATGACTATATAATAACTATCTCTCAATAAAGAATATTATCAAGTTTTCAATTATTTTCTCATTGTAACTCTGCTAAAACATCACAGTTACTACAATTTTAACCATTGATAATGAATATATAGAATTAAAGTTGAATTTTGTGATTCATAATAAAACAATGGAGCAATTGATCACTGTTTATGAAGTTAATTGGCTGTTTTTTTCTGGGGCAATTGTGGTTTTTCTGATATTTACACACTTGAATCTGATTGGCTTGTTTCTTACCCTGTTGCACAGAAAATAGGAAATAAGGTTGCCTCCCCAAGACTGGTTGTGGTCAGGGAGGCAACCTTATTTCCTATTGCCTGTGCAATAGGCTGAAAACAGCCAATCAAATGCAAGAGCATAAATATCAGAAAATGCACAATAACTACAGAAAAAAAATCAGCCAATCAATGGTCATAAACAGTGATTAATTGATCCATTGTATTATTATCAATTACAAAATCTGAATTTAATTTTACATAATTATTGGTAGGACACGTCATTTTGAAAACAACATATCAATTTACACTATCTCAAAATACACCATCTCAATATTCAGCTATCTCAATTTTATAGTGAAAATGCCATTTTAATTTACAGCATTGCAACTAAAAAAACAGGTTTAAAATTTTGGATTTTTTTAACTCCAAAAAAACCCAAAAAAATTAAAACTTTTCTAGGCTTAAAAATGCCTGGGAATTTTAAATCTGCAATAAAAAATGGGGTCTATTAGTAGCAACAAGGCTGTGTAAAGCCCAAAAGTCAAAATATACACAAAGGCAACCATTTCCATCTATTATAAATGTGATCTATACTTTAAAATAAGCAGATATTTGTACCAAATACTAAATAAAATTAAAATAATGATAAAACTGAAATAGAAATAATATAATATTTGGAAGAGTTTATTGCAAAAAAGCTCATACATTAGTTGAAAGAGCAACAGAGATAGCTTGGAGATACTCAAGATTTCTATCCTTAGGATATTAGGCAAGGACTACCTTGCTGATTTCTGTATATTTCTTTACAGCCTTAGTCTTCTTAAAGAGATCACCCTTGGTCTTCATACAAGTCTTAAAGAGGCGGGCAGAGATGGCCTGCTGGGCTTTTAAATGGACCATGATCTTGTTGAATTTGGGCTTATGAACCCTGACCCTTGTAGCAAAATGGCTATGCCACCCTTCAAGGGGAAGGGGGTCTTGATGAGACCATATTTGACCTTCTTGAAGCAGTTCCAGGTGATTGAGTCACCGCCCTTTCTGATGTGGTGTGCTCCTTGAAAGATACCAACCTATTGAGTTTCAAATTACTCAATAAAGGGCACAAAGGCTTCCTTGTTGGCTATTATATATGGGTGATAGATGAGGGCGTTGTAGAAGGCATTTGTCTTCTCCTTTCTGATCAAATCAAGGGCAGCAAAGAAATTGAATATATCCTTGACCTCTTTTGAGCCTTTTGCGTTGACAAGCTCATGCAGATCTGAGCATTTTTGAAGGTGGCAGCTAGTGCCTGCCAAAAGTGAAAGTAGCATCCCTGGGGGAGCTCTTGAAGACTTTTATGAAGGCATTTGCCTGAGCCTGTTCAAAATCAACTACCATATATTTGTGGTAGGGAAGGCTTTCTGCCTGCTTCTTGGTTGGGGTGTCTTCCTCTTCCTGTGACTGGGCCTTCTTTTTGCGCCCTCTAGTCTCCTTTGGCTCCTCTTCAGTGGTTAGGAAGATCTTATCCAACTTGGGCTTCAAAATTGAAAGAGCACATACATAAGTTTACTGCTTCTTATTTGAGAGGAAAAAGAAGACAAGGGGAAGAACTAGATTTCCAACCTACCCATGGATTTCAAAGCTGGCTAAATAGCTTTGGGCAGGTGGAGAAAGTTCCATTTGAAAGCCAGGTCTTGCAGTTGAGAAGGTTGCAAAGATCCTTGGAGGTAGCAAAACAGAAAATTTGAGCATGTGCATGCTGGCTTTCATTGTGGAGGAGGAATCTCTCTTCAGAGCATGAAAGATTCTGCTCCTTGGTTTGGATTAACTGGTCAATTTACGTAGCACTGACGCCTTCAGTGCTCAGAGAATACCTCTGATAAGTGAGGTATCTCTGCAATTTAGTGGCACCACCAATAGTGGCAAGTTGGGTGTTGTTTAAATTGAGGAGGGCATAATTGACCACCTCAGTGGCGGTTTGATTTTTAGTGATTGGAATGACCTGGCAAAAAAACCAGCGGATCAGTTGATACAAGGAGTCAAATGGCTTGGCACAGTCATGGCCTACAGCTAACGCCTTGAATTTGGTGAATCCATATGTGGTGAGCCTTGTAGGGCACCCAACATTATCACATTTGTAGTGATGCTGGTGTATTGATTTCTTCTTGTTGTTGCAGCTGAAGATGTACCCTTTATATACAAAGCCAGCACCTCCCTTCTTGCTCATAATTGGATAACTGGAAGGGTATGTGGTGGGCACAGTAAAGGTGCCTGTCAGGGATCTAACCCGTGGGGGGTTCCTGAGAACTTGCGGGCGGACAGCCTGCGGGCCCAGCAGGGAGAGCCCACCACAGGATTGGGGCTAACTTTACAATATAAGATAACAATTTTCCAAGGACTACCCAAGGTCCGCTTGTAGGCACCATGGAATCAATCAATCCAGTGAGGGTGATGTACATCACCCCAAATACTTGGGTGGAATTGGACTCATTAGTGGCAACAGATTCTTGCAGGCAGTTGGGTTGCAGGGTGTGGGGAGGCGTCATTGGAACCAAATATGCAGGCAGGAAGTTATACTTGTCTCGGAATAGCAGAGGGGGCCAGATAATTTTGGTGCCTTCTCTGTAAAGGATTTCTGTCTCTCTAGTTCTAGCTTCCAGGTTGTGGATTAGGATCTCCTCCAGAGTAAACTCCAAATACGCCAGTTTGGGTGGGTACTTGGTAAAATGTACTGGACCAGTGGGAGCTCCTGGTAGACAAAAAGTTCAGGTGGCTGGTCCGCAGTTTCTTGGGGTAGGTGAGCACAGGGGAGCAGAGCCGCAAGGAGTAGACTGTAGATGAAGTAAAACTAATAACAAGTATTGTATGATCTGGTTGAACCAAAGGTTCATGTCACTTTATTGAAAGGATGGCAATGGGCATCTTCCTGGTGGCCCAGGGTATAAGTATGCCCATCTGTCATGGTAAAACTTCCCCAAATTTTGTCGGCCCAGGTTTTCCTGATTACCAGGTCTTCCCAGTCTTTGGTGGCGTTAGTTGTGGGGGTTATCTCATTGGCTGCTTCAAACCGAGGAAGCTCAAATTCCCTAGTCAGGTTGGGAGATTGGCTGCCTCTGGGTGGCCTGCTTTCTATAGGAAAATTCTCTGTTTCCCCTTCTGTGCGGGCCCAAGTTACTTTGGAATCTGTGACTGGACCTGCCCGTTGATTGGCTGTCTTAACAGAAACTCTCAGTGTGGAGAGTATTGGCGTAGGCACATTTGGTTTGTCAAGCTTTAAAGGATTTTCCAAAGTTAAATCCTGTTCTAATTCAAGCCCAAAAAACTGCAGGCAGCCGGGCGGCTGGCCCTGCGGGCTGCCAGCCCGCAAGATGCCAGGGTTTGAGTTTTGTAGTTGAGGTTTTTTGATAAGCATGGTTGATAAGAGTTTGTCACTTGTGAGTGTGCCATTTTATTGAAGATATTATGCACAGTGTTAAGATCCCAGAGCTCAATTTGCTCATCTGCAGGAGCACCAGGATCAGGCTCCTGCTCCTCTTTCTCTTCAGGATCTGAGATGGGATCAGAGTGGCAGTTGAAGCTGAATAATTTTTCTTGGGGGTTTGAAGGGGAGTAAACAAATGGAGAGTTAGGAGGGATAGGACTGTTTCCCTCTGGTTTGGGTGATGAAGTTGGGGTCTTGGGGGGAGCTTTGGTCTTAGAAGGCTGCTTCTTTGGGTAGACTTGATCTTTTTGGCCTTGGAAGGAGTGAACTTGGACTTGGAGGCCTTGGTGGTCTTGGATGCAGCTTTATTAATTGACTTGGGAGGCATCTAAAAGTGAATTAGTATCAAAATATGAGCAATTTGGGGGTTGTTTTTAAAGAGAAAAAAGAGAGTAGTTTCAATATAAAATTAGTCAATATTTTTACATATTCTTGTACAAAAAAGTCTTAAATTTTATATTATTAAAATTTTTATGTTTTTTTATGTAAAAATAAAAAATTTATTAGTAGTGTAAGCAGGAAAACTTTGAGTTTTGACTGAAAACTTGGTGTCAAAATGGCTTTTTTTGAAGTGATGTAATTGAGGTGCTGTAGCTCAAAAACATAGTGTTTTTTACCATTTTTTATATTAAATTAACAAATCTACAGTGGAGCTACCTCAACCAGGCCAAAGAGTAAAGCTTGAATTTCACAAAAACTAACTTATACAACTGGGGTTAAAAGTACCCAGTTGTTTAGAAAAAGTCAAAAAATATATATTTCAAATTTTCATATGTTTTCTTACATTTTTTGCTTAATTGAGTTTAGATGTGAAATAGTACTTTTGAAAAGTGGAAAGCAAGAATTGTGGTGGGGGAATAGATATAGTCTAGCCTGGCGTCATATGTAATTTCCCCTATGCATTGTGAGCATCAACTCAAGTAGGTGATATGAAACCCAGTGGAATTTGAAGTGACATAAATTGAAATAGTGTAATCACCCCCTTCTATATTAAAATTACTATTAAAATATTTTATTAAGGAACCCTTATCAATGTATCCATGTATAATAAAGTTATAAATTACATATATGTCAAGTTTATACTTATTGGAAGTATAATAAACAGAATAAGAGAAGATTTAAGAAGAGAATGATACTTTATTGGACTTAAATATAGGATAATATATAGTATTGTGACAAGCCACATGCCATCCAGGTACGTCATGGGGGTCATGGGGCTTATCTAAGTAATGTTCCTCTTGAGTCACAAGGCTTACTCAAGTTTTGTTACATTTAGGATCTGGATTGAGTGATTCCTGTCATAAAAAGCTTGACTGATAATGGTGCCACCAGTTTACTGGCTGGCTGGTGAACCATTTGGTGAGCCATTTGATGATCTACTTGGGGTGTTAATTCCCTGAGAGGGAGTAGTCAAAGATGTTGCAATATCTCCCCCTGGGGTGCTGAAAGGCGGAGCCTTGGGGATTTTCTTAAGAGTGTTGAGGATGCATTCTTAGTATTGATCCAGTTTGGTGTTAGGAACAGGGATTCTGGAGTTTTGTTGGGCTGTTCTTGCTTTGCACAGGCAGAGGCGTCTGTGATGCATATGTTTCAGTTCAGTCTGAGCTCCAATTCCTTTGATGAGGTAGGTGTTATTGGGCTTGACTTCCATACAATGCCTGGCCCATGCAATCCTGGGTCCAATTTGTGTTGGTCATGGTTGACAACCCATATTTTGTCCCCGACTTGGAATATCTATTGTTGCAATGGGATTGCTTCCCTTTTAACCCTTTGGTGTTTCATTTCTTCTTGGGCTTTTCTGGCTTGTAATATGTTGGGGTCCCCGTTGTCTGGCACCTTTTTGGGCAGAGGTAATTGTGGTCCTGCGGATGTACTAATAAGAGCGGGCTTTTGCCCATAGACAAGTTTGTACGGACTTTTGCCCATATTGCAGTTGACTTGTGTTTACATACCATGAGTGCTGTTGGGAGCATGTTGACCCAGGCCTTTGGATTGTTAGCTGATAACTTACTGAGGGCTTCTACATGTGCACCGTTTAGTTGTTCTACTTGTCCATTTGCTTGGGGGTGATATGAGCTGGCTGTGATGTGCTTTATCCCATTTTGGCAAGGTAAATGTTGATGTCAATGGATTTAAGTTTGGTGCCTCCATCTATGATTGGAGGTCAGGTTTTCTCAATTTGACTATTATTTCTTTTCCAATGAATTTTCTCACATTGTTGCCTTTGTGCTCTTTGGTGGCTTGTGCCATGGGCCATTTAGTTGCATAGTTGATAGCTGTGATGATGTACTTCTTGCCCTTGTTTTTTTCCAGGCATTGGTTCCAAAATATCCAGTGACTATACCTTGAAGGGTTCTGTGATGGATACGGGTACTACTGACTTGGGTGGTGCTTTAGTTTGGGTGTACTTTTCACAGACTTCACATTGTTCCAGTTCCTCTCTGATATCATCTAGCATGTTGGGCCACCTGTAGCGTGTCTTGAGGTGTTCATGCAAGTTTCTGCTGCGGGTGTGTCCCAGGTCTCTGTGATATTAGAGGATTGTGTCAATCTTTTGTGTTGATAGGATGTAGAGTATAATATGTCACCATTTGGAAGTATTTGGTGTATTTTACCATATAAATTTTTGAACAGATGCTTGTTCTTAAGGACCTTCTCTTTGATGTCCATTGGGATGCCAGGTGGGAACCCTTCCTGGAGATTCCCCATGATTAACATGGGTCAGTCGGGGTTGCCATCAGTGCAAAGGATGTGTTTATTGTATAGCCTTGACTGGTAGTCTGCAGTAGCATCTCCTTGCCTGGCTTGTATTCAATTTGCATGGGGTACCTCTGTATGAGACACATTCATTTGGCTTGTCTTCTTGACAGGTGTTGTTGTGTTTTGAAGAATATCAGCAACTTGTGGCCGGTGAGTACCTTGAATGTTTGGGCTCCTTCCAAATAGCATTGCCACGTCATGAGGCAGTGTATGATGTCTACCAATTCCTTGTTGTGTATGAGGTATCCTTGTTTGCCATCCAATAGTTTCCTTGATTCATATGCCACGGGGAGGAAGTCTTTGTCTGCAATTTGAATACAGACTACTCCTCCTACTACATAGCCAGATGCATTGGTTTCTAGCTCATAGGTTCCCTCATAATTTGGGTATTGGAGTATAGGAGCAGTGACCATGTGTTCCTTCAGTTAACAGAAGTGTTGATCATGTAGCAGTGTCCAGACAAACTTGGTTGTTTTGCCCGTGAAAGCAGACAGGGGGACTGTTAGGGCACCCCAGCCAGGGATGAACCTTCTTATGTAAGCTATCATTCCAAGGAAGGCGCAGAGTTCACTCTTATTTCTTGGAGCTGGCATCTCAGTTATGGCGTGTCTCTTGTCTGGGTCTGTTTTGATTCTGTCCTTGCTGATAATGTGACTGAGGAATAGAAGTTCTGTCAAGAAGAATTTTCACTTTGACGGTTTTGCAACCAATTGGTTCTCTTCAAGGGTGCAGAGGACCAGGCGGATATCTTTTCAGTGTTGTTCCATGTTGGGACTGTAAATTATGATGTTGTTCAGGTAGATAATTACTTTTTTCCGATGTGTTCCTTGAAAACTTTGTTCATGGAGGTCACAAAGGTACTGGGGGCATTGGTCATTCCAAAATTGAGAACAGCACATTCAAAGAATTCATATTTGGTTCTAAATGTGGTCTTTGGGTTATCAGGCTTTACGCAAATTTGGTGGTAGCCTGCTGTCAAATCAATCTTTGTGAAGATTTGGGACCTCCCAGGGCGTCAAAAAGGTCATCAATCAGGGGCAGGGGATACCTGTTCTTAATTGCGACCTTGTTGAGCACTCTGTAGTCTGTTACCAGGTGGAGTCCTCCATCCTTTTTTGTCACAAAGAAGACAGAGGCACCAACAGGTGACTTTGAAGGTCTGATGAGGCCTTTCTTGAGTGCTTTGTCAAGGTAAGCTTTTAGGGTGTTGTCTTTTTGTGATGTTAGGCAGTAGATAGTTGCTTTAGGTACAATCCCTTTTAGGTCAATCTCATGTTGTATGCCAAGGTCTGATGGTAAACATGGTAGGGTTTCTTGGAAGACAGAGGGAAACTCACTGACTAGTTGATTTTGGATAACGTTCTCTTCACGTCTGGTCTCTGTATTTTTGAAGTGGATAACTTCATATGTACAGGTATTCTAGTTGATCTTGCTAGGGTCATTTTTATCTTCTGTTTCACCAATTTTCACAAATATGTGGTCCCTCATGAGTGTGTCAAGGTAGGTTGGATACACATGGTGATGCACTTCACCTTCTTGTATGATGAGAGTAGCGCTATCCCAGTAAATATGAGGTTTTATCTTCTGCATCCAGTCTAGGCCAAGTATAACGTCAAACTTGGGGATTGGTATGATTGGACCACTGAGCGTGGTTTGGTTGTCTCTAATTTGGGCGCATAAAGTTTTTGTCTCTTGGGTGACTGGTGTGCTTCTGTTATCTGCCATGATGACTCTCCTGATACTGCTTTGGGTGGTAGGTAGTTTCATGAGGCCGGCAAATCTCTTGTCAACAAGGGATTGGTCTGCTTCAGTGTCAAATAGTGTGGTGCCCTGGTATCTGCAAAAGTGGAAAGGATAAGTGAGGAGTTTATTTCCTGTCTGGGCGGCAAACAGTAGAGAGTTGCTAGAGAGTACTTAGATCATGGTGATTGTTCCGCGTCCTGGTTCCTGTACAAGTCTTATAGGTTGGGGGAGGGCAGCTTGCCTAAGCACTCCCCTGAGCTTTTCCCTCCTTGTTGGTATCTTTGGTGCTTGCCTGACTGGCTTGTGCAGTGCAATTCCCATTTTGAGGATGGGTGTTGTTGGCTCAATTGTTTTGCTTGTTGGGTCAAGGATCCTTCCTGGATGAAGGACTCTCTTTGCGCTTGTTGGTTGTATGTAGATTGTCAGATTTTTGGGCTGCGTGTTTTCCCTCTAGGAATACATCCTCAAGGTTCTTGCAGCAGGTCATGTCAAACTGACGTATAATGTGTGTGGGAAGGCCATTGTAGAAGTCCAAGTGTGACCCAGGTTCATCAAAGTTGATATTGTTGGGTGCGTAGTCATCTAGGCTTTGTATGCAGCAATGTACTCCTCAATTGTTCCTGTCATCTTGAAGGTTCAAAGTTCTGTCATGATTACTATGTTAGAATCCTTCATGGAGAACTCTTTAAGGAATGCTCTCTTGAATAGCTCCAAGCTTTCCTTCTGGTTGGTGTATTGGGCTATCCATCTGCTTACAAAACGTGATGCAGTTCCTGTAACGTGAAGGGCAACTTCACTGACCCAGAGTCCTTGGGGATAGTCCACTTGCTCAAATTTTCTTTGTGTACTGTTGATCCAAAGAGAGGCGTTTTCTTGCAGTATTCCTGCAAAGGTGCCCATTTCAGCTGAATGCAGGCGCTGGAATACAATATTGGGTATTTCAGGCTGCTGTGGTCCTGTTGTGGTTGGCGCTGTGGGTAACAATCTGCGGGCTTTGAGAGTGTTGTATTGCTCAACAGGTACAAGAATGTTGTTGTAAATAAAAAAGCCTGTGGGAATGTCTTGCCCTTCTTTTTAGTCTCTCCAGCTGTTAGGGAGTACCATTGCTTGGGTCCTTTTCTTAGAAGGAATTTTTTCTTTGAGTTGGGTATGTATAGATAACCTACCTGTGCTACCGCTGTCAAGTTTATACTTCTTGGAAGTATAATAAACAGAATTAGGGGAAGATTTAAGAAGAGAATAATACTTTATTGGATATGAATATAGGATAATATATAGTATCATGACAAGCTACATGCTGTTCATGTACATCATGGGTATCATGGGGCTTATCTAAGTAATGTTCCTCTTGGGTCACAAGGCTTACTCAAGTTGTGTTCCATATAGGATCTGGATTGGGTGATCCCTGTCATAGATGACTTGACTGATAATGATGCCACCAGTTTACTGGCTGGCCGGTGAACCATTTGGTGAGCCATTCAGTGATCTACTTGGGGCATTAATTCCCTGAGAGGGAGTAGTCAAAGATGTTGCAACATATAACAAAATTGGTTTTTTACCCAGCAATGATAATCACTAGTACTATCATAGTGGCAATATTTTAGGTTGTTCTTAGTATAAGTGTATTGGATTAATACTATAGTAACATCTTCTGGCACTATACAGCAGGCTTTATTTTAGTTCAGAAATAAGCTTATTTTAGTTAAAGATAAATAGTGTTATTTTAAATGGCGTAAAGTTGAGATGGCGTAAACACGCTCCACACTAAGTGAATTAATATGTAAATAAAGATAGCAAAATAAGATTTAAGTAATCTGGCTTGAAGTGACAAAATTGAGATGGTGTAAATTCAAAATTCTGCATTAAAAAGGTATATGTAAATTTTAACTATTTTATTGTTTACTTTATTTTTTGGAATTCAAAATCACTAACACAAAAATTGCCATCTCAAATTGAATTTGAAATGCCGTAAATTGAGATGCTGTTTTCAAAATGGTGTGTCCTACTGTCACGTTGAGCTGTGATCTTGCAAAGTGGTTAAATTGTGATGATTTTCATTGGTTGAAATTCAAAACAATAGGATTGGCCTTGGAGATATTTTCCAACATAGTAATGAAGTACCCAGGAATCTATTAAGAGGTACTAATTGAGGGACAAAATGAATAATCTGATCAATTCAGATTATGAGACTAGGTGTCTCAACCTAATTAATTAACCATGAAGGCTAATTGATACCTGTCATAGTAGTTTCCATAATTCCTGGTACTAAAGCTCAATTGTAAAGCTCAAAAGTCTGACAAACTGTTGACCAGGTTAACCAAATTAACTGATTTAAATCAAACTGTTGATCATAAATGTCACAGTAAGTTCCATAATGCCAGGTATTATTCAGCCAAGTATGAAAGCTGGGAAACCTTTAACAAAGCTGACTGATTTAACAGACTTGAATCAAATGGTTGATTGCAAATGGGTTACGGCTGCCAGTTTGCCAGTCAAATTTGATTCCCTCTGTAAGTTGATGTTGATAAATCAATATAATTTAAGGGTCACTAGATATGTCAGGTAATCCAGTCTTAAGCAGCCAGCCCGTTGTTTTCAGGGGTAACTTGGGCCATGTTTTTTGTGGGCAACTCCCATCACAAGAGAGGAGCTAACTTTAAGAGGTAGGAGAAAGACTTCCCCACCCAGGACCACGGGCCGGCGGCCAGGATTATAGTGTCAATCATCCCTGTGAGGGTGATGTACACAATCCCAAACAGCTTGCCAGAATGGTTGGTTGGGAGGTTGGTCAAGGAAGCAGAAATAGGTTTTGGGGTCACAGATGTTTCCATGGGCAGGTTGTAAGCAGGGAAATAGTTGAATTTTCCTCTGAACAACTTGGGTGTTGAAAATATCCACAGGCCTTAACAGTTGAAACTAATTGAAGATTGTATGCTGGCCAAAGGGTTGAGTTCAAGTATCTTTTTTGGGGTGTAGTCCTTGTATTCAGATTTCAGAGGGTAGTCAGTAAGATGGATGGGTTCAAAGGGAACACCAGGAGGGCGGAAAACAGCAGGTGGTGGGGCAGGCGGGCCAGAAGATCTTAAACTGAATTGGTAGACAGCAAATACAAAATAAGGTAATAGCTGTGTGAGCCAAAATAACATAACCTTTATTCAAAAATTGTGATAAGTTTGGAGCGCAACGTCCTTTGGTCTATATAGTACCCCACTTTCAAACTTAAAATTTTCTATGGGGGGTTCATCAGGGCATTGAGAAGGGCAGAGTTGGGAGAACTGTATGCTTGGGTCCAAAGGCAGCAAAATGTCACTTGGCCCAGGAGTTCTTTCATTGATCAATAATCTTGATTTTTCTACCTGATTATCTTGCTTTAGTGTTGTGGTCATGGGACCAGGCCGCAGGCTCATGCCTCTTTCCTGGGTTGGCTCCTGATTGGTTGCTGGTGTAGACTTCAAGTTCATGAAGCTAATAGTTGCCAAATCAGTACCTCCATAAAGCGCTGTGATTAGTCTTCCATTTGGTGCAATGATTTTGTTGTAACTGTGCTGTTTTAGCAGAGTTACAAGGGGGAAAATATTTAGGGGATTGATAATAATCTTTATTGTGAGATAGTGATTATATAGCTATTGTGAATCAATGGATAGAAGGAACATGATTGGTGATCACACAGCTGTATGGAAGAGGTGGTGGCTTGATCCTGTTAATGAGTCAAGCGCCAAATCAAGGTATCCACCGTGAGGGATCATCATTTGTTCATGTTGATTGATTTGGAAATCCAAGTTGACTTCCGGGTCTGGCTTTGAGTGACCGGTTAATTGGATTGCGGGCCACAAACCCGCTTGGTTGGAACCTTGCTGGCGGGTCAAGCCTGCGGTTTCAACACCCCCCTCCTGGCTGAAAGTTGGCCTCCTCAGGAGGCAGTGGTCGGGGAGATTGTCAGGAGCCCAGGCGCCATATTGAACCAGTTGTTGTTTGGTGGCAGGCAGGGCAGTTTCTCGTTGCTTCTGTCTCGCTTTGCAAGGTTGTAGGCGGTTGTGGTGTAGCGTCTTGTCTTGTTTGAGTTTCCCAAGCCCTTGCACAAGGTAAGTGTTATTGTCGTTTACCTTTAGGATTATTGCTGGCCCTACTTTTTTGGGTTGTAGTTTGCTCTTGTCAACATTCATGACCCAGACTTTGTCCCTGACTTCATGTCTTTGACGGATGGGTATGAAGGTCTTTTGTAAGCGTTCCTTTTCTTTGGCTGCTTGTTCAATGTTGGCCTCTATTACTTGAGGATCAGAACAAGGGGGACTTGATTTGGGATTTCCAGTTTGGGTCCTGTCAATGCTTGAATGATATTAGGCTGTGTGCCGTATACCAGTTCAAACGGGCTTTTCCCTGTGGATCTGTTCACTTGGGTTTGGCACACAAGTAACACAGTTGGTAGCTACTTATACCAGTTGTCAGGTCTCCCAGCGGTGAGTTTGGCTAGGGCTTGCACAAGGCTATCATTGGGCCACTCTACGCGTCCATTGGCCTGTGGGTGGTATGGTGTTGTGACAGTGTGTTTGACCCCGTTTTTGGCAAGGTACACGTTGGTGTTTTTGGAGGTCGATTCTTTGCCTCCATTGGTTATCAGGAGTTCTGTCTTTCCAAACTTACTGATTATTTCTTTGCCAATGAATTGTCAGACGTTGTTACCGGTGTGCAATTTCACCGCTTGGGCTACTGGTCACCTTGTTGCAAAATTGATGGCTGTGATGATGTTTTTTTTTGTTGTTTTGTTTTCCTGGCATGTAAACCACAATGTCCAGAGCCCATACCTTGAATGGTAGTTGGGTTTAAATGGGGAGTACAGACTTAGGCGGGTTTTTGCTTCTGGCAAACTTTTTGCAGACCTCGCACTGTTCTAGCACTTCCTGGACATTGCGGTATAAGGTAGGCCACCAGGCTTTATGTTTTAGGAATTCATATAGATTTTGGCTCTTAGTATGTCCAAGATCTCTGTGGTAGCAAAGAATGGTATTGACTTGTTGATGCGTGGGAATGTAGGGATGGTTGTGCCATCCAACATCTTTCTGTGAAGAGTCCTGTATATGTCAGCAAAGAGGTTCTCATTCTTGATGACTGTTTCTTTAGTGATATTGATTGTGCCTGTGGGGAACCCTTTGTCTTTTGTACAGAGCACTAGGAGAGGCCATTCTGGGTCAAGCCCATTCTCTCTCCTAGAAGCGCGGACATACAGGCGGGACAGGGCGTCTGCTATGGCAAGTTTGGCCCCAGGCTTATATTGGATGAGCATGTTAAACCTTTCTAAGATTTCCATCCATTGCGCTTGGCAACGTGACAGGTTTGCTTGAGTCTTGAAATAGATGAACAACTTATGATTGGTTAGTGCTGTGAATTCTTCCTGCTCTTCCAGGTAACAGCGCCATTTGACTAGGTAGTGTATGATGGCCAACAGTTCTTTGTTGTGGATTGGGTATCAACACTTGCCATCTGTCAATTTGCGTGACTTGTAAGCTACGGGAAGAAAGTCAGCATCACTATTCTTGATTTGTAGTACTCCCCCAATGGATGCGTCTGAAGCGTCGGTTTCCATCTGGTATTCTCTGTCTTGTTTGGGGTATTGTAGGATGGGAGCTGTTGTGAGCTTTTCCTTGAGACTTCTGAAACAGAGGTTGTGTTGGGGGGTCCATACAAACTTGGACTTGGCGCCTGTTATGGCAGACAAGGGGGCGGTCAAGACGCCGCAGTCAGGTATGAAACATTGTACATAGGCCACCATTCCCAAGAAGGTGTGTAGTTCTGACTTGTCCTTGGGAAGTGGCATTTTGCAGATGTCTTGTATCTTCTGACTGTTGGGTTTGATGCCGTCCTTTGAGACTATGTGTCCCAAGAAGGGTAGTTGCTCTCAGAAGAACTGGCATTTAGAGAGCTTGGCCAACAGTTTGTGTTGTGCCAGGGTCGTGAAGACTTCCTACAGGTCCTTGTGATGCTGCTCTACCAAGAGGCTGTAGACAATGATATTGTCCAGGGTCACAAAGGCGTGTCTGCCTATGTGTGGTGCAAACACTTTGTTCATGAAGGTTACAAAGGTGGACAGGGCATTGGTCATGCCAAAGTTGAGTAACACACATTTGTAGGAACTGTACTTGGTGCGGAAGGCTGTCTTGGGGATGTCTTCCTCCTTGATACAAATCTGATTGTAACCTGCAGTTAGGTCAATCTTGGAGAAGACAGAGGCTCTTCCCAAGGCGTCAAAGAGATTGTCAATTAGTGGTAAGGGGTAACAATTCTTGATGATGACTTTGTTCAAGGTGCGGTAGTCTGTGACCAGGTGTAAGGTATCATCCTTTTTAGCCACAAAGAATACGGCGGCCCCAAAGGGAGACTGTGAGGGGCGGATAAGTCCTTTTTTCAGTGCCTCTTTGAGATAGGTGCGCATGGTGTTGTCCTTGTTTGGGGTCATCCTGTAAATGGGGTGTGCCTTGGGTACAGCCCCCTTGAGTTGGATAGAGTGTTGGATGTGTTTCTCATGGGGTAGTCCAGCTAACGCTTCCCTAAAGATTTCTGGATGACGGGCCACAATGTTGCAGTCTTGCAGCGTAGAGGTGTCCTGATGATCCTTAAAGTGTATGATTTCATACTGGCAGTTGTCCCAGTCAATAGCTTTCAGGGTTTCCTTTTCATCCAAGGTTTCTGTGATGCGTACAAAGACGTGATCTTGTAGGAGTTGGTCTACAGAGTCTGGGTAGATTTGGTGGTTGACACCTTTGCGCTTGATGGTCAGCACTGAGGTTGCCCAGTCTACGTTAGGGTTGTTTTTCTGCAGCCAGTCTAGTCCCAGTACAATTTCAAACTTAGGGAAGTCAATGACGAGACCTTGGATAGTGGAGTGGAGGTTTTCAAGCATGAAAGAGAAGGGGGCAGTTTCTTTTGTCACAGCAATGTGGTGTTCATCAGCCAGGACCACGTTTTTAATCTGCAAAGGATTAGTGGTCAGCTTGAATTTATCCATAAAGCTGCTGTTGACTAAAGTTTGATCTGCGCCCAAGTCCAAGAGTGCTGAGCCTGTGTAACTGCAAAAGCGGAAAGGGTAAGACATCAATTTATTGGGATGTCTAGCAATGATGTACAGTACCGGGTCTTCTGAGGGCACTTGAATCATTGGGCATTGATCCACATCCTTGGGTTGGTATTCATTGTTGGGCAAGTCAGGAGTTGCGTGGGGAGAGCTTGGCTTGCTTAGTGCTCTCCCTGGGCTTTTCCCTCATCTTGTTTGCCTTGGATGGCGGTGACACAGAAATGGGTACAATTTGACTGGCCATTATTTCCATTCCCATTCCCATTCAATCCCGTGGGTTTGTGGTTGTTGTTGTTACCATTACCTCCCAGAGGTGGTTGCAAGGATTGCCCACTTGAATGTGAGTCCTTGGGTCTCTCCTGCTTCCTAGTCTGTGCCTTGTGCAGAGCGTTAGAGGTTTGTTCCGCCTTTTCTGCTTCACAGTACAGGCTTTGTAGGTTGGTAACTTGATCCAGGTTCACATGTCTCATTACGTGCGGCTTGAGAGTGTCATAGTACATGAGGTGTGTTGCTGGCGTGTCAAAGGCCATGTTGGATG
This sequence comes from Entomophthora muscae, assembly GCA_014839935.2. Taxonomy (NCBI): domain Eukaryota; kingdom Fungi; phylum Entomophthoromycota; class Entomophthoromycetes; order Entomophthorales; family Entomophthoraceae; genus Entomophthora; species Entomophthora muscae. The sequence continues at coordinate 121,773 of QTSX02002951.1, forward strand.
GGGCACAGAGACGGAGTTCCTCGTAGGCGCAAGTGAGTTTTTTAATAGTGCCTGTCTGGGTTAGGTTCTTTACTTGGCTATGATCATGAGTGCTGTATCCTTAAGCACAAATCTCACCAAGAAGTCCTGTTTAAAGGTGTCCCAGTTCTTGTTGGTGTGCTCTTTGTGCCACTTGTTGCACCAAGTGCCAGTGTCATGGGTCAGACAAATGGAAATCTCCACAATCCAAAACCGCTGTGGGCACTCCATCTGAGCCAACTTGCTTTGGGCGGACTGAATCCATGCAGCAGCATTGTTGTTGTTGGCCCCCGCAAAGGGTTCCAGGGCAGCGCTGCAAAGTCTTTGTGCAACGTAGGCGGGCATGGTGGTTTTGTCAGCTGGTTGTGGCGCTGATGAGGGAGCCTGAAAGAACCCTAGGGCGGACAGGGCGTTGAAGGCAGGTAGCGGGATCACAGTGTTTTGGTAGAGAATGAAACCATCAGGTATCTTGGTACCAGGAGTGTACGGCGCCCAGTCAGGCAGGAGACCAGACATAATTCTGTTGAGGATTTGTTGGCCGCAGCGTGTGCGGGCAACAGGCAGAATTTTTCAAGATAAGGTAGGATGGAGAACTTACCTGTACCAATGTTGTAACTGTGCTGTTTTAGCAGAGTTACAAGGGGAAAAATATTTAGAGGATTGATAATAATTTTTATTGTGATATAGTGATTATATAGCTATTGTGAATCAATGGATAGAAGGAACATAATTGGTGATCACACGGCTGGATGGAAGAAGGAGGTGGCTTGATCCTGGTAATAAGTCAAGCGCCAAATTGAGGTATCCACTGTGAGGGATCATCATTTGTTCATGTTGATTGATTTGGTAATCCAAGTTGACTTCTGGGTCTGGCTTCAAGTGACCGGGTAATCGGATTGCAGGTCACAAACCCGCTTGATTGGAACCTTGCTGGCAGGTCAAGCCTGTGGTTTTGACAATTTCTTTGTTTTGGCTTGTTTTACTGCATGGGTCAACATTCTTGGTATCAGCTTGTGGGGGCTCAGTCCCAGAAAAATGTGGGCGGGAGGTCCTTTAATCCACAGGCCTGGCAGCCCAGGGGAATCCAGGTTCCAGGTTTGATTCCTGCTCTTGGGCCTGGGGTTCCAGAGGAGGAGAATTGTCAATCCTGACATCATCCCCTTCTTCCCCTGAGGGCCTTCCCTTCTGATTCTTCTTGTTCAGGTAGAGTTGGACGGCTTCTTGGGCATTATTCTGGTTTCCCAGCGGTTTCCAAGTACTTTCTTCTAGTGGTATCCTTTTCACTTGACGTAATACTGGGATTTTTGTTAGTGAGTTTGGTTGCCGTGTATGTATTCAACTTAATATTCTTCAGCGCGGCCTGTTTGAATGGGTGGGGGGCTGTCTTAACCTGTTGGTGTGGGAGAAAATTCCCATCTTTTTTGAACAACAGGGAGTGGCGGAACACCTCATGAATCTTCCAGGAGGGGGGTAGGTCTAGCTTGAAGGCAACCTCACCAACTAGTTTGGTGATTTTGTGGGGGCTGCTTCTTCTATGGACTAAATTCCTGCAGGGCACGTGCAGGGGCACATTCCAGGAGTCTAGGTATACTTTGTCTCCAACTTGTAAGGGTTGGCCTGGAATTTGTTTGCGGTCAGAAAAGGCTTTATATGTCTGAACTGCGCAATTCAGGTTGGTCAAGCATGTTTTTTGTGTGTCATGAATCTGTTCAATCCAGGAGCGCCCAGTGGTGTTCAATTCCTTTTTGCCAATCTGGGGGTCCCAGGTGGGGTCAAACCCATAGTTGGCTTTAAATGGGGACATGTCTGTGGAGGATTGGTCCTTACTGTTGTAGGAAAACTGGGCCATGGGGAGCATTTTGGACCAATTGTCCTGATCAGCCTTGGTGTAGCATCAAAGATATTGTTCAAGGATCTGGTTTACTTTTTCAGTTTGGCCGTCTGTCTGTAGGTGGTAGGAGGTAGATACACATTGCTTGATTCTTAAGTCTTTCATCACTTATGTCCAGTAGTTTGACATGAATTGGGATCCTTTATCTGTGGTGATTTCCTCAGGTGTTCCATGTTGCGTGAGGATGCGGTTGTGGAAGTGTTGGGATGTTTATGCTGCCATGCAATTGGTGATTATTGGTAAAAAGTATGCCATTTTGGTGAAGCAGTCTACCATGACTAGGATTGCATTATACAAGAGGGATGGCGGCAGTTCCATGATATAGTCCATGGAGACAGATCTCCAAGGCCCATGGGGTATATCCAAGGGTCTTAGGAGTCCTTCAGGTTTGTTTCTGCGATTTTTGGTCCTTCCACAGGTCTCACACCCCTTCAGGTATGCAATCACATCTTGATCCATTTTTGGCCAGGCAAAGTTCCTTCTGATGCTCTGGAGGGTCTTGAGCCTACCTGGATGTCCAGCCATCTCAGAATTGTGGTAGTCTCTCAATACATTGGTTCTGATGTCCCCTTCTGGTACAAAGATCCTGCTGTGGAGCATTAGCATTATTCCCTTCAACAAGTAGTCTTTTAGGTAGTGGGTGCTATCCAAGGATTTGGAAGGTCAGAGATCATGATTTTGATGAACTTTTCTAGTGTTTGGGCCCTTAGTACTTCTGGTTTGCTGGCTCTGATTTTCATCAATTCCAGGTGAATGCCTAGACTTGCTGTGTCCAAGAGGACTTGAGTGTTGTGGTTGCAAGTTTCTAGGTGGGTAGGCACCAGGTCAGTGCTTCTACTTAGGGCGTCAGGTACCACGTTCACCTTTCCTGGCTTATAGTCTATGGTCAGAGTGTAGTCAGCCAGTTCTAAGGCACATCTTGCTTGTCAGGGGTTAATATGGTGTGGTTTGAAGAAGTAGACCAAGTTCTTGTGATCTGTCAAGACCTTTCTGGATATTCAGTGCCACATAGGTATCAGCGCCAATGTTTCAGGGTCTTCATTATGGCTAGCATCTCCTTGTCATATATTGGGTAGTTTCCTTCCGCAGGTAGCATCTTCTTGAAGTAATATGCTACAGAATGTAGCTTACTATCCCCTCCTGCCTGAAGAAGGACCCCACCCACCGCAAAGTCCAACGCGTCAGTTTCCAGAAAAAAAGGTTTAGAGGGATCTGGCATGGCCAGGACAGGGGCAGAGGTGAAGGCAAGTTTCAAAGGCGGTGATACATTCCGGAGTCCAGGCAAAGGTGACCTTGTCAGAGCAAAGGTGGGTCAGGGGGAGGGTAATATGAGAAAATTTTTGGATGAAATACCTGCAATAATTTTCCAGGCCCAAAAAACTTCTCATATCTTTCCTGCATTTGGGCACCAACCAAGATGTTATTGCTTCTACTTTATTCTGTGCTATGGCAAAGCCACCAGTCTTCACTACATATCCCAGGAATTCAACTTCAAACTGAAAGAATTTGCATTTATTAAGCTTAGCGTGTAAGTTTGCTTGGGAGAGTTTCTCTAGTATAAGGTCCAGGTGGCGCAGGTGTCCTTGTGAGCCTTGCTGTAGATGAGAATGTTGTCCAAATATGCCACACAAAAACGGTCAAGGTATTCCCCTAGGACAGTGTTGATCATCCTTTGGAAAGTGCTGGGGGCGTTTCAGAGGCCAAAGGGCATTACAAGGTACTTGTACAACCCATATTGGGTTTTGAAAGCCGTCTTGTATTTGTCTCTGTCCTTGATTTGGATTTGGTTGAACACATCTCTAAAGTCAATTTTTGAGTACACCTGGGCTCCAGTCAGTAAATCACAGAGGTTGTTGGCATTGGGGATGGGGTAGTTTTTCTTTGCCATAATGCTGTTCAGTTTTTGGTAATTCACGCATGGACACATCCCACCATCTTTTTTTTCCTACAAACAGCATGGGTGACAATCAGGGGGCTTTTGACACCTGGATAAACCCTTTTTTATCATATCCTTGAGGTATGCTTTCAAGGCCACTTGCTTGCAGTGTTTACAGCTGTATATGGGGCCGTGGTGCGGTTGAGTCCCTGGTAATAGGTCTATGGTGTGGTTGTAGATTGAATGGCTGGGTAGTTTTGTGGCTGCTTCTTCACTAAACACATGGTCTCATCTCTGTAGGGGGTAGGCAGTATCCCAATGCTATGTTCTATCTTCATGGTCAAGAGTTTGTTGGTAGGGGACCAGTCATGGCTCATGCAAAAAGGAACAGTGTCACAGGATTCTGATTGGCCCAAAGTGGCAGTTTTCTCACAATAGTTCAGGATCAGGCCATGTCTGTTGGACCAGGAGTCACCTAGTATGAGGGGGTGGGGTAGTCCTGGCAAGAAGATCAGGGACAACAGGTATATATTGTATCCAATGGTCATCAGGAGTTCTTATTCACACTCATAGCTGGTGTCCAAGGAGCTATTTCCCATGATTACTTGTAGACTGCGCTCTGAGGCTGTCAAGCCTAATTCCTCTGCTAGACTGGCGTCAATAAAACTTTCATCTGCCCCTGTATCAATAAAGTCTTCAATCTTGTGCTTGTTCCCTGCTACTTCTATGGTCACTTGGATGAATTTGTAGGACTAAGAAGTGTTTATTTGTGCCAGTGAGATTAGGGCAGTGTTCTTCTTAGGGAAGTGTGACGGATCCAGGAAATTCATGCTTGCTTCTTTGGTATCCCGTTCTGACTCTTTTACGGTTTGTCATGGAATCCTTTATGTAAGCTTTGATGAGCTTGGATTCCAGGCAAGCAATCTTGGCGTTAAACTCAACGCCATCTGGTGATCACTTCCACGTTTTTTGCTTCCCATAGTCTTATCTGCAGGCCATCTCTTTCATTCCATGGTAGTCTTCTTTCAGTTAAAAGCCAAAAACACAAAGCATAAAAAGATTGAGGGGAAAGCGACCATTGTCACAATAAGCATCATTCTTTATTAATTATTATCATGTTTCTATTATATGCCAATTGGGGTACATTTGGCTGAAAACCCCTCCGGTTCCAGAATCACACCTGGATTCCTATCACATGGTTTATGAAATAACGGCGTCATCCAATCCAGATCTTTACCAAAAAGATCTTCAAACTTGAAACCTATAAGAATGTGCCATAATACATTCCAGAATCACCTGATTCTTTCAGTGGAAATGTATTGCTTTGGTTTGAAGCATTCTGGACTTCTGGCGCCAAAACCCTGTGGAATATATGTATTCCTGATCCAAGCAATCCTTGTTCCAACTGGGAATCAGCAGATCAATCCTGAATGCATAGAAACTATAGTCTACATTTAGCTGTTTTTTGCATTTAATGATTTTTGCGTTCAAAACCCATTAAAACACTTTGAAACTCAAACCAGGCGCCACTGCGGCGCCCAGGAACTTTCCCAGGCAGCGCCTTGACACTTTAAAAATCAATTAGGCGGCGCAGCAGCGCTTTTAACCTAATAAATTTGCCAAAGCAGCGCTTTTAAACCACAATTTGGGGGTTTACTTTTGGCTAACCTTACCCAAACTTCTTGACACAGTCAATGCAATTAAACAATATAATTAAATCTTCATTAATTATATCCCAGCATAAATTAATTAACTTTCCCAGTTAATTAAACGGTTTGAAGACACCAAGTCTTTACTTGACACAGTCAAGTCCATTTTGGCCCTATGACTAAATACTCATCAATCATATTCCAGGGTATCAATTAATTAACCTTCCCAGTTAATCAATCAGTTTAAGACACCTAGTCTCATAATCTGAACTGTTCAGATTATTCATTACAGCCCTCAATTAGTACAGCCTAATTGATTCCTGGGTATCAATTAACCACCATGGTTAATTAGATGGTTTGAGACACCTAGTCTCATAATCTGAATTGTTCAGATTATTCATTCCAGCCCTCAATTAGTACAGCCTAATTGATTCCTGGGTATCATTGCTACACTGAAAAGTCTCTCCAAGGCCAATCCTATTTTTTTGAATTTCAACCTATGAAATACATCACAATTCAAACTCTTTGTGAAACCACAGCCCAATGTGACTGTAGTACAGCCACAGGCAGGCTCTGGTCAAGTGGCCCGCCTTGTGGCAGTGGAAGCAGAGTCCTTTTCAGTAGTGCTGTTGGAGCTCTTCAGGGGTCATTCCTGTTCTGTTGGGGATCAGTGTTTAGGGTTAGCAGGCCTGGGAGGAGCCAGCATTCTCTTGGTTTATGCTAAGACCCTTGCACAGGGGAATTAGCTTATCTAGGCTAAGGGTGGGTGGATGGTGCTTCAACAGGTCCTTCATTGATAGGTTGACGCCCTTTTGGAAGATAATGGCTGCCAGTTTGTCCTCAAGTTGGGTGCAGGTTTTCAGTTTGAGTAATTTGTCAATATACACTTGGATGGGTCAAGGGCCTTGTCAAATTTCTAACAGAGAGTTCAGGGTGTAGTATCTAGTATTGCAATCTTCCCCAGTGGTCATTAACTCAGCCTCAAACTTGATGTAGTCTAAGCAGAATTCTACGTCTTCAGCTGTGGCCTTGCCAAACCAGTCCAAGGCGTCCCCTGATAGCATTAAAGCAACCCCAAGGATCTTCTTTGTTTCACTGGCATAAGAGGGGGTGTTGGTATGGAAATGCAGGAAGAGGACCAACATGGCACGTCTAGCTTCCTCAAGTGTGAGCTTCCCCATCTGGGGCATCTCTACCTTTGTGAGGGATTGATTCACAATCACATTCTGTACTTGGGAAGATGGGGTTTTGTTGGCATCAGTAGTGGCGGTTCTTTTTGGGTTGTTCAGGTTTGCATTCTTCCATGTGGAAGAGATCAGGTTCATGGTCGTCTTATAGGTGTAATAAGTGATTTTCAATAACAAAAGCATACAAGATGCCCCAAGTAATAACAACATCTTGGGGCTCAGGGTACCAGGTTTTAAAAATATTGCCATAATGTCAGGGATCCAGTGTCGGGCAGCTGGCCTGTTGTTTTTGGGGGTAACGTGGGACAGGGTTTTTGCAGGCAGGGCCCACCACAAGAGAGGAGCTAACTTTAGAAGGTAGGAGATGGACTTTCCCACCCAGGACCACAGGCCGGCGGCCAGGATTATAGTGTCAATCACCCCTGTGAGGGTGATGTATGCAATCCCAAACAGCTTGCCAGAATGGTTGATTGGGAGGTTAGGTGAGGAAGCGGGCATAGGTTTTGGGATCACAGGCGGTTCCATGGGCAGGTTGTAAGCAGGGAGATAGTTGAATTTACCTCTGAACAACTTGGGTGTTGAAAATATCCATGGGCCTTGTCAGTTGTATCTAACTGCAGATTGTATGCAGGCCAAAGGGCCAAGTTCAAGTATCTTTTTTGGGGTGTAGTCCTTGTATTCAGATTTCAGAGGGTAGTCAGTAAGATGGATGGGTCCAAAGGGTACACCAGGAAGACAGAAAACTGCAGATTTAGGGCAGGAGGCCAGGAGATCTCAAACTGAATTGGTAGATAGCAAATACAAAATAAGGCAATAGCTGTGTGAGCTAAAATAATATAACCTTTGTTCAAAAATGGCAATAAGTTTGGAGCGCAGAGCCCTTTGGTCTATATAGTACCCCATCTCCAAACTTAATATTTTCTATGAGGGGTTTGTCAGGGCATTGGGAAGGGCAGGTTCAGGGGAAATGGGTGCTTGGGTCCAAAGGCAGCAAAATGGCACTTGGCCCGGGATTTCTTTTGTTGATTAATAATCCTGATTTGGCTACCTGATTATCTTGCTTTAGTGTCGTGGTCATGGGACCAGGCTGTGGGCCCGTGCCTCTTTCCTGGGTTGGCTCTTGATTGGTTTCTGGTGTAGACTTTAAGTTCATGAAGTTAATAGTTGCCAAATCAGTCCCTTCATTAGGCGCTGTGATTAGTCTTCCATTTGGTGCAATGATTTCTTTGGTTTGGCTTGTTTTACTTCATGGGTCAACATTCTTGGTATCAGCTTATGGGGGCTCAATCTCAGAAAAACACAGGCAGGCAGTCCACAGGCCCAGCAGCCCAAAGGATCCAGGGTTGGAGTTTGATTACTGCTCCCAGGCCCTGGTTTCCAGAGGGGAAGAATTGTGAATCCTGATAAGATATGAACTTATTTATCAGCATTGCTGTCATAAATTGGTCAACCAAGGGTTCTTTGCAACCTGGACCAGATACTCACTTGATAATGTGGAAGGATAAGGAACCCAGGATCCAGGTGGTATTACTTAGTCAATTTTTGATATATATTGAATAATTTTCACTGTTTCAACTCTAATAGTTGAGTCCTCCCAAAATTTACTAAATAAAAATCATATATCCCTTGTTCTAATTTACATTTTTAAAATGCACCCTGTAGTTGAATTCTTGGACTACATTCCCTATAATCTGATTCTAAGCCAGATCATTACTGGAAGATGTGGACCTGCAGTTGGAACTTTGTAGTTGGCACCTCCCAATGTAATTCCATGCCTGCCAATCTTTGAGTTGTCCCCCCTGTCCTTGAAACTGAAAATTGTGTTGCATCTCAATGTCCTGAATTTTATTCTGAAGATTATCTGATGCTTTCACAGGCTATTTATCTTGGGCTACTTTGGTTAGGATTAATTATTTTACTTAATCATATTATCTTAATTGGAAATCTCACAAAACAATATATGAAGCCACATTGCTGGTTAATCATTAATTCATTGTTGCTTTGGGTGGTAATTCCCCATCTTTTAGAAACAGATTCATACTATCCTGCAATTTCTGTCACAATAAATGGGTTACTGCTGCCCCAGTTTGCCAGCTGGATTTGATTACCCCATGCAAGTTAATGCTAATAAATAAACGTAAACTGAGAGTCACTTGATATAATATCACTTATCAGAACGGTCATCAGAAATTAATCACTAAAGGGTTTTTTGTACTGGACAAAGGACTCTCTAGATGATGTAAACAGAATAGGGGACATGAATCTAGTTGGTATTGCTTAGTTGAAATTTGGTACATATTAGAAAACTTTCATTGTTCAACTCTTAAGAGTTGATTCCTCCCTAAATTACTCAATAAACTAATTATTCTCCTGGTCTAACTTTATTTTAAAATGCATTCAGTAGTTGGTCTACTATGCTAAATCCCATATAGCTTGATCTTAAGTCAAATTATTACAGGAAGATGGGGTCCTGCCATTGGCAATTCATTGTCAGCTCCTCCTAATGTCACTTCAATGCCTCAGAATCTTGGTGTCTTTCCTGCCAAATCTGAAACTAAGATATTTCTACCTTCTCAATGTCCAGATTTCTACGCAGAAGACACTTTAATCCTTTATCAGGATACTTATCTAGGGCTATTTTGGTTGGGAATAATTATTTTTGAACCCCAGTGTATCTTTTGAAAATTTTACAAACGGTATTTGAAGCTTTGTTGGTGGTTAATCATCAACTCTATGTGGATTTGGGTGGTAATTCCCCACCACATGGAGACCTCTTCTTAAATCTGTTGATTTCCATCACATTACTTACCTCTTCTAAGTCTGGATTTTTTGAAAGAAGTTCATCATTAAATTGTGTTCCTCTTCTCCTGTTCCATCAAGATATCCACTTTTACCATGTTCATCTATATAAGCTCCTTCTTGAACTTTCAGTTTGGATTGTTTTTTAATCTGTGGCTTCCTTCTCTGGTTGCAGTAGTCAAGACTGCTTATTCTGTTTCCTAATTCCGTTATGTCATTTTATTTTGGTGCCTGGACCATTATCTTGCTCCACCCACTGACAATACCTCTTGAAAAGTTGTGACAGCTTTATTATTCTATTCTGGCTCCATTCTCAGTCATAAATATCAGGTTTATCATCTTATGAAAAAGGTTTTGGTGGATGCACATGAATGATTGTTGTCCGCAGTGGAGCGCAATCCACATGAATTAACTGAGAGTTTTCATCCTTGTACTCTTTGTTAAATACTGCATGTGTATCAGTTGAGGAGCTAAAAATCTACCAAAATTTGTATGCCTTTCATCAGGGTACTAGTCTCCTGATAGTATTTCTTCCTCAGTTTATGGCTTATTGACAAACCATTAATGATCCTGAAGTAAAAAAGCTCTCAGTATTGTGGTTAGCAGTTGATCAGACTGCCCAGGATTTGGCAGTTTGGGATTCCATGTTAACCACAACTGAGGCCCTGGTAAGCCAAATCCTTTCTCTGGTCTCAAATCCTTCTGCTACCAAACAAGTTGTGTTGGCAATTGAAGTCAACCCTGTTTCTTGCTCATGGTTTTCTGGTTCCCATCCCACTACAACTTCTTTTGATCTTGTCAAAGAGTGCACCTCTTGTGTATCTTTTCATCCTTGGTTGGCAATCTTGAATAAACTGGCAGATGGTAATAAGGTAGTTGCTGCAGCAACTTCCAAAAGTTCCCTGGCTATGTTGCATCAAGCGCTTCCTACTAATTTGTCTGGTGTTGAAGCAGGAGAGTTATCAATGGCTCCTATTGACTGTGACCGCCCTATTCTTCCCAAGGCAATTCAAGAAACAATTGAATATTACTTTCAGGAGAATCCTGCCTCCTTAGCTGCAGTTTGTACAACTAAAGAGAAGAAAAATCTTGCTTAGGTTGCTTTGTTTGCGGCAAATAAATCTACTTCTGGTTACTTCTTGTTTTATGGTAGCATTGATAATGGTTGAACTACCTTTAGTCCTGCAATTTTATTGGATATTGGTACTTTGGAAAACTTCATGAGTGTAGAGACTGCAGATTTGTTGCAGTTTAAGTATAATCCCAGCATATTGGTCAGAGTATCACAAGTGACAAATTCCTGCTATCAATTAGCAGTAAAACCCCACAATTGTGATATTTGAACCCTGTGACCCAGCTGCCCAGCCACCTGCGTTTTTGGGCTCAAGTTAAAAATATATTTTACTTCAAAGAAACCTCCAAACCCCACCAGTGTAGCACCTTCTATGATAAACCCCTGCCCTCTTAAGGATCCTCTTAGCCTGGTTAATAGGAGCTCTAGCCCAAGAAATATCCCTGTAATAACTTGGGCCACTGCTAATGGAGTACTGCAGAAACTTCCCCAAGAACAAGGGCTGCCAAATGATGACAAATCCCATGCCTCAAAGAAGGAAATTGAGATTCCCTGTTCCAGACCATCCAATGGTAAATTGTCTACATTAGATGCCATAAAGAATTTCCAAATCCTGGTAAATGCTACCATCCAGTCCACAAGAATTTGCAAAAATTTTCACAATTTTGATAAGCATACTTAGACCTAAAATATGGCAGGAAGATGCTCATTGCCATTCTTACACTAAAGTGTTAGGAACCTTTGGTTCATGCAGGTCTTATCCTACATTCTTTTAGCATTTTACCATATTTAATTTGATCTTCCCAGGTCTTTGCCTGCTTCCCATCAAGCCCAAGGAAAGGCAGACCAACTGTCTGAGTTATTCTGTCCTCCAGGAGCTCCCTACATCCTGGTTCATTTTACAGAGTATTCTACAAACCCAGATTATTTGGAGTTTATCTTAGAGAAGATCCTAATTTACAACTCAGAAGTCTGTACTAGAGAAACAGAGTTTATTGGTTGTGAAGGAACTTGGATCACAATACCACCCTTGCTCTTTCAAAACAAATATAGCTATCTGCCTAAATATTTGGTACCAATTACCCATCCCTTGACTCTGCAATCTGATTGCCTGCAATAGTATGTTGCCACTAGTGAGTCAACCTCCACCCATATATTTAGAGTCATGTACATAACTCTCACTGTCTTAATTAATTTCATGGTTCCCACCAGCAGACCCTGGGCCATTCTCAGATTTCACTATCCTACATTATAAATTTAGCCCCCATCCTGTGGTGGGCCCTTCCTTCTGGACCTGCAGGCTGTCTGCCTGCAAATTCTCAGGAATTTACCACAGGATGGATCCCTGACGCAGAGGGGGAATTGCCAAAAAATCCTGTCTTTCCAATAGAAGAAGCCAGTGATGTTTTCTGTTGCAGGTCAGCCTTTTAATTCTTGATTCTCCATAGGCACTACCCTCATGTGCACTATTATCTTAGGGGTGGGGTGATGGTGGGATCATAACGTGTCAACTCTCCTCAAGGAAAATAAATTGCAGGTTGACCATTATTTGAGTATTATTTTCTGCATTCTATGACTAGGGATATCTGAGTTGAAGCAGTATTCCCGGACTATCAAGTCAGTTCCTGTTTTTATGCCTGTGAGTTTGGATTTGTCAGTATGCCTTCAACCTTGGTCAGTGGCTTTTGACACCAATAGGGGAAAGGTCCTTACCAAGCATACTCAGTTTGACTTTGACTTCAAGGTTACTGTTGATCTTATCTGCATTGCTTCTCCTATTTATCCGTTAACCCTGAAGGAGGATGCATGTTTGGAGGAGTGGACCCAGGATATTTTTGTGTTTGGCTCCATGGGACAGCATCCAGGAGGACATGGTAAGAAACCTTTCTAATGAAAGGTTTGAGGTTCAAAGCTAGCCTTGGGTTAGCCTTCAGTGAAAAATTAAGGGCACATACCTTAATTTCCTGGAATATAATAATAAGATTTCCTTTTGGAAAAAAGGAAAGGAAAAGGCTTGAAGAATACAAACGCCAACACAAATGTGGATATTTTCTTTATTATGAGAATTGATTCTACTTAAATAGTAGACAAGGGTCAATGATTACTCCATTGTGAGAATTGGGGAGCAGATTAGTAGGAAATAAAATCAAGCTCTCAGCCACAATAAAAATTGTGGTTTCAGCAACAACCAGAAGGTTGTTGCCAACAATTCCTGGGAGGCTAAAGGGGGTAAGTAATTAACTGAACACTAAAAGCAACAGAAAAAAACCAGACAGCCAAATTAAACTAACAAATTTCAAACTTTATTAGAGTAGAGAATGATGAAGCAAGGTCTTTCACAACTTTTGCATTCATTTAAAGAGAGGGGATGGAATTTGGATGAGAATTTGTTTTTCAAAACTGGTTGACTAATGATATGAGGGAATATGAATGCATCTCTTGGTGCAGGAAAATCTGGGAAAATCCAAATGGACAAAATCAAAGAGAAAATTGACTCAACTAAAAAATTGAGGAACCTGTCTTGAATGCCATTACCACTGCTCCTGGCTGCTCTTGCACAAGATACAGTAGTTTTAAACCCTATGGCAACAAACAAAAAACCTTCAAATTTAAACAAATTCAACTCAGATGTAAGCAAAAATAGCTAATATGTAAATAAAATTAGAACTCAATGAATTTATATTAATTTATAATAGATTTGGGCTCTATCAATTTTGTTTTCATATTATTTGATTTCATTTACATCTGAGTTGGATTCATTTAAATCTGAAGTTTTTTGCTTGTGTTGCAACTGAACCAATAAGGATTCAGTATTTGGATTGGGGAAGACAACAGTCCAATATAAAGGACAGGAATAATAAGAATAAGGTATTGTTTATTATAGAATACTGCAATTGATATACTATATGGGAAAAGCCACCGGGCAACAAGGGGGTGGCATGGTGGCATGCTTCATGTAAAGATTAGAGCCAAAGAATAAATTGTGCAGGATCAGCAGGTCAAATTGGTAGCACTCCTAATCAGGAGAAAGTACCTGCAGTTTGACATTGTCATCAGATTGGTTCATTTTGTTAGATACGTCAAGGGAAGGCTCATCAAGCACCCCCTGTGTATTGTGAGATATGTTGGCAGGCAAGTCTGGAAACTTGGTTGCAACACCCCCCTTGCCCCCTGCTTGTTGTCAGACACCAGGATTGGAGTTTGCGGATGATCAGGGAAGGTCCGCACAAACAACTTTTGTGTGAGGATGGCGCGGCAGGGGCGCAAGCAATTGTGGTGAAGCTTGTTGGTGTTCCCTTGGGCGTCCTCCAGCTGATAGATGTGGTTGTCATAGGCTGCAGCTATCTTGAAGGGCCCCAAAGGATTGGGTTTAATTTGGCCAAATTGGGGTTGAAAGCGTAAACAGGGTCACCTAAAGCGTATTTGGCCTCAAGGTGTCTTGTCCCTCTCTCAATTTTCTAGTATTCAATGTCTCAGGCCTTGGCGCGCCAATAGCTCAGGGAAGGGGTAGGCAACAAGGGGGTTTTGCGGAAATGGTAGATTGAAATCTCTCTTGTTCTACTACTGCCAAACCATTGGGTGTCCCAAAGGCCAAGGTGCTGGAGATGAACCCAGTGCCCCTGTTGATTCTTGTTCATAAGATGAGCAGTGTGGTGGGCAGATGTTCAGTCCACATAGTATTAGGATGTTCCTGTGAGAGTTTGGCAATCAGCTGGACCAGGGAGCCATTCAATTGCTCTACGCACCCATTGGCTTGCAGATGGTATGGAGTTATGACTATTCATTGTAGGGCATTTTTGGCGCAGTATGCTTTCATGACATTTCCAACAAGCTCGGGACCCCCATCTATAATGAGGCGTTTGGGTTGTCCAAAACGGGCCATGATTTCCTTGCCAATGAAGCAAGTGATAGTGGTGGCGGTGTGGTTAGTGATTGCCCACACTACTGGCAAACAGGTGAATTAGTCAATGGCTGTGATGATATTTTTCTTCCCAAGTCTGTCTTCAGGGAGAGGTCCAACAACGTCAAGGGCCTACTGCTCAAAGGGTTCCATGGCCTTAATGGGTAGGAAAGACTTGGGGGTGCAGGCTTTGACGTGTTCTTTTCACACAACACACATGTCTTGAGGAGATCCAAGATGTCTTGGCACATACGCGGCCACCAAACCTTATGTTTCATGATTTCAAATAGGTTGCTTCTTCTGAAATGGTCCAATGTGTGGTGGTAGTGCATTATGGTGTCACCTTGCTGTGTGGTGGGAATATAGGGTGTCTTTTCTCCTGTCTCTGCGCGGCAGCAGACATTGTCCGCATCAGTGGTTAACTGACTTTCATTGTCCTTCAGTTTGGAGATGGTTACCAAATTAAGATCTTCATAGCAGGTTGCTTCAGATCAAAGGTAAAGTATTGGCTAATTGGGGTCCAAACTGTTGTCCCCAGTGATGGACGCCACATAGAGCCTTGAGAGGGCATCTGCTGTGACAAGCTCTTTCCCAGGCTTATATTTAATACACAAATGGTAAAAGATAGGCACTTGACCCAGCCTGCCTGGCAGCGTGTCAAGTGGGACTGTGTGTTGAAGTATTAGAGTGACTTGTGGTCTGTCAGGACACAGGCTGGAAAGGTGGCCCCTTCCAAGTAATAGTACCACTTCTTGATGCAGTGCACAATTGCTGCTGACTCCTTGGCATGAATTGGGTAATGTTTTTCTGAGTCAGTGAGCTTCCTGGATCTGTATGCCACAGGGAGGAAGATGTCCTTGTCAGTTTTTACCCGTAACACACCCCCTATGGCCTGTAAGAGGCATCAGTCTCAAGTTTGTATTGGTGGTTTCAATTGGGAAACTGTAATATAGGTGCAGTTGTAAGTCTCTGCCTCAACATCTCAAAGGCTTGATCTCTGGCAGGGGTCCAATGGAAGCGCTGTTTAGTGTTTAGGAGCTCAGTGAGAGGTGCAATTAGTTCCCTGCAACTGGGAATGAACTTGCGCACATAGGCAACCATGCCTAAGAATGTCTGCACCTGGCCCACATCAGGGGGGGGTTGCATGCTGGTGATTGCCTTGATTTTGGCAGGGTTGGGCTTTATCCCTTGGGAAGAGATAGTGTGCCCAAGGAATAACAGCTCTGACTTGAGGAACTTGCATTTGGAGGGTTTAGCTTTTAGCTGGTTTTTACAAAGGGTGTTGAGGACAGCACAGAGGTATTGGAAGTGTGTGGTTTGATCTTGACTGAAGACAATAATGTCATCAAGGTACACAACCACACATTTTCCAATCAGATCCTCAAATGCTTTGTTCATCAACATGGCAAAGGTAAAAGGAGTGTTGGTTATTCCAAAGTTCATGACACAACACTCAAACAACCCGTAGTGCGTGCAGAAGGAAGTTTTTGCCTCATCCCCTGGTGCAATGTGGACCTGTTTGTACCCCACAGTGAGATCAATCTTGATAAAGACCTTCTCACTTGAAAGTGTATCAAACAGGTTGTCAATCAGTGGCAGGGGGTATTTATTCTTGACCTTCACCTCAATTAGGGCACAGTAGTCTGTGACCAAGCAAAGGGACCGGTCCTTCTTGGCTATAAAGAAGACAGCTGCCCCGTATGGAGAGAGCAAGGGGCAAATGAAGCCCTTATCAAGCGTGTCCACAAGGTGCTGGTGGAGGGTCTCATCTTCCTTTGGTGTAAGACAGTATAATGGTTGTGCTTTAGGTAACAATCCTTGAAGTTGTACAGCATGCTGGATCTCCCGGGGAGGAGGTAGTTGTTCAAGTGTCTCACTGAACACGTCTTTGTACTCCTCAAGGAGTGCAGCAAGCTCTGGTGGTGATGAAGTAGTCAAGGGAGGGACCGCAGATGGTTCATCACGGATAAATTTGACTGAGCATTGGTTAAAGTCTAGTTTCCCCCCTTGAAATTGTACAATCCTGTCTCTGTTATCCTAACAAACACAGTATTGTGGAGTAAATTGCTCATTTCCACAGGGTAGATCTGTAATCCCACCCCATTTCTATTAAAGGTGATGACAGAGGTATCCCAGTCAATGTAGGGACAGTTGTGCCAAAGCCCAATCAAGGCCAGCAATTACATTGTGGCTGAGCCCAGCCATGATTGGCCCAGAAAGCTTAACATGGATGGTCCCCATTCTCACAAAGAAGGGTACCATCTTGTGGGTGATTGCAACTCTGCGGGAGTCAGCCACCCATACTGCCTTGAACCTGCTGGGCACTTGGTCCAGTTGTTGAGCGTCTGCAAACGTCTGGTCAACCATAGTGTGATTGGCCCCAGTATCTACCAGTAGTTTGTGGATGTTCCCATAAAAAAATGGATAGGTCAAGCAAGTTACTTTATACAGAGAGTGACTGGCTTAAAGTATGGGGTTGTTGCTATGAACTTGGAAGACGTCAAGGGTTTCAACTTTGTGAATGTTGTAGTTTCAGGGGTTCTTTGCTAGGAGGGATTGAGAGTGATGATTAAGTGGGTTTGTAGAACCTCTTGTAACTACAACCCCCAGGCTTTTCACGGGTCCTTAATTTGTGCTAACTGGAGTTCCTCTTTGTGGGGGCGCTTAACCCCATTTTCCTGTTGGTGTGGCTGGCAGTGACCTACTTGGTTGTGAGCACTGCCAGGTGTGGGACAAGGTTGGGGTGGTGCATCATTGGAGCAGCAGAAACCCATTGAAGCCTAATTATTAGCCTCCACAATGGCTTTATAGCAGTCATTGATGGAGGTGCAATAACCTATGGGAACCCACTTGCAGATATGCGGTTTGAGCCCATTAACAATCAAGGTAAGGAGCATGTTGTTCCTGTCAGTCACAGCTTCTGGGGTGGCAGTGTCAGGCACCCACCCACTAGGAAGTAATCTCCCTAGGTGATGAATGATTGCAGAGGGATTTAATCCCGTGATCAGAGATCCCACAGGCAAGGATACTATGCCTAAATGAAATAATTCTCCAAAGATTTGGTACCTGCCTAGCAGAGGGTTGAAGCGCCTCAAGAAGAAGTACACTCCCAAATAGCACAGTAAGAAAGCAGAAGCCAAGGGGAGAAAACTTGGGGCTCAGTAAACTGGTTGGTGGAACCATAGATCTTGGTTTCTTCTCAGACAGGTGGGTTGTTTGATAGAGGTGTTGTGGTGTACCAGACTCCAGGGATAACACAGCGCCAGGAGCTTTCAAGGAATTGGGACTCTGGCATTGTACCCAAATCAGCATGTGATCCCATTGAAGCGCTGGTCAACATTCCTGTCAGAAGGACTATCTAGAATAACCATTTATACCCAAGAGACTCCATAAAAGGAGTCTTGGGTAATTTCATGGTTTGGATTTTAGAGGTTTAAGTCAAAATAAAATATAAGCAAAAACAATTCACTTGAGTGAATGTAGACTTTATTGATTGAAAAAAATAAAAAGATCATAGCCTACCAGCTTATATAGCCTGGTAATAAAAAATTGGAGACAACATAAAGGAGGTCATCCCTCATGGGGATGAGAAAGGAAAAAATTGGAGATCTTGTACAGTTAGAATTAAACTAGAATTATTGAAAGTTACTGTAGTTAAAAAATGCTTAACTAAGTTTATTTGAAACAACCCTGTAAAATTAAAACATTGAAATAGTAGGAAAAAGCAGGATACAACAAGCTATTCCCCAGTTAAAACTGGGGAAGGAGAGCAGGAACTAGAGCCCAACCCAGAGGACAACAAGCAAGCCATACAAAAACCAAGGTCAAAACAGGCATCAACGTCACTGCATTGATTAAAAGGATCCAACTTAACAGGTAAAAGTGGACAGTAGCTACCCACTAACTTAATTATTTTAGGAGTTTCAAACGGAATCAAAGAAGAAAGGCTATCTTCTCTTAAACCCAACAAAAGATTGTTGTCAGGAACTGTACCAAGTGCATTCCTGAAAGGCAGCAAGTTATTCAGGAAAGGACCCTGTCTGTTTGATAGCCAGGAGGGAATCCCTACCACAATGGACGAGAAAGTCTCACTGTAGCGTGACTTTGCGGCCTCCCTGAATGACGCCCAGGTGATTTCTATCTCTTGACTGGCCCAGGTGGTGAATCAAACTGCAGCAGGTCCTGTAAGGCAGCCTGAAGCAGTGGCAACCCACATAGGCTCAGGTACCCAACATACACAGAGGCAGGTCTTGGTGGAGTGGAGCCAACTGACAATGTCAGCCCCTTCTATGCCACCTGCAAAGGTTTCCAACTGGAGGTTGAGCATGCATTGCAACAGATCTGACTGAGGCAGAGTGACACTAGTGTTGCGCTGTCCAAGGGGGAGTCAGTTGTACACACTCATAAGTACCAGTTGATCTTGATAGATGACATACCCATTGGGGATGTCCCCCTCAGGTATTGGCAGGAAGGTTTCTTGGTGGGGAGTAGCCATACGGCCCGTACTCTGTCCTTTTTGGGGGGATTTTCTCTTTAGGTAGACTGTGAACCTACTGCTACTACCACTTTTGCAATCAAACTAATGAGGATTCATTATTTGGATTGGGGAAGACAACAGTCCAATATAAAGGACAGGAATAATAAGAATAAGGTATTGTTTATTATAGAATATTGTGATTAATATACTATATGGGAAAAGCCACCAGGCCACAAGGGGGTGGCATGGTGACATGTTCCATGTAAGGATTGTAGCCAAAGAATAACTTGTGCGGGGATCAGCAAACCAAATTGGTAGCGCTCCTAATTAGGAGAAAGTGCCCACAGTTTGACATTGTCATCAGATTGGTTCATGTTGTTAGATATGTCAAGGGACAGCTCATCAAGAACCCCCTGTGTATTGTGAGATATGTTGGAAGGCAAGTCTGAAAAATTGGTTGCAACACTTGTTGCCATAGGTTTTAAAACTACTGTATTTAACCATAGGTGTATCTTGGGTGGGTTAGGTGGGGGAATTTTCAAACTAATTCTTCAATTAATAGTGTGAGGATTTTTCTTGGGTTTTTTTCAGTAAATATTTGGGAAATATACAGGCGTAAGTTGGCAGAGATTCCCAAGCATTTGGTGAGGATTGAAGTAGAGGCCCAAGGTGGAGGCGTAACTTTACATTAATAGGCAGACAGAGTGGCAGAGAGGGTCATGTTGGGTTGAAATCATACCAGGATTATTTGAGGGCAGGTATGGTATTCCAGAATGGGTGGACATTGATGTTGACCCATTTATAGAAAGCAAGGAATTTCCAAAGTCAAAAGCAAAACCAACCAAATCTTTGCACATATCATTATTTGAAGGCTTTATCAAAATAGCATTAATGGCACAATTTACAGCAGATATGCTGACAAAAGGATAAATTTTTAAGAAGGCTTTGTCAATCTGTTCCCTTTTGTTGTTTGTTCAGAAGTAAGACATTTTGTTACAACCATGTGTGGACTATGGAAATCTAAACAACATCACTATTCTGGATCCCTGCCCTTTACCTCTGGGATCTCAAATCTCTTGCTGCGTTGAAAAGGCTAATGTTTTCTCAAACCTTGATCTTTTGAATGTGTTCAATCAGAATAGAACAACAGAAGAAACAGTGTGGATGACTGTGCTCATAACCAAAAAGACATCTTTCAGTTCCATGACATGCCTTTTGGGTTAAAAATGCCCCTAAATTCTTTCAGTGGTTGATAGATTTGGTTCTAGGAGACCTACTGGGGGGTGTGCCATTGCTTATATGGACAATATTTTGGTGTTTTTTCTGAATGAGGAGTCCCATAAGGCCTACTTGTCAGCGGTGTTGGAGCATATCCTCTAGGCTAACTTGATCATCAAGCAACTTAAATGTGAATTCAGCAAATGGAAGGTTATCTTTTTGGGTAACATTATCTTTGAGAATGGTCACACTATTGCCCTCAATAAGGAGGCAGCAGTTTGTGAATATACAATTCATGTGACTGTATCTCAGCTTTGCCGTTTTTTGTGTACCTGTACTTTCTTAAAGAAGTTTACCTCACATCTGTCTGAAGTAGCAGCCCCTATGTATTCAGCCAGTGAGAAGACAACTCTGGTATGGACTCCTGAGTGTGAAAAAGCATTCTTGGAAATCAAGGATCTCCTGTTGTTGTCTTCTGTATTGCAACATGTAGATCAGGAGCTTTTTTTAGTACCTACAGACGCTTCTAAATACGCTGTGGTAGGGGTGTTGCTGCAAACTGCTAGTGACAGCGTTGAAAGACCAGTGGGGTATTTCTCTTGGAAAATGAAGGCGCGTGAACAGAATTATATGATCTACAACAAGGAATTGTTGGCAGTTGTGGAGTCTCTGAAGCATTGGCATCATCATCATCTGATGTTGGTGTGCTATCCATTTACACTAAGAACGTATCATAAGGCCCTATTGTATTATTGCTAACCC
Source organism: Entomophthora muscae (assembly GCA_014839935.2). Lineage (NCBI taxonomy): Eukaryota > Fungi > Entomophthoromycota > Entomophthoromycetes > Entomophthorales > Entomophthoraceae > Entomophthora > Entomophthora muscae. The sequence continues at coordinate 142,623 of QTSX02002951.1, forward strand.
AGGGTTTTGTTGTGACGTCAATCCAGATGGCATGGAAATTTGACAAGATACAAGTTTTGTTACAAGTTCATTAAAGGGATAGATAATCACTTGGCTAATGCCTTGAGCAGAAATCCTTTCCACCTCCCCAATACAAGCTTGGACAACAAGTTCAACACGCAAACTTTGATTTCAGATTAAGCTGTGGTTCCTTTTATGCTGACCCTGCCTGCTACGCTTGCCACCATTTCTTTAGCCAAGGATGCAGACCTAGACTTATATTTCAAGGTCAAGTTTTTGCAGCCTCTGTCCAAGGGTTACGGCAAGTTATTGAAATTAGCCTGTGAGTATCCTGTTAGTCAGCCACAGGGTTACCATAAGATAGGGCCAGTGCTTTATCATCAAGGTTGTCTATGGGTTCCAGAAGGTACTATCAGGGACAAAATTATGAAAGCACATCACGCTTGTCCTACAGCAGGTCACCTGAGAAAAAACAAGACAATCAAGCTAATCCGCCAACAATTCTCTTGAAAAGGTCTGAAAGTTCAGATAGAAGCCCTTTTTTGGGATTACTTGGTGTGTATTTGGCCCAAGGCAATCAGAAACAAGACTAATGGTTTTTTGGCTTCATTATAACCAGCTGCAGGGCCTTGGACGTTGGTAACTGTAGATTTCATCAGAGAACTCCCTGACTCCAATGGGTTCAATGCAATCATGGTGGTGGTGGATTGGTTTGAAAAAATTGAAAAAAATTCTTGCTCAAACACAATTATGTTGGTGGAGAAAGAAAGGTTGTTTGCAGACAGAATCTTCTCACTGCATGGCATTCCAATAGAGATAGTAAGTGATCATAGACCTCAATTTATTACTCAGTTCTGGGAAGCCTTCACTGGTATTCTTGGGGTCAAGCTCTGCCATTCCACTGCTTTCTATTCCCAGTCCAATGTAAAAACAGAGAGGGTGAACCAAAGTTTTGAGGTCTATCATAGATGCTACACAAATGCGCAACAGGATAACTGGTGTTTGAACCTACCTATGGCAGAGTTTACATACAATAACACACCACACACGTCAACTCAGGTCTTGCCATTATTTGCCAATTTGGGTTACAACCCGTTGTCCAACATGGATCCTAGGCTGGTTAACAACCTAGAGGCTGCAACTGATCAAGCTGCTGAATTAAAGCAGGTCCATCAGGAGCTTCAGGTTACTCTTGCTGCTGCTGTGACAACTTACAAGGAATATGCAGATTGCAAGGGCCAGGAGATTCCTACCTACAGGCCAGGTGATCCAGTCATGGTTGATGCTCACAATATGAATTTAAAGGTCCCATATTGCAAGTTAGGTCCAAAGCAAGTTAGTCCTTTTAAAGTTGAACACCAGATTGGTCCTTCTGCTTATTGGTTGGAGTTACCTCCCTCTTTTAATATTTTTCACACCTTTCATGAATGTCTTCTCACTCCTTTCCTGGGCACTGAGGTGGCTTTTTCTTAACTCATTCTGGTGGAAGTAGAGCATGAGTATGAATTGAATTGCATTCTGGATTCTTGTAAGAGCTATTGTTGATTTGAGTATTTGGTGTCTTGGAAAGGTTATCCTTATTCCAAAAGTTTATGGGTTCCCCACTATGACTTCTCTGACTCCCCTGATCTCATTTGAGAGTTTTAAAATCAGAATTCTAGTGCTGTTGGTCATCCTGAGCCTATGGCAACCGCCAGAATTAACTCATTCCGCAAGTCAACTTACTGAATGTTGAAAATTTGTTGACATTCAGTAAGTTGACATTATTTTGGTATTTATCCGCCGGAATCGGGCATTTCCAAAACTAAGCTAATTTTTCATAGTGAATTATTAAGTCAGAATTGCAAGATTAAAAAGGAACAGACATAATGTCAACACCATTTAAACAAAAGTCTTAATTTTAAGCCAAAAAACTAATATAATTTACTATGAAAAGGTAAGTTTCTTTGTACTTTTACATTATAGGTCAACTACAGTAAGTAATATCTGGATGTTGACCCCAAATAAGAATCCATAAATTTCTTAATAAAATACACAATATTCTAAAAATAGCGCTTTTTATATTTTATACTACTGTTTTAATTAAATATATATTAAGATAAGCATTGAACAAAGACATATGTCAATTTTCATAGCATTCTTTGTACTATTTAGATATTTACTGTTATTTTAAACTCACTGGATAAACTATATCTTATTTCTGGAAGTCCACTTAAGCCAAAATGCATATGTTAAAACTAGAATTTATATATGTAATTATAATGTCAACTTTGTGTCAAATTGATGTGTCACCTAAATTGCAACAAAAGGGTTTGGCTAAGCAAACAAAGTGACATAATTTAAGCAAGATTTAATAGGAGAGTTGCTATAAAAGAACGCTGACTGCCTGAATGTTGACGTCTTCACTTATTTATTAGTAAAACACTGCCGCTTAACAAAAAGCACACATACAATGGTATGGTAATTCAGGCCAAAGTACCCAGGGCTGTACTTTAGACTTTCCTCTACAATCCCTATTATTTAGTTTTCATAAGTTACATATGCAACTCTTTAATTTTTTTAAATTTTAAAAAAAAATCAATTTTGGCCTTAAAAAACCAACTCTGGAAAATATTAACCAAGCTTTAAAAGTGATTTACATAGTGTTTTTCCACTTTAATGCTGACTGTCAGTATGTTGACGTCAAAATAAAAGTGTTTTTTATGCTGACAAACTAAATTAAATATTTTTGACTACTGTGACTACCAGAATGTCAACTTTTTATTTAAACATGGGTTTTTTCTATTCTTTAATAATAAACTAGCTCTAAAATTACTTTCTATACTTCTATAAACTATTTACTTAATAATAAAATTTAAAACAAGTGATTATTATTTAATTTTATTCATGTCTCACATGATTATTCTTACTTTATGAACTCTACTCTAATTATTGTAGAACAAATCTTCCAATAAGCCACAAAATAACCCCAAGTCAAACAAGAAAGTACCCAAAGCCTCTGGAAAGGCCCAAAGTCCCTACCCCAACAAAAAACCAGCCAAAGAGCCCTCAACAAAACAGAAGACAAAGGAGAAGACCCCAGACCCTGAAAGCAAATAGCCCTCCCCTGCTCCCTCCTCTTCTCCAAACTGGTACCAATCAGAAGGAGATGAAGTTCCACTAAACAAGCAAGGAAGAAAGAAGATACCCAAGCGTCCAGAACCCCAGCTAAGCCCAGATGAATCAAGCTCAAAGGAATCAAGTCCCAAGGAATCAAGCTCATCCCAGTCCAGAAAGCGCAAGAATCCAACTCCAGATAATTCCCCTCCACCGCCCAACAAATCTGCACCTCCATCCTCCTCATCAAGTATCAATAAAGAAGATCCTGATGATTACCTGTCTGACTATCATCAAGCACCAATTGGCCCATGGGATCCCCTAAAGGTTCACAATATATGTAACGTCAAAGGAGAGTTTAAGCTCCTAAAGAAGTTCCCTCAGTTTTTCCCTCTAATGTCTGTCAAAGGAGGTGCAAGTTTAGTCTGTGATGGCTATGTTTTTAATTGCAACAATCAGAAGAGAGCAGGAATAAGCAAGCACTATGTATGTGAAGATAGAAGCTGTGCTGCCAGAATAAATACAGAAGGATGGGATAAAGTCACTAGTGAAAAAGGAGAGCACACATACAATGCTCCAATAAATCTTATTGAAAAGCTTCTAAAGTGGTACCTCTACCAAATGGTCCCAGTCTCCAAAGACTTTAAGGCTTCTGATCTGGCAGTTAAGGCCACCACTTAACTAAGTAATGAGAACCTGAAGCTCATCCCTGACTGCGACCAGTTAGTGAAGTACATATGTGACAAACGCCGTGACCTAGTCCCCCATAAGAAATCAGCCATGGTTCAAGGAGAGTTAGTCTTGACAGAGGAGTTAAAGATGTTCAATGGTGATGAGGTATTCCTTTTACATGATGATGGTCCTACAGCAGAGGCAAGAATTATATGATATGCTACACAACAGAACCTGGAGCAGTTGAGGGATTCAGAGACCTGGTTATATGACAGTACCTTTGCAGTATGCCCCTGCCTTTTTTACCAACTATGGGTTGTACATTCCTTTATTGAAGGCAAGGGGCTCCCATTTGCCTACTTTCTGCTTCCTGGGGCAACAGAAGAGATCTACACAAGGGCCTTTAAAATCCTTCAGGAGGACATCAAAGCCCTACCCAGTAATAGAAAGAGTCCCCCTGGCCATAACACTAGAGCCAATCCAGATGATGATGAAAAGGATGAAGCCACCCTTGCTGCAGAAAAAGAAGCTCAAGATAAAGCACTTGGCCCCTCAACTATAATCATGGACTATGAAGCTGCCCAGTATAACGCTTTTGTAAATACCTTTGATGGAGAGGTCCAGGGGTGTTTTTTATTATTGATAGGCTGTCAACAGGCAACTAAAGGGTCTACCTGAGCTCAGCAAGCTCCACCGTCTAGATACATCAGGAAAGTGCAAGTTCCTAATTCAGCAATTTGTAGCACTAGCCTTTGTAAAGCCAGAGCATGCTGGACAAGCCTTTGAGCTCCTATGCCAGGATCCATATGCCTAGAAACATGATGGTGCCTTCTACCCTTTCATTGAATATTATGAACCACAGTAGATTGGACGTAAGGTCACTAAGCGCCGGAGCAAGCCCAGAGCCAAAGCCAACTGGAACTGCTACCAGGCAGTTCTTAAGGATGAGATGAAAACTACTTCATCTTTGGAGGGCTGGCATAAGCATATCAAGTCCTCCTTTGGAATCAAGCCCAGATACAACACCTTCTATGAGCATCTCAAAGTCCAACAGGGGAAGACTGCTGCATCCATCAGAGATATTGAGAACCGTCCATCTAAGAAGAAGAGAACCACCAAAGAGAAACAGTATCAAGAGAAGATCAAGGACGTTATCAAGGCCAAATATAAGCTTTCTCAGATTGGGGAATACATCAAGAAGATTGCCACAGTTCTTGATGGCAACCAGGTTATCACAGTCTAGCTTTCCATTAAATTTATTGAGTATTGCCTAATTTTTTATATAGTTATTATATATTAAGTATAATATTTTTAAATAAATAGTTATTCTAAAATAACTCATTAATAATTTATGATACTGCTTTGATAGAAATGATTGATTTTCTATTGATAGTTTGATGCTTTAGACTGTATTACATGGCCTATATTGGTATTTTACTAGTAAATTATATGTTTTTTGTAGTTTTCAATATAGAAAAAACTTTATATTACTGTTTCTGATTGCTATATTTTGCTATAATATGTGAAATTTTATGTAGTGCCTTTTTGTATATTGGCTTTTTTTGTTTTTATAAGTGGGAAAAATTTATTATAGTAAAGATAGCTAATTTCATAGTAAAATAAAATAAAAGTGTATTTTTATGAAAATTTTTAATATTCATGTATAATTTTTTATAGACTTTTTAAAATCTATGTTGTCACATTACCCTAAAAAGTATCTTGAAGCTTAATTTTTATTAAGTAAAATGTTCAGGAAACAGGTTTCTGCTTATTAAAAAAGTGTCGCCATTTAGTAGTCTGCATGAGTTAAAACTTAATTCTGACTTTTCAATGCTGTTGACATTAAAGTATTTTTAATTCTGATTATTGACATATAGTATGTCAACTTGAGGAATGAGTTAATTCTGGCAGTTGCCAAGTCTACCATGACAGCCATGAAACTTCCTTCTTCTCACAAGAATTTTTCCTTGTCCCACCTTCCTGAGGGGATATTTTTCCTCAGCTTAAAGTGTAGGTTAATGTCACAGTAGTTTTCATAATGCCTGGTATTACCTGTCTTAATTGCAAAGCTTGGAAGATGGGCAAACAGTTAACTAATTTGACCAAGTTGACAGATTTAAATCATATAGTTAATTGGAAATGGGTTACTGCCGCCCAGTTTATCAGCTTGATTTGATCACCCCGTGCAAGTTGACACTAATAAATAGACGTAATCTGAGAGTCACTTGATACAATCTCATTTATCAGAACAGTCATCAGAAAATAATCACTCAGGGGTTTTTTGCGTACTGGGTGAGGTACTCTTTAGATGATGCAGATAGAATAGGAGCTGTGGATCCAGGTGGTATTGCTTAGTCAAAATTTGGTACATATTGGAAAATTTTCACTGTTCAACTCTTAAGAGTTGAGTCCTCCCTAAATTACTCAATAAACTAATTATTCTCCTGGTCTAACTTTATTTTACAATGCATCCAGTAGTTGGTCTACTATGCTAAATCTCATATAACTTGATCTTAAGTCAAATTATTATGGGAAGATGGGGTCCTGCCGTTGTCAATTCATTGTCAGCTCCTCCTAATGTCACTTCAATGCCTCAGAATCTTGGTGTCTTTCCTTCCAAATATGAAACTGAGAAAATTCTACCTTCTCAATGTTCAAAGTTCTACGCAGAAGACACTTTAATCCTTTCTCAGGCCATCTATCTGGGACTCTAATGGTTGGGTTTAATCATTTTTTTGAGCCCCAGTGTATCCTTTGGAAATTTTACAAACCCGTATTTGAAGCTTTGTTGGTTGTTAATCCTCAACTCTATGTGGATTTGGGTGGTAGTTTCCCACCACATAAAGACCTCTTATTGCTATTTGTCATTTTTTATCACATTTGGAGGAAACGCTAGGATGTTAATAGGAAAAGTATTGGAAAAAATTGCAGTACTAAAAACAAACTGCAACATCTTTGGCCAAGGAATCATCTTATCTGAAGAATTATAACTCCATCTAGCCAGCACCTGTCATTGACCCAGGGCATGTTTTAATGTCTGAGGAGCTAGAGCACCACAGCCCTGTCTGGATATCTCTACCACAACTGGATAACTCTAGAAAGGGATTGTGTGTCAAGGAGCAGATCTGGTCCCTCTTGGCTCTACTCTGTTGGCACCCACTATCTGTGACGGAAATTGGGGATAGTAAGAAGCTGCCTCTAAGTGGTGGGGAGTTACCACCCAAATCCACATAGAGTTAATGATTAACCACTAACGCAGCTTCAAATACTGTTTTTTAAAATTTCCAAATGAGATACTAGGATTAAGTAAAATAATTAATCCTAACCAAAATAGCCCAAGATAAATAGCCTGTTAAAGCATCAGAGAATCTTTGGAATAAAATTCAGGACATTGAGATGCAACACAATTTTCATTTTCAAAGACAGAGGAAACCACTCCAAGATTAGCAGGCATTGAATGAACATTGGGAGAACCCAACAATAAAGTTCCAACTGCAGGGCCCCATCTTCCAGTAATGATCTGGCTTAGAATAAGATTGTAGGGAATGTAGCGCAACAATCCAACTACAGGATTCACTTTTAAAAAGTAAATTAGAACAAAGGATATTTGATTTTTATTGAGTAAATTTTTGGGAGGACTTAACTCTTAGAGTTGAAACAGTGAAAATTATTCAATATATATCAAAAATTGACTAAGCAATACCACCTGGATCCCGGGCTCCTATTACTTCTACATTGTCAAGTGAGTATCTAGTTCAGGCTGCAAAAAACCCTTTAGTGACCAATTTCTGACAACCATGCTGACTAATAAGCTTTTATCTGGTAAACCTCAAATTACGTCAATTTATCAACGTCAATTTGCAAGGAGGAATTGGTTTCAGTTGGCAGAATGGAGCAGCTGTAACCCATTTTCAATCAACTGTTTGATTTAAATCTGTTAATTCAGTCAATTTTGTTAAAGGTTTGCTGGCTTTTTGAGCCTTTTTACTTGGCTGGATAATTTGCGGCATGATAGAACCTACTGTGACACTATCCTCCCGCCAGATAGAATCTCTGTTCATGTAGTGGCCAACTTCCCCAATCATAATTAATCTCTAAATATCTATGTGATTGGGGTATCATAGTTTTACCATAAAGGTCAGCCCCAGCACCATTTTGAAGTGATCTGCCACCTAAATTTAGTGGTGCCTGGCCAGTACACAAGACTCTTTGTAAACTTTGGGATCAAGATCCTCAGGAAATACTTATAGTTGTGGAGGGATCTTTTCACCCTTGTCATTAAGTGGGGATTGGTTGGAAAAGCTCTGAATAAAAATATAGGGTTTATCTAGGCTGGCAATAAGATTTCTCTAGCAAGGCTCTGGCGGCAGCCAAGATGGTTACAAGCGGCTTCAAAGTACAGATCTCTACCAAAAATAGCCATCTTGTTACTGTATTGGGTCAGGGGGATACTCTAGAGCTGTATAGAATGTGATATTCTTAGAATTTAAATACTCACTTGACAAAAACAAATAGGGACGGTTAATAGCCTACCTGTGCCAACCCAATTGTCTTTACCATGACATTGGTCCTTCATATATATCCCAGTTCTGATTCCAGGCTTATAGTTGTTGCAACTAAACCAATGATAGTTCAGTATTTAGATTGTGAAAGACAACAGTACAAATAGAAAGAACATTAATAGGAATATGATGATCTTTATTGAGAGAATAATATAGCTATATACTATATCAAAAAGCCACAAGTCCACCCAGGAGTAGCACAGTGGCAGGTTCAACATAAGGTTCAGGTTGGAAATAACTTGAGCAAGGAATCAGTATGTCAAATTATCAACACTCCCAATCAGGAGATAGTGCCTGCAATTCAATATTGCAATTATATTGACCCATACTGTTTGCCACATCATGGGGCAACTGTTACAAAAGTAAAAAAAATTAATCCCAATACAGGATTTGAACACACTCCCAGCCACCAGGCAGGAGGAGCGGGAACCACTCCAATTCTGGCAATAGCTGTGGGGGCTGTCCTGGGCCCCAAAAGCTATGCCTAAGCCTTGGTGGGTCTGTCTGGGCCTGGGCAAGCTAAATTTAGCTGCCCAGAACTCCCAGCTCAAGCCCACCCTCCATTTAGTAAATTGGGGTTCCCAATTGGAAACCCCTTTTTCAATCAAGTTCTTTTGCCTCAGGAATGTCTGTCAAGCCAGGACCAGCATGGAAATCAAATTGGAAAAGACCCCATGACACCTGCAGCCAAACCTGCCAGAACTAATGACCAGTCAAGTAAAGATATACCACTAATAAGCCAAGCAACTTTTCCTGAAGACCTCAAAAATGATGATATGCAGCCAACTAACCAAACAACCAGAAAAATTTGGGATGCCAAACTTTGTCACCCAGATAGCACCAGAAGAATGCCCAGAGGCACCTGGATGTGAATGAGTATATAAGCCAGAAGCACCAGAAAGATTCTGTATCAGCATTCTTACCAAATAAAGTTGTTATGAACCTTTGGTTCACCCATCTAATCCCTTGCATATTTTTTATACTCTTCCATCTGCAATCACCTAAGTGCCAGTACTCATCTTCAGAGATTAGAAGCCAAGCACCAATTGACAAAACAGAAGCATTTAATTACTATTGCTGTGGGGTTCCTGTCCACCATTCCCCAAAGTGTGTCCTGGATTGTAGCCAGGGACCAGCTGGAAGGGATTGTCATTCTCTAGTAAGGGAAAATGTATCGCAGAAATATGTATAGGGGTTGAAATGGGCTTTTATTCACTCTCAGAAGGAAGATCCCATTAGAAACCTTCTGGTATATGGCCTGGGGGTCAAGAAAACAATATGGATTTGCCAATATTTGGAGACCTCCAATAATATCTTGGGCTCCTTGTACTTGGCCTTGGACTCCTGCACCTTAGTCTTGGACTTCTGCTCCTTAGACTTGGGCTCCTTCTCCTTAGTCTTGGACTTCTGCACCACGCTTAGGATCCAGCTTCTTATTCTTGGGCTCCTGCTCCATTATTGTGAGCTTCAGCTCTCTTTATAGCTCCAGTGGCTTTTTACTCCACTTATCAGTCCAATCAAGCTCCTGCTGGTGATCAAAAGGCTTCTAAAAACCTCTTGGCAGAAACTTAAAAGGTCTTGGGAAGACCTGTCAAAGATCCTGTAACTTTCCTGCTAGCCACCTTTTTATAGTGTCCTTTTCCCAACGGTTCCGCCTTCAAAATGGCTTTCTTCAGAAGCTTAAACCATTGCTGCTCACTTTTTCCTATAATAACTTAAGCTTACATACTTACTTTCTCGAAAGCTTAAAGTATTAATTCACTATTTCCTTGCTTATACTTTAAGCTTTTGGCTTCCAACCAATCATTTTCATCAGGAAACCTGCCAGAACCCAACCAATGAATGCATAGCGCATAAATAGGTCATTTCTGAAGTTCCACCAGGATCCAACTTTGGAAATAATTTTCACAGCTCAAACCGCTCAAAGCAACAACTCTTTGTGCACCAAAGTGTTAATTGGTTCACTATTCCAGAACCAGTCTTCCCTTCATTCAACCCAAACCAATTTAAATAGTGGAATACTATTTCAATTGTTCTTTTTGGACCTCTTCAATGTTTTCCCATATATTTACAAATATTGTAAAATCCAAGGAAAACATCCCATCAAAACAACTTTTTATCCAGCTCATATAGCAACATACCTTCATCTATCCTAGGAACTTAATAGATAAATATCTTACCCACACTTCTATCCACATTCCTTCTTGATTTTACTACTAAACCAAGGCAAAACATTCCACATTTTACCACCTTGGCAAATCAATTTGGCAAAAAATTGGCTTATTTCTCTGGACCACCAGTTTTTCACCATCATCTTTGGGTTCTTCAGCCAGCTCTTTAACCACATCTTCCAGCTCTTCAGCTTAACCAGCAAACAGTTCATCTTAGTTCACAGAACAGCTTCTTTCAAGTCTTTGAACAGCCTATCAGTCTTCTGGCTACTCCTTTATCATGATCTTTGAGCCCTTCCACTTATCCTCACTAGGAACCATCTTGGTTCCACCTGCACAATGAACCATTTTTGTTCCAAACTTCAATATTAAACAACAGTCCCTCAACTAGTCCTCACTGTGATCATACAGTCCTTCTTACTAGTCTTCTCTGCTGATCCCATGATCCACCTCAGTTCTATATCTCAGTCCCCATTACCAGAACCTGTAGACCCAGGCATGAGTCTACATTGAACTGGCGTTTGACTGGGCCCTTGCAAGTGACACTCCACTTGTTACGGATCCAGGCCTAACCAGTCCATCCTGCCATTATCCTGCCCTTGACTCTTATTGCTGTTACCTTCCTGGGACAAAGCTTTGAGGATCTTTGCCTCCAGGGAGGCAATTTTCTTGGATAACACTTTATTGTCATCCCGCCAACAAGCCATGATTTCAACGCTTTTTTCCTCTTGTGCTCTCAACGCCTCAATTTCACAATTTGCCACCTCTTTTACTTGTTGCAAGATTCCATCCCATCCTACCAACAAGTTCCAAGCATCCCAAGCATAAATTCAGTTCCCTTGGACAGGAGTCCCTTCCTTTGCAAAATAATTGGAATACAGCTCTTTGAACACAGCCTTTACTTCTACTAAAGATTTGGCAGGAACAGTATTAGTGACCTCCAGGCAGATCCAAGCTTCTTCCAATGTACTTGTAGGAACCTCCTTTCTTGCGGCAGCGGTTTCCACACAAAGGACCCCAAACTTGGCTCTCTCAAATTTTAACAAAGAAGGCATGATAATTGAAAAATAGGTGAGGGGAAAGCGTCAAAACCAACAATGAATATGAATATATTTTATTAATGTTTAACTGTTTTTGCTTATATACCATTCAGGACATACACAGCTGAAAACCCCTCCAGTTCCTGAATCAACCAATGATTTGCGTCACATGGTCTATGACATTCAAGTCATTCAACATAGATCTTTACCTGAAAGATCACCAACAATTCTCAACCTATGAGAATTGACCTATAATGGGCAGAAGTCACCTGACTCCATTTAACCCAATGTACCAATTTGGCATGGAGCTTCCCCAGCTCCCAGCGCCAAAACCCTGTGGATTGCACATCCTAAACTCAGCTATCAGTGTTCCAACTGGGAACCAGCTGATCAAACCTGAATTCCTAGGCATCCTTGCCTTTATTTAGTTATTTTTGCATTTAAGGGTTTTTTGCCTTTAAAACCCATTAAATTGCTTTGAAACAAACCAGGCGCCACCGCGGCGCCCAGCAATTTTCCCAGGCGGCGCCCCAGCGCCTGAGAAAATTTGATAGCGGTGCCTTGGCACATCTCAAATTCATTAGGCGGCGCGGTGGCGCCTCTAACCCAATAAATTTGCCAACGCGGCGCTTTTAACCCAAATTCTGGGGGATTTCCCATGGTTAACCTTAACCATACTTCTTGACAAAGTCAAGGCCATTTTAATATAATTAAATCCTCATTAATTATATCCTGTATTTATTAATCTTCCTAATTAACTAACCCATATTGAGATGCCTAGTCTCCAAGATTGATTCAGCTAATCTTGCCTCAATTCTTTTAGTTAGCCTAACCTAACTAAACATCCTTATTCTGTTCTTTTATTAAACATAGATATCCAGTTTCTAGGAACCTTTCCCTCAAGAATTCCAAACAAACCTATCTATATGTAATAAACAGCAAAAACAGAACATCTTTATATTTTGGAGCATTTATTCAGCTAAACACTCAGCAGTGACTGTAGTACAGTCACACCACTTAGGCCATTCAACCTTAGATCAATGTCTATGTGTTGTCTTTACTCACCCAGGTGATTAAGTCTGAGCTTTCAGTTGCAGAGTAATCAGCTCTACTTCCCAGAGGCCTGATCACACCAAGTTCTGCAGCTGCTTCCCCAAGCAAACCGTCTTGGTGACACCTCCAAGCAAATCTATACCCTCCAATGCTCACTTTGGGTTCTCTCCCAAAGCTCCCATAGGGGCTGTTGCGCTGGGAGTATGGGGGCAACTCATTCCTGTAATAGGGAGCAGGGTAATTGGCTTGAATACTGTCATTTGAGGATATGATTAGTATTGTGGCAGAATAATGTATAGGAAGAGGAATCAATAATTACTTTGGAGGCTTGGCTTCTGATCATGCAGAAGCACTTCTAATAAGTCAAAAAGTATTTTATTATTATTAGGGGAAAAGTATTTATACCCTCTTGGGGGGTGTCTTCCTGAGATGTTGGCAATATCTTCTAGCACATTCCAATACACTCTTATTTTGGGTAATTAGTGATATAGGTTTGGTCATTTCAAACACGCCAACCAATGAGATTTAATTGCTTCACCCAGAACAGGTGATCCTTGCTGGCGTGAGGGTTTGGTATTTTTTGGGGCCATTTATCCTGCCTAATCTGTGTCCCTGCATTGACTTCTTAGAAATACAGTTAATTTAGGAAATCTGAGATTATGGGGAATTGAACCCAGCGCCTTGGCGCTTGATGTAAAAGTAGGGTGGCGCTTTGGTGCTTGCAATAATTTTCAGTTGACGCCGCAGCGCTTGACGTAAACATGGTTTGGCGCCTTGGCACCTAATCTAATTACTAAGCGGTGCTTGTGTATATTTTAAAGTGCTGTGGCGGCAAATCATGTATTATTTAGTTGCTGTGGCAGCGCTTATCATTGGCTAATTTAAGGCTCAGGTCAGCAGACTATTGCTAATCCAATATGCATATAATTTATACTACCAATTTATGTAATTTTGCAGTTGTGATTCATGTCCGCAAGCTTTGTCATAATTAGCATCATTGCTTGGTCAAAATTCCCAACATATCTCCCCACTTGACCAAGCACTCCTTCCTTTCTTTCCAAGATGAATCCCACTAATAACGACAGCAACAAACGCCAAAATATGCGCCAAGCATACAACGCCATGATGGCAACCATGGGTGAGGCAGAGCGCAATGCCTTCTGTTAGATGCCCTTCTCTGTGAGGATTGCCTTCCTCAACCATCTTTGCTCCAGCAAGGATCAATTCCTCAAGTAGTACTGTGCCACCACCGTGGCTGGCTCTGCCCTTAATTCTGCTCCCAGTTCCAATGCTGGTGACCTCTTTGAGGAGGATTCCATATTTGCTGAGACTCCTCCCGTCCCCAGCACGCCTCTTGTTGTCAGTCCTTCTGGAGCTTTGCGCCCATTTATGCAGCGCTTGCCTTCCTCTGGTGAGCCTCCAGCCACCCCCTCTTCAATGCTTTATGCTTGTTGCAACTTAGACAAGGTCCTCATGGACTACCCCAATCTGCTGAGCAAGTTCGGGGTTTGCCACCACAAGGAAACCATGTTCAGTTTTTGCAGGCCATGCACTCTGACAAGGACGCCATGTCCCCTATCCGTGCTGGTGAGCTCTACCACGGCTGGTAAAGTGCTTCCCGCTTGGCTGCTGAGGTGCGCCTTGGCCTTCAGTCCGCTTCCTTGGCGCCTGGCCAGATCTCCACCCAGCACACCCACACTTTGCTATCCAAAACAAGAATATAGTTGAGGTGGCTCAGATTTGGTCTCTTGAGCTCGCCGCTAACCTGGTGTTTCATCAAACCCAGGACCTTCCTGTCCAGGCCAACACCAGTCAGTGCTTCTAGGCCACTTTCAAGGTGTTTCTTTCAGCGGTGAGTACTAGTGGCGCCAGCCTCTATCTTCCCTTGGCTGCTGCTGTGTGCCACTTCATGTGGTACGCCCCCAATAGCTACCAGCCTGGCCAGCCAGGGTACGCTGGTTGTTGCCTGGAGCACTATTGTGCTCTGGCCTATCAGCTCTGGGTTCCGTTACTGCTGGCATACTCCTATATGAAGGACGCCCTGATGGACTGCTTGTCAATTGGGGCTGTGTTTTCTGCTTGTTGTGGTTGGGGTTGCCTTGTGCCTGTGAGCCAGCTCCGCCTCCTGCTCTGTAACTGGACTTCCATGTTGCGGAACTCTCAGTTGGCCTGATCTCAGATGCTGGCTATCTTGGCGCATGTGCACCAGCGCCTTGATGACAACTGCTACCTTTTCCCTGCCCACAAACGCCCAGTGGTGAATATCCAGCGTCCCACCAAGCATCCTTGTTGCTCAGACCCCTCCTGCATTACTCGTGATGAATAAACTGCCCATCATGTTTTCCAGTATTTTCCTTTGTGTTATGCATTAATGTTTTAATTTTTTCTTCCTCTTTGTTATTTTTTATTTTATTTTTATCTTTTTATTTAATTTATTGGTTTGTTTAGTATTTTTTATCTTCTTTAGTTCTGATTATTTTTATTTCATTTTTTGTTTTAGTCAACCTGATTTCAATCTTTTCTTTTATGGTATTCTTGTAATCTTTTTTATTATTTATTTTTTCTTCTTTACATTTATTTTATATATGATATTGTTTTATTTTTTTTCTTTATCTATTTTATTTCAGTCTTTCCTGTTAAACTTTCTCAAGAATTTGGCGTGTACTCGGTTAACTAGGCGTCCATCCTTCACATCTTTAATAGTGTAGGCATCTGTGGACGTCTCATTAATGATTTCAAAGGGTCCTATCCAGATGGCTGCCAACTTGTGAGCGCGGCTGTTGCCATGTGTATTGTGAAATAGCACCCAGTCTCCTACAGCAAATTTGGGCAGATCAACTCATTTCTTGTTATCCCTTTCTTGGTCTCTTATCTTCTTAGCTTGTGAGTTAGAATATGGCTCTGACTGAAGCTGTATGAGAGTGCAAGCTAGATGTTCCTGGTACATGTGCAGAGATTGAAGCCCTTGTTCTCCTATGCAAAAGTACAAGATAGAAGGTAGTGTGGGGTGTCTTCCATAAAGTAGTTGGAATGGCAACTTCCCTGTTGCTGAGTGTACAGCAATATTATAAGCAAACGTGGCTGCAGGCAAGAACCTGTTTCACTCTGCTGCTCTATCAGCCGCCAGCTTCTAAAGGATACTTATAAGGGTACTTTTTGCTCTCAACCATCCCATTTTACTCAGGGTGGTATGACGTGGAGAATACACCTCTGATACCCATGAGCTCATTCAGTTTGGTTAACACATGGGACAATAAGTTTGTACCATTGTCAGTGAGTCTGACTTGTGGACAGCCATGTCTTAGTATAATGTTCTCCAAGACAAACTTAGCAATGGTGCCTGCCCCCAGGTCCCTTACTTCCTTAGTCTCTACCCACTTTGTCAAGTGGTCAATGGCAACTATGATGTATTTTGTATGATAGTTGCTGACCAGTAATGGCCTGACTACGTCAATAGATATGGTGTGCCAGGAAAATTTAGGGCGCACCAGTTGATAGGTTGACATCTTCTTAAATGGTCTCTCTCCTTGGCATTCCTTACAACAGCTGAGCGTTTTGTGTACATCAAACGCCATTGCTTCCCAAAAATATGCTGTTTTAAGTTGGGCCAGTGTCTTGCAGAAAGCCCCATGACCTACTGCCTTATGGGCACATACAATGAGGCCGGTTTGTTCTGAGGGTTGGGGAATCACTCTTATCCCTTTGGTTGCCTTCTTAAAGATTCTACTTTTATTGATCTCAGTGTCCTCTAGAAAGTGTTGTAGGATCTTCTGAACCTCTGGTGGCTTGTCTTCAAATTGGCTGTTCAGCATTTTGTCATATAAGAGATCTGAGATGTCTGCCAGGTGGGCTACTGTGGGGAGTTGTGATAAGCCATCTGTGTTCTGATGTTTAGCCCCATCTTGATGAGAGATCTCAAAGTTGTATGCCTGAAGTTTAAGTGCCCATTGTGCCAAGTGTCCTTCTGGTTCCTTTAGGTTTTGTAGCCAGTGTAGTGATGCATGGTCTGTGATTACTTTGAAGTGTACCTCATGTAAGTATACTCAAAATTGTTTGTATGTGTATATCACTACCAAGCATTCACGTTCTGTTACTGTGTAGTTGCGCTCATGAGTATTGAGAGTAAAGCTACAATAGGCGACAGGGTGTTCCTCGCCTTCCGCGTCAATTTGTGATAGCACGCCGCCAATAGCAGTTAAAGAAGCGTCTGTGTGTACAATGAATTATTGGCTGAAATCAGGGTATCAAAGGATGGGTTGATCCATGAGGCTAAGGCGGAGTATGTCAAACACCTTCTGGCATGCTGGTGTCCATTCAAATTGAACGTTGCTCTTCAAGAGATGGAAGAGAGCCTCCCCCTTCCTGGAGAAGTCCTTTACAAAGTGATGGTAGTATCCAATCATACCAAGGAATACTTGCACATTGCGCTTGTTAGCAGGGATCTTCATTTTTTTGATGGCCTCAATCTTGGCAGGCTGGGGGCAAAGTCCATGTGCATCCACTACAAATCCAAGGTACTCAAGCTGATCCTTGAAAAAGTCACATTTCCGAGGCTTAATCTTCAGGTTGGCTGCTGTGAGACAACAAAAAACCTCTTCCAAGTGCTCCAAGTGTTCAGTGAATGTGCGAGAAAACACATTGATGTTGTCCAGGTAAACCATTACACAACTCAACTTAAGGTCGTGAAGCATATCATCCATAGCCTGTTGGAATGTGGCTGGTGCGTTGCACAGTCCTTGAGGCATGTGGGTGGGTTGGTATAGTCCTTGGCTAGTGATGATTGCACACTTCTCTTGTTCTTCAGGTGGGAGTTCAATCTGCCAGTAGCCTGAGATTAGGTCCATAGCAGAGAAGAATTTTGCGCCACCCAGGCAATCAAGAGTGTTGTCAATGCGCGGAAGCGGGTATGAATCCTTCTTTGTGATGTTGTTCAATTTCTGGTAGTCAATCACAACACGGTTGGACCCGTCCTTCTTTTTCACTATCAGCACTGGAGAAGACCAAGGGCTCTTGGATGGTATCAATAATCCCAACTGTACCAGCTTCTCAATCTCCTCACCCACAGTGGCGTCAGCTGCACGTGAGCGTCTGATAGGGTGGAGTTGAATGGGCTGTTTTTCCCCTGTGTCAATGTAATGGAGAGTGTTCTTGGCACATCCCAGATCAAAGTCATCCTCTGCAAATATGGATTTATATTTCTCAAAGAGGGCCATGGCTGTGTCCTGTTGTTCCGTGGTCAATTCAGCCAATTTTTCTCTGGGTATTACGGCACCAACTAGGGGAAGCTGACTGTCAGAGGAGCCTAACCCAAACTCCTCTAGGGTACCAAAGTTGTGTATTCCAGTAACCTCTTTGACCAGTATGAGGTGTAGGTATGATACTACCTGGTGTCTTTGAACTCAAATTGGGCTTTGGGTGAGGTTTGCCAATAGTACTTTGACAGCGCCATGCCCTGGTAGGATGAGACCTGGAGCCACTAGGGGTTCCAGACAAGTACAATTGCGGGGTGATTGCAGCTCACTATACAGTCCCTGAGGAATATCAATATATAGGCCAGTCTCAACCAGTACTTGGTGGCCAGCCGGGATCTCAATAGATAGATCTGCGCAAAGCGGTAGCCCTTTGTATTCCTCCAGTTGGTTAGGTAGAGGCCTGACTTTACAGCTTAACTTCTGGTACTGGATGGGTATCACACCGTTCTTGTATGCCAGATTGACACTAGGCATGGTATTGTGGGTGCCAGTATCCTTGTTGCGGCAGTAATACAGAGGGATGATCTGGCCTAAGATTTCAAAGGTATCAGCGGCCAGATCAGTTCTGACCCTGTATTGCCTCATGAATGAGGTGCCAATCAGGATATCATAGTTGTCATTTGGCAAGACAATGGCAGGAGACAATACTGCAAGAGAGCCAAAATGCAAGGGTAAGGCGCTGTATGCCCCTTGTGCAGTGGTGACTGTCAGTCCAGCAGTACCATATTGCTTCTGGTGGTCAATGTCTGGAGCTAGTCCCAAGCATTTTACCAGGTGTGTGGAGACAATATTAATAGGAGCCCCTGTGTCAATATGGCTTGTACTTTGATTTTGTTCACAAATATATCTGCATAAGTACATTCAGAGTAGGAGGAACTTATTTTGTTTACTAAGTGTATGTCAAGATCATCCGCCATGGACAGGAACTCAAGAATGCTGCCACATAACTCAGGGTGATGGGCTTTCATGGTGTCCATGGGTATGGCAACGTTTACCCCCTTCAAATGTGAGGTGTCAGTAGAAGGGCCAGGACCTTCATCAGGGGCTTCATCTAGAAGCTGGCAGGCGTAAGGTTTAGAAACAACCACTTGGGCTTTGCTTTTGGCCTTTGCTTGACTGTGTGTTTGCACTACATGGACGTCCTCAACAATGACGCAATGTAGGGCATTGCCTGAGTAGCTGACGTCTGGGAAAAATAGCTCTGCTTTATTTGGGGAGTGGTCAGCACTGTAAGATGGTGCTGCTGGCCCTTCCGGAGCTTGTGGTAGGTGGTCAGGCGGAACAGTGGGGACATTGGTGGGGTTGTTCATAGTGGAGTGAGAGAGTCCTGTCTCTACTCCACTTGGTCTTTTCCCTGGATAGTAATGTCCTGGGGAGGCAGTACATGAACACCTGTTTTAGAAGTGCAGAAGTTGGTGTAGTGCCCCTTGCAATTACAGCAATGGCAGGTAACCTTGGATATGTCAGCCTTAGGAGCAAAGTGCCCGCTTCCTTCTGTACGGGCAGGAGGATTGGGTAAGGGTCTAGGCTTAACCAAGGCATTGGGAGGCCCAAAGGTATCCCCACACTGACAAAGGTATTGCACCATGCCATCAATAGAACAGTTGTCTTGGAATGCCGGCATCAAAGTACAATACAATGCCTCTTAAGGTTTGATAGCAGAGCGCAGGCTATGTGTGCATCATGCACAGTAAGAGATCCAGAGCCAGTAAGGACCTGTGCCTCCAAGTAGAATTGATCTGCAAATTCAGCTATGGATTTGTCCTTTTGGAATTGGATCATCAGGAACTTGTTCTTCTGTTCTGTAACCCTGGATATACTTCTAAATTTGTACAACAAAGCTTGTTTAGCTGCGGTGTAGAACCAGTTGTTCTGCAGCATGTGAGGTATGATGAGATTGGTGCTAGCAGCGTCAAGCTGGTTCAGAAGTGTGGTTGCCTTGTCCTGATTGTTAGTGCCATACATTGACATTTCAAAGAGTCTGATGAATATATGGATGTTCCCCTTTGGGTCAAACTTGGGGAGGTTTATGGGTTTGAACCTGGGTGCATTTTTATCTGTGTTCTGGCATCTCAGAGGAGGAGGGGTGTCTTGTTGGGTGTGTGTAAAGAAGTTCTGTCATGATGCTCCTGCAGAAGACTCTGCTCATTTAGGGCAAGGAGTTACTTCTGGGGTAGGAGGGACCACAAACACAGGTGGCAAGCTTTGTTGTCCCAAGGAGGATGAGATGGCATCATCTTCATAGGCAGAGCTGGTTAGCTGATGTAGAGTAGTGCTCTCCCCAGATCAGTCATGAGGCACACATGAGGCAGAGAATTGCGCCTGACTACAATGACATCTTCCTTCCTGAACCTCTGATCTGACTTCAGCCAGTTGAGCTTCCAATTCCCTCATGGCTCTGCAGAGGCAGTCAATAAGGGACCACAATGCACTATCCCTTCTCTATATTCTTCTAAAGTGAACTCCTGTGTAGTAACATTCTCATTGGCTTCCCGCACAGCGTTGTGTAGGTCACAAATCTTGGCTTGGAGGGCTGCCTGTTGTTGTTCGTGTGTCTTGTTCACTTTGTTAATCTCTCGGAAGGCGTTGTTATTTGAGATGGTCAGGCTGTCAAGTTGGTGTTGAATCTCATCCATCTCAAGGACGCCTGTAGTGGTGCTTTGGGCTTTAGGGGTCTGTCTGGCTAGGAGTAATGCCTCCTCAGTCTCCTTGCGGAACGTGGCCAGTTTTTCTTCCAATGTCATTTGTAGGTGGTCATCATATTTCACAAAGCTGTCCTTTAGTTTGACAATCTTGGCCTCTGCAGCGTGGGCAAGGTCTTTAAGTCTACTGATTTCTGACTGGTTGGTCTGGGAGAAGTCACTGAACTCCTTGTTTAATGCCTCCAGCTTGGAGCGTGTATCTGCCAGTTCATACGTGCAGCAGCCTGTTTCCTCCAGGTAGGCTGCTTCTCAACCGGCAGCATCCTCCACATAATGTTTGACTGCCAGGATATGGCAAGTTATATCTTAACACCAGGTTTGCAAAGCTCCTCTCAAGTCCAGTATCTTGCTCACAATGTTGGGTAGCTGAGTATTTAGCTGCTCTAAGAGGGCGTTGAGGCTCTGTGAAGTTTGTGCATGCTGGGTTTGGTTCTGGTGGGCGTAGTTCTGAACTTCAGCAAAGCTGAGGTCCAGACGGTGGACCAAGGCTGTCTGGTATTCCTGTTGATGTTTAGAGTAGGCCACCAGATCCTGTACTTCCATATTGTGGCGGGCCTGGACACCTAACAGGTGATGAATTTCAGGGTGAACAAAGTTCTGGATGCAATTGCTGACCCGTTTGACGTTGGGAAGTCAATCTAAGCTTCCCGCTTCTGAGTTAAGGAAGCTCCAGAAGGACGCCAGCAGTTGTTGGGCGTCTGGGTGGCGGTGAAAAAGCAAGAATTCCACGCTGGCAGGTTCATGAGCCAGTTTGTAACCAGTGATTAAATTTGAAGCCACATCAATAATAGTAGCTCACTCTACTTCTATAGGTCAATCAAGCAAAGCAATTGGTTGTTTGGTGCACTTGCTATCTGGAATGATTGGTAGCTCATTCAAGTTGATGATTTCTTCTTCCTGACAGAACCAGTGATCCCTTTTGATGTCACTAGTTTCCATGGGGACACCGTCATAGCGCTCATGGAACCCATTGAGCAGAGGAGAAGGGAATGTGCTGTCTTCTTCCACAGATGAGTACATGGGCCCCCTGTAGTGAGCACCATTTGTCGCGCTGAGAGTATGGGGGCAACTTATTTCTGTAATAGGGCGCAAGGTACTCGGCTTGAATACTGTCATATGTGAGGATATGATTAGTATTGTGGCAGAATAATGTATAGGAAGAGGAATCAATAATTAGTTTGGAGGCTTGGCTTCTGATCACGCAGAAGCACTTCTAATAAGTCAAAAAGTATTTTATTATTATCAGGGGGAAAGTATTTATACCCTCTTGGGGGCGTCATCCTGAGCTGTTGGCAATATCTTCTAGGACATTCCAACACACTCTTATTTTGGGTAATTAGTGATCTAGGTTTGGTTGTTTCAAGCATGCCAACCAATGAGATTTGATTGCTTCACCCAGCACAGGTGATCCTTGCTGGCGTGGGGGTTTGGTATTTTTTGGGGCTATTTATCCTGCCTAATCTGTGTCCCTGCATTGACTGCTTAGAAATACAGTTAGTTTAGGAAATCCGAGATTATGGGGAATTGAACCCAGCGCCTCGGCACTCAATGTAAAAGTAGGGTGGCACTTTGGCGCTTGCAATAATTTTCAGTTGGCGCCGTGGCGCTTGATGTAAACATGGTTTGGCGCCTTGGCGCCTAATCCAATTACTAAGTAGTGCTTGTGTATATTTTAAAGTGCCATAGTGGTGCTTATCATTGGCTAATTTAAGGCTCAGGTCAGCAGACTACTGCTAATCCAATATGCATATAATTTATACTACCAATTTATGTAATTTGGCAGCTGCAATTCATATCTGCGAGCTCCGTCATAATTAGTATAAATGCTTGGTCAAAATTCCCAACAGGGGCATAAACAAGGATATCCTACCAGTCTGTTAGGTAGGATGCTTGCTCACAGACCTCCTGTAAGTGTATCAGGGCACGTAGAGCGCTCAGAGCTCTCCCCCTCCCTGGCAGCCCATGTTACTCACCAGGGGTCCAAAACCTTCTCCCCCCCAGACAGACAAAGTTCCCTGCTTGCTATTTCAGTCTTCACCCTTCCGCAGCCCCAGTTCTCTGCTAGGTAAAGAACTATAGCCCAAAGCAGCCAATATCTTCTGCTGGGTGGAGGCAACATCTGCCTCTTGTAGTCCTTTGTTACCTACCAGCCAGGCCTTACTTACCCTAGTAGTTCTATGTTACCTACTAGGCTCACCTTACTTACCCCTAGTAGTCATATTGATAAGGAGCGCCTTTTGGGAAAGCTTTGAATATAAAAGTAGGAGGAGAAGAAGTATATTTTATTGGATGATACTTTAGACTTATATAGATTTAGCTGTGGCGGGAATATTAGTTGGACTAAACCTGTCAGGAAGCCAGTTGTAGGTAGAGGCATTGGGCAGCTCAGGGTGAGTTGCGGCCGAGCCGGCGGGTAAGGCCCACCATAGAATGGGTGCTAACTTAATAATATAAGATACAGAACGCCCGAGTAAGGACCAGGGTCCGGAGTTGGGGACCACAGAATCTACTAATCCTGTCAAAGTAATGTAGATTACTCCAAACAGTTGGGTAGAGGTAGTCTCAGCTGTGGTGGTAGGTTCCAGCGGGCAGTCTGGTCGTGGGGTTAAGGGAGGAGTCATAGGAACAAAGTAGGCAGGCAGATAATTGTACTTGTCTTTGAACAATCTTGGCAGCCTTTTGTACCACTTTCCTTTGCTTCCTATGTATTCGGTTTCTCTAGTCCTGGCCAAGGGGCCGGCAATGAGGATAGTCTCCAAGTCGTAATCTGAATAGGCCGGGTTGGGGGGTATTCAGTAAAATGCACAGGTCCAAAGGGGGCTCCCGGGGGCGGTATAATGCCTGGGGCAATTTGGCAGGTTGGTCTTGGGGGAGGGCGGCGGCCTGGCGGTCTACTCAACTGGGATTAAGATGAAAGATCACTAAGACTAGATAGGGTAAGATTTGTTTGAACCAAAGGTTCATAAAACTTTATTATTGAAAATGATGATGGGGGTATTGCCGTACCGCCAGGGTTTTTATACCCTGGGACTTCGCTTCTTTGATTTTTGCAGGGTTCAGGTTCGCAGACGAGGCACTGGCGGGACTTGAGTCTTGGCTTGGGGTCTCAAGGGCGGCAGATCCAGGTTGTGCCTGTTCTGGCAAATCGGAAAGACGATGCTTTGTTTTACTG
The DNA here is from genome assembly GCA_014839935.2 of Entomophthora muscae. Lineage (NCBI taxonomy): Eukaryota > Fungi > Entomophthoromycota > Entomophthoromycetes > Entomophthorales > Entomophthoraceae > Entomophthora > Entomophthora muscae. The sequence continues at coordinate 166,343 of QTSX02002951.1, forward strand.
CCACTGTTCACTATGTCACCTGAGTAGTCCAATTGCACTACCCCTTCTGGGCGGGAGACTGGCAGTTGCTGGTGGCCATTGGCAAGGTTAAAAATAGGTTTTGTCTTAACCTCCTTAAGGCAAGCTGCAACCTCTGCATAGGTTTGGGTCTTTGGTGGCTCCAGGTTGGCATCAATCTGATGACCATTTGGGGAATTGTCTCTGGGGGGCTGGCGGGTCTCGGAGTAACTCGTTAACTCGGGTTTGCAATTCAACGAGTGGACGGTCCCCTGTCCACTTTGTGTGACTCGAGTAATCTTTGGAGGGTCCTCTGTAGTAGGCTGGCGGAACGCGGAGTAATTTACTGATTCAAGCCCGTCTTTTAACGGATTGGCAGGTCCTGGACTGGTCTGGCGGGTTGGATCTGCCTCCTGGGAACCGGGGTTTAACTCTTGGATTTTCAATACAAGTATTGAAATGTCATTCATGACAAAACCCAGGGGCTGGTCATGTGCTGGATGGGTTCGAGCCGTTGGATACCTGGACAGTCATGTGATATTGGTTTATTGCCATTTCCGGTATATCAAATGGTATATTGGAAAGGCATCAAATCGGGCAATAACTGGATGTTAGGTGTGATGGTGATAGCCGGAATACTCATACATCCAGACCCTCGACACTATGTTACCTACTAGACCTCTACCTGCAACAAACAACCAAACTTTTGCTTGGCCAACATTAGCCCCGCCTGCAAACCACCAAACATGTGGACTGTCACAACCACCCTCCTGACGCTCTATTTGGTCCTGTGCACTTCACTGAGTATCCCCATAACCCTGATCACAAACCCTGAACCTTGTAAAAAGTGCAGTGGTACACTGGCCCAGACGCTCTCAAGGACCCAGATCAAATAATTCATGACGGCAGAGAAATCACTATATACCCTTTGATCTTCAACGGGAAGTACAACAATCCTGCCGCCTACTTAGTCCCAATAGAATTACCCCTGACACCCAAACCGACCATCTCAACCCCACCCACTTCTGATGCCACTGGCCAGAGTAGTCAATTCTTGGGAGTGCTGATCTGGCACTTACAGGATTGAAAGATTGATTGATTCTGCCTTGCCAGTAGCAGGACCCTGGGCCATGGCGGGGAAGGCCCTCTCCTACCTGGTAAGGTTAGGTCCCATCATCTGGTGGGCCATGCCAGTACCTGCATACGCTCCTCTCTCGCCTGAAGGAGCATCACAGTACTCCTGGTATCCTGACAGCGACTCATCGAGCGCCCCCTGTGCATCGTGAGATACATCAGCGGGCAGGGGAGGAATCTTGGTCGCAACATAGTTTAACCAGGAAGTTTTAGTAAAAGGGTGAGTAGGGTAGCTGGCGATTCCCAGTAGATTTGGAACGTGTGGTTATCTATTGTTTGGTTCTGGGCCGGTTGGTAGGTACCCAGGGAATACCGTTAAAGTGGCTTCTCTTGGACCGAAGCTATGGGTTGCATAGCTTTGGAATGGCCGAGGAATAAGCAGCCGGGTGCTCCAAATGGAGTTTTTTTGGCGAAGTTGTAGAAACGAGTTATCAAGTGATTCAAGATAATTCATCTGATAATAAATCCAAAGCCTAGTTATGTTATAGCCAAGGATCGAATTTTGGACTTGAAGCAGCCTTAATGTGTTAAATCATACAGTATGGAGCTTAAGCTAACAATGTATTAACTTGGGGGTTATCTATTAAAAGTATATAATTGTAGCTTAGGAAGATAAGTTTATTGAATTGTTCACTCTCTGGGCGGGTAAAGATGGCAAAGCTTCTTCCGTATATACATTTTTGAAAGCGGAAAAGCAAAATGCAACAATACAGATTATTTGAGCGTATTAGAGATCCTGGGTGAGGTGGTGGTAATGGGTCGGTGAGGTATGCTCGGGTGAGCAATATGATATGGCCTTGAATGTAGGGTGGTTCATTACCTGGTCAAGGGTCAAGCGCTGATTTGGATCTGGTGTCAATAGACCCAATATGATCGGACGAACATTGGAGTTTGGTAGACAGCTCATCATCTTTTCGGGGTATGAAGGGCACTCGATGAAGCGGCGGTAATGTTGGTCACGCTCAAGGGCAATACGCCAGGGGAGTTGCTGCGTAGAGATGGCGAAATAAACCACGCCAAGTGACCAGGGATCGACCGCGCGGGGATCGTAAAGTTCGTGAGTAAATATTTCGGGAGCCATATAAGGTTCACTGCCCGCCATGCCAGAGATAGTTATAAACTTGTCCTTGGGCTCGAACGGCGTGCGATAGACGATAGAGCAGCCAAAGTCGATCAACTTAACTATGCCTTGGTCATCAAGTACGAAGTTTTCTGGCTTAAGGTCACGATGTGCAATCCCCATAGACTGCAAGTATGACAAAGCATGAACCATCTGAACGAAGCAACAATCGATCTCACTAGTGGTCATAATGCCGCGCTCAGCAATGCGGTAAAGCTGATGAGGGCAGTACTCCATAATCTCAAAAACATGCTCGCCTTCAAACACAAGGTCTAGAGTCTGGATGACATTATCATGGTGTAGAGACGAAGAGATGCAGAATTCACTCGTAAGCTTTTTTTAGATACTCACGACGAGTCTCGGTATCGCGCTTGAGTCGAAATTCCTTCACAGCAAACAACTTGCCTTGTGGTTTCTGAACTAGGCGCACAGTACCACCGCTCCCTTTCCCGATGACATGACGGATGCGCCCGTATTTTTCTATAATTGAGGAATTGCGAGATAGCTGGGCGGATTCAGCTTCAGGGAGATCCAATATGGCTTTGATGGGCTGTTTGCCAGCCGCCTTCTCAGGGGGACCTTGATGGAATATGCGGCGAATCGGGACGACAATATCTTGTAGTAGACTGTGGCGACGGTCTTGGTTATCAGAAATGGCAGGAGAAGGAAGGTTTTCCTCCTCGATAGATGTAGGCTTGGCGGAGGAAACATAAGTTTCAGAGCCAGCCGCGCCCTTGAGAGGCGGCGTACTTGCAGAGACATTCTCATGTGAAGAGACGAGGATGCTATGAAGCGCATCGCAAGGACTGGCGTTCTCGGGGCGAGGGTCCAACTGGCCAATAGCGATGTCGAGACAAGGCTCACCAGCGGAGGGAGTAAGATCATCTAAGAGAATGCAGGAGCGAATATAATTGACTCGCGGCGAAGGCTGGCCGGAGCTGGGGTTTGAAGAAGTGGTTATCCACTCAGGACGAGACCGGAGCGACTGTACTTGAGCCATAAGCTGAGGCCACACAGCCTGAAATCAACTAATCAACAGCCAAGTACTCCGAGCAACCCACTAAAGTTGAAGCTGAATCTAACAGAGCTTCCTCCACTGTCTCTTTATTTTCTTCCTGATGCACCTCTTGGGTTTTTGCAATCTGGGCTGAATCGACCAATCGGAGGTAAGTGCGCCAGGGTTTACACCAATAGGATATCGGAGTCGTTATTATAGCCAGTTGCTGATAAGCAAACCCAATTTCCACTCCTTCCGCAAGCCAGCTCAACTTGCTTTTGCAGCACGCCTCTGATCCACGCCCCTAGCCCATCCTTATCCAAATCATCCTGTCAATCACAGATTGGTGGTGTGAGTTACGTGGTGATTTAATTGGCTAGCAACTAAAACTCCGTTCTTGTCTCATCAAAGCAATTCATCTAGTGGAAGGCTCCCACGATGACATCATAATACTATGCATTTCAAGTCAGAAGGAGCCATCAGTCAGGTGGAAGATTGCCAAGGGATGAAATAATCCAATCACAATGCTTAGGCTGATTACATCTCCCAGATCATGCTTCAAGTTGTTGTTGGATGTAAAAGAAGTTCGGCATCCCTGGCAAATGATTGATTTGTGATTTCAGTCTTTAGTTTGTCTTGGGAAATTTCTACAGTTACAGATGTCGCTATACTTTTCCGAAATAACTTATTCCCATCCTCGCCTTTTCGCATTATTCCTTATGATTTTTGTTCCATTATGCCGAAAATTCATTGAGTTTTTGTTGACACCAAATAATTCATTTGTGGACCTTCTCTTATCTCATACTTCTACAAAGCACCCAAAATTGAAATGCCATTCTGGTAGTGCATTTAGGCCTGTACTAGGCTAGCGTTTTGGAATCTGACTGACCCAACTATTAAGAATGGTGTAGCAGTTTCTAGTACTTATGCTTTAACAGAAACGTGCTAGGCAACCCGTTTTACTTTGGAAGGAGCGCTAAACGATTAGTTCGATTTTTCATTTTTAGCCAACGATGGCGTCATTTAATCTATAACTTCTCTATTTTAAGCCTAGCCCGCCTTAACTGAGTTACCCAGGATGAGTGCTAAGTCTCATTTTAATTTCAATCATCACGCAAGTCTCCTTGTTTTGGTATTTAATATAGTAGATAGATTTGCTACCGTACGATCTTCACTCGTGCATAGGGATACTTCAGCTCGGCCTCGACTAGTGTCCGGCTCTGGCCGCTTCATCCAAACCGGAATTAATTAATATTTAAATATTCTTAAATAAATCTTTGACTGAGTGACACTGAGCCAGAAACTGTGCGTGGCTGCTCAGGGCTTGGCCGGAGTAGCCCTACTCTTGTACATCGGCAGATCTTCTCTCAAGAGTTTTCAGCTTGGGTGTAGACTTGTTTGGCTCTAATTACATATGTGACTAGTAGAGATTTCCTGACTGGCGGCGAGGAAGCAAATAGGAACACTTTACATCCATTCCATTCATCCTCTGACCAGATGTTAAAAACTTGAACTTTATTCAGCCAAGGCTTCCATTTCAATCTGAATTTTAATCTTAATTTTAATTGCAGAGTAATGTGGTGCTAGGTTTTTATCACCCTTGTCACATAGCCAAACCCGACCTTGGTGGGCATTGCCAATCACAAGTTTCCACCAAGTTCTTATAAGCCAGTGGTTGACTTGTTTTTGCTTTTAAACCATCAAATAAAAGCTTTCTTTATAAAAAAGTTAAAATTTATCAGAATTAAAATAAACACTATCCATATTTCATTTTTATCAATTTTAGCATTGAAATAAAGGGAAGCTTAACTTTATGCATGGATTGCCCATTTCACGTCACCATTGGATAAGGCCTCAGTGATTGCAACTAAGAAATGTTTTACACTGCGCGATTATTTTCATATCCACCACCCGCCCCCAAATTGCTACGAACACCGCGCGAGCCCTAATTCATATTTATTTGGCAAGGGGTTTGTGTTTGAAGTTCCATATTTAAACAAATAAAGCTTATCCAATCAAATCCTTCCAATGCATCAGGCTCTACTTTTTCAGTTACAAATCCTTTATTTTCGATCACCCCTGCAGCATCTATTTTTACTGAATCGCAACCAATCACCTTCGATTCATGCGCTTTGGAACCAAGCTTTGCAAATTTCTGCCTTGGGCATGGCTGTGCATTTCTCATCAGCTTGAAAATTCGATATAAGCATGACACATCTAACTAAATAAATTTAAATTAGAATTTATACCAAACTACAATGATATCATCAAGGTGGCCTCTGGGATTGTGGTTAATCATACATGGCACTTGAAACGTTTCCTACTTGGCATCCATTCCTTATATCTGTTTGACCTCCTGTGCATCTGACCGAATTGGGCAAAGGATTGATTTAATGATACCTTTGAGCTTGTGTTAAAGAGTCAAATCCAGCCCCACCAATAATACCAGATGCAGCCTCGCTTGTTTAACTGCCACGAATACTTGTGCTGAACCCATATCCCAATATTAAGGAGATAAAATAAGCATTTGTTGGCACATCAATGTATACCTTGCTGGGGTAGCCAAACAATCACCAACGTTACAGTTTATTTATAGCTTTAAATGCGGGACCCGATCCTCAGTCGCTGCACAATATATTTCACCCTCATGAATTTAATTCAGATACATCTCTCCAAAAATATCCCAGCATCGTATGCATTACAACTAGGGTTGCGGCAGATCTGCTCTGATGGCTGCTTTATTATAAAGCGGCCATTTAGAGCAGATCAGGGCCTTCCTTTTGCCACTTGTGGGCATCTATTTTAGATCTTATGCTTGGCCTTGATGGGCAGAATGTGCCCAGTTGAATTTCAACTTTAAAATGAATAAATATGTAAATTTTCATATACAAGTACTGTTTAAAATTAATTACATCTCTTAAATATATCATCTTTATTGATTCATTAAGTCAGGGCACCCAGCTCTGATCCATTAAACTCTTGGTTCAAGTGTAGTTATTTATTCATTAGCTAGACCAAACATGATCCCAACCTGGAAGAGGGCAAGCAGTTCCTTTTTATAAAACTTTCCATGATATTCTTCCCAGCCATCCCTAAAGGTTCTTGGGCCTCCATCTGAGGGCTCATGCTGAGAGTTTGAGGCATCAGCTGACTGAACTCAATCATAGTCCTTTGTCCATATTGGAATCCAGGCTTTGCTTTCCTGAGTCATCTAAAATTAGCTTGGCTTGATTCTGCTTCTCTAAAGCTTTCATCTGAGCGTAAAAACATCCATAACCGGTCACTTGAAGCCGAGGTATGATCAGATTTGCCCGCACACTAGCTATCACCTTCATAGATTTGAAATCCAAACTTGAGTCTATTTTGGGACGTGCTGATGAGCCTTTCAATCTTTGGATCGGCGTAACTTTTGATCTAGGTCGCTTAGATAGGTCATCAAGGCAGCATTCTTATGGCAAAGATGTACCTTATCAACCAAAGTAGTTAAAACTCAACTCCATAAAGTTGTTATGCTGTGTCAGTAGTTTTCATAATGGCAGGAATAAACCATCCCAGTTCAAAGGCAAGAAAATCCGGAAAACCATTGCTAAAGTTAACAGACTTGAATCAAACCGTTGATCAGAAACAGGTCACAGCAGGATCGGATCATCCCTGCTAGACTGACACTGATAAATAGACATAATCTGAGGGCCACCAAATACAACCTCATTTATCAGAAGAGTCATTAGAAATTAATCATACAAGAGTTTTTTGTTTCTTGGACAAGATATGTCTTGAAATATTGAGAAGGACTAGGAGCCATAGATTCAGGTGCTATTTCTGAGTCAACAAGGTTGGTACATATTAAACTTTTCTCATTTTTTGACTCTTAAGAGTTGAACCCTTATAAATTATTAATAATATAAAACTTATACTTTGATTTTAACATATAACTATGCATTCAGTGGTTAGCCTGCTCCAATATATTTCTTACAACTTGATTTTAAATTTCATTGTAACCAGAAGATGAGGTCTGGTTCTAAGTTCCGTTCCTTATAGTTCACCCAATGTTATTTTTATGGCGCCCAATGTTGACATCTTTACTGCAGAAATCAAAACATAGACTATTATTAACTCTTGATGTCTTGAGTTTTATTCTGAAGACTCATTGATCTTGTCCCAGGCCATTCTGATAGCGATATTGAATTGTGGGCACTTCTTTCTAATTAGGGGCGCTGCCAATTTGACCTGCTGATCCAGCATGAGTTATTCCTTGGATTCAATCTTTACATGGAGCGTGCCACCATGCCACCCCCTTGTGGCCCGGTGGCTTTCCCATATCATATATTAAGTGTAGTATTCTGCAATAAACCTCACCTTATTCTATTCATTCTTGTCCTTTCTATTGGACTGTTGTCTTCCCCAAACCAAATACTGAATCCTCATTGGTTCAGTTGCAACAGTGGTAGCAGCGGTAGGTTCACAACCTACCTAAAAAAATTCCCCCAAGAAAGGACGGAGTACAGACTGTATGGCTAATCCCCATCAAGAGACTTTCCTGTCAATCCACAAGGGGGACATCCCCAACAGGTATGTTATTTACCAAGACCAGCTAGTTCTTACAAGTGTGTATAATTGTCTCTGCCTTGGACAGTGTGACACCAGTGTCATCTCGCCTCAGTCGGACCTTTCACAGTGCATGCTCAACCTTCAGCTGGAATCCTTTACGGGTGGGATCAAAGGGGCCAACATTGTCAGTTGGCTTCACTCCACCAAAACCTACCTCCGTATCTGTAAAGTACCTGAGCCCATGTGGGTTGCCACAGCGTCTGGGCGCCTCACAGGGCCTGCCGCTGTGTGGTTATTGTGAAGTAATTGGTTGTAAACTAGCCGTCACTGTAATCACACATTGATCCATTAAGCTTGGTGAACTAGAGCACGATGGTACTCTCGTTCTGGATGATAATTAGTCCGACTGATCAACTAAGTTGCACTCTGAGTTTATATTAACTAACAATCATCCAATTATTATGTTAATATGAGGATAAGTAATAGAGAAAACTGGGCTGTAGACAGAGAATCCTGGCGCTCTGCAGCACTCGTTAATCCATTTCCTACTATATAACTATCTTCTTGACTTATTAAATAAAGATCAATTTACATAACTTATAACCTATTATACACATTAGGCTAAAGAACTTATCTTAGCTTAGTCTTTAATAACAACTAAGGTCATATTTAATTTAAGTGAAAACAACTATCAACCATCTGATAGCTGAAGTTACAACAGTGGTTTAATAACTGGGCCAGCCAAGAAATTGAGGTCATCTGGGCAGCTTTCAGGGACGCCGCAAAGTCCCACTACAGCAAAACCTTCTCGTCTATTGTGGTGAGAACTCCCCTTCTAGCAATTAAACAGACTGGTTCCATCCCCAAATATCTTGCCGCCACCCCCAAAGCCGTGACCAACAGAAACACTATGCTTCTGACCCTGATAATCAATGGGCTCAAGCCCCATATCTGTAAGTGGGTCCCTGTAGGTTGTTGCACCTTCATTGATGACTGCTACAAGGCCATTGTGGAGGCCAACAACCAGGCTTTGATGGGTTTCTGCCGCGCAAATGATGCTCCACCTCAACCTTGTGCAACACCTGACAGTGCCCATAACCAAGTAGGCCACTGCCAGCCCCGCCAGCAGGAAAATGGGATTAAACGCCCTCGCAAGGGGGAACTCCAGCTAGCACAAATTGAGGACCAGAGAAAAGCTTGGGGGTTGTAGCTATAAGAGGTTCTACAACCCCACTTGACCCCTACTCTCAATCCCTCCTCGCAAAGAACCCATGCAACTACAATGTACACAAAGTTGAAACCCTTGATGTCTTCCAAGTTCATAGCGACAACCCCGTACTTCAAGCAAGCCACTCCCTCAATAAAGTAACCCGCTTGGCTTATCCCTTCTGTTTTTGTGGGAATACACACAAACTATTGGTGGATACTGGGGCCGACCACACTATAGTTGACCAGGCGTTTGCTGATTCTCAACAATTAGACTGTGTGCCAAGCAGATTCAAGGCAGTACAAGTAGCTGACTTGCGTAGAGTAGCAATTACCCATGAGACAGTACCCTTCTCCGTAAGAATGGGGAATATCCAGGTTAAGCTCTCTGGGCCAATCATGGCAGGGCTCAGCCACAATGTAATTACTGGCCTTGAATGGCTTTGTCACAATTGTCCCTAAATTGACTGAGATACATCTGTTATCACCCTCAATAGAGATGGGATAGGTTTTCAGATCTATCCTATTGAAATGAGCAAGTTACTCCATGATACTGCCTTTGTCAGAATAACAGAAACAGGCTTGTACTATTTCAAGGGGGAGAAACTAGACTTTAACCAATTCTCAGTCAAAGTTATCCACACTGAACCACCTGCAGCCCCTCCCTTGACCACTTCACTTCTACCAGCACTTGCCACACTCCTCGAGGAGTATAAGGATGTCTTCAGTGAAACACTGGATCAACTACCCCCTCCCTGAGGGATCCAGCATGCTGTACAACTTCAAGGGTTGTTACCTAAAGCATGTCCCTTATATTGTCTTACACCAAAGGAAGATAAGACCCTCCACCAGCACCTTGTGGACATGCTTGATAAGGGCTTCATTTGCCCCTCGCTCTCTCCATACGGGGCAGCTGTCTTCTTTGTAGCCAAGAAGGACCGGTCCCTTTGCTTGGTCACAGACTACTGTGCCCTAATTAAGGTAACAGTCAAGAATAAATACCCCCTTTTTTGATTGACAACCTGTTTGATATGCTTGAGGCTGCAAAGGTCTTTAGCAAGATTGATCTCACTGCGGGGTACAACCAGGTCCGCATTGCACCAGGGGATGAGGTAAAAACTGGCTTCTGTACACACTATGGGTTGTTTGAGTGCTGGTTCATGAACTTTGGAATGACCAACACTCCTTCCATTTTTGCCATGTTAATGAACAAAGCATTTGAGGACTTGATTGGGATTTGTATTGTTGTGTACCTTGACAACATTATTGTCTTTAGTCAAGATCAAACCATGCACCTCCAACACCTCTGTACTCTCCTTGACACCCTTCATAAAAACCAGTTGAAGACTAAGACCTCCAAATGTGAATTCTTCAAGCCAGAGCTCTTGCTCCTTGGGCACACCATCTCTGCCCAAGGGATAAAGCCTGACCTCACCAAAATCAAGGCAATCACAAGCATGTCACCTCTCACCAATGTGGACCAGGTGTTACATTCTTAGACATGGTTGCATATGTGTACAAGTTCATTCCCAATTGCAGAGAACTAATTACACCTCTCACTGAGCTCCTAAACACTAAACAGCGCTTTCATTGGACTCCCGTCAGAGATCAAGCCTTTGAGACGTTGAAGCAAAGACTTAAAACTGTGCCTGCATTTCAATTCCCCAATTGGAACTGCCAGTACAAACTTGAGACTGATGCCTCTGACAGAGCCATAGGGGGTGTGTTATGGGTAGAAACTGACAAGGGCGTCTTCCTCCCTATGGCATACAGATCCAGGAAGCTCACTGACTCAGAACAACATTACCCTATACATGCCAAGGAGTTAGCGGCAATTGTGAACTGCGTTGAGAAATGTCACTTTTACCTGGAAGGGGCTACCTTTCCACCCCGCGTCCTGACAGATCACAAGTTACTCCAGTACTTCAACACACAGTCCCACTTGACACGTTGCCAAGCAGGCTGGTTTGAGCATCTATCCTCCTACCAGTTGCGCATTGAGTACAAGCCTGGGAAGGAACTTGTCACAGCTGACACCCTCTCACGTCTCTAGGTAGTTGTGACGGAAATCACTGGATAATATGAAGCTATTTCTAAATGATGGGAAATTACCACCCAAATCCACAGAGAATTGATGATTAACCACCAACGCGGCTTCAAGTATTTTTTTGTGAAATTTCCAATTGTAACTCCAGGATTAAGTAGAACAATCAGTCCTAACCAGAGTAAACCAAGATAAATGACCTGGGAAAGCATCAATGCATCTTCAGCGTAGAATTCTGGGCATTGAGAAGTGACACAATTTTCATTTTCCAGAATGGGGGGGAGGAGCTACAAAATTGGCTGGCATGAAATTAATATTTAGTGGCACCAACAAAAAAGTTCCAGATGCTGGGCCCCATCTTCCTGAAATGATTCTGTTCAGAATCAGATTGTACAGGATATACTGCAACAACCCAATCACAGGATGCATTTTTAAAATTTAAAATTAGAACTTGGGATAATTGATTTTTATTGAGTAAATTTAGGAGGACTCAACTCTTAGAGTTGAAACAGGGAAAATTATTCAATATATATCAGAAAAATTGACTAAGCAATACCACCTGAGTCTTGATCTCCTATTCCTTTGGCATCTTCAAGTAAGTATCTAGTCCAGGTTGCAAAGAACCCTTGCGTGACCAGTTTCTGATGACCATGCTGATTAATGAGCTTATACCGGGTGACCCTCATTTTAGTTGTTTTATCAACGTCAGTTTGCAAGGGGGAGCTGGTTTCAGCTGACAGACTGGAGCAGCCATGACCCATTTTTGATTGACTGTTTGGTTTAAATCCGTTAACTTGGTCAATTTTGATACAGGTTTTCCAGCCTTCCGTGCCTTCTTACTTGAACGGACAATACCCGGCTGTAAGAGAGGGGGGCTAGACTAACAAAGTCTGGCTCCCATCCTGGTGGGACCAACCACCAGGATGCCATCCAGTACAAGACTGGGATAGCCACTTGAAGGGGCCTCCCAAAGGAGACCAGATGTGAAAGGGGAGGGAAGTATGCATTCAAAGCCATGACTATGGCTCCAGTAAGTAACCATAGAGAGTGATCCCAAGTGAAAGGGGCCTCTGTATTTGACTCAGGTTTTTGGCGCAAGGGGGAAGGGTTGACCAAGTCAGAAGAAGGAGTTTCAGTAGCCACAGATTCCAAAGGTGGCAACAACTCTTCAAGATGAGAAGACAACCAAGAGAACAACCCATATGATCCCGGTTTGAAGGGAATCTGGGTGAGATGCTCAATTACATTTGTAAAATGACTAGGAATAAACTCAGAAGATTGAGAAATCAAGGAAAGTTTGCTCCAAAAGACTGGGTTTGAGGACCAGAACAAGAGGGAAATGGGCACCAGTATCCACATAGCCATCTTGTACCAAGGTGACAACATGATTCCAGCGGGTACCCTTCTTTTTCTAAGACTACTGGGTGGACAGACCAGGTGCACAGGTAATTAATAAGAAATGATCCAAATTATTACTCGGAACAATTCCCAACAGAAACAACGGGCGGTCAGACAGCCGAGCAGGTGGGCCAGGGAAGGCAGTTGGCGGGGACAATTAGGTGCTTGGGTAAATAACAGGGAATGGTCCAAGTTATTGTTCTTGGAACAATTCCCAACAAAAAATGACAGGCAGACAGGCAGGCGGGCCAGAGAAAGCGGGAGGCGGGAACAACAGCAGGAGTTGGGATAAATACCTTTATTGTTAAACAAACTTTAAAATACAAAAGATTTGCAAAGTCAGGAGTTTATTCAACAATTGGAATTGGTAAGCAAGGGACCTGACAGCTCATGCTTCCATTTTATGCAAAGGGGGGGGTGATAGGACAGGAGGGGTTATGAAAGGGGTTATTGGAGTGCAATATAAAGGGGAGCCTGTTAAAGAGTACTAGCCAATCTTATCTTGGTTTGAGACCCAGAAAATAGGGGCCGTGGGGCCGGATGTAAGACTCAGCCCCTTTATTGGCTAGGAGCCTCTTGAGGACTCAGGGTGCACATTTCCCCTAATTCTTTCCTCTGATGTCTCCACCAGAGAGCTCTGGAACCCAATTGTTTTGGGCCAGGGGACTCCCAGGCCGGAGGAATTAGCTACCTGGGACACCTCTGGTTGCGGGTTTTGGTACCCAATTTCCCCAGGCCGCAGATTTGACCTTTCCAACTTCATGTGACCGGCATTTTTTTGTTGGTTTGCTAATTGTTTCAGGACTGGGCAACACCAGGACAACAAGCAATCCAACCAAATTAATGTCTCTTCTGCAGTTGGAGGGGACTCCAAAGTGGAAATGAGAACTTTGGCTGGGAAGGCTAACACAAAGCGTTTGTCTACCGTGTGAGCCAAGTCCTCCAGGTTTTGGAGGGGTTTTGCCTGCACACAGGCCATCTTTTTTGATGGTCTGGGAAATACATCCTGATCTAGGGCCAACGGTGGGCCACAGAACTTTACACGGCATTATGGAACCTACCGTGACAGTAGTGTCCATCACCTGGTATGTGTAAAGCCCAGCTGTAAAGACACAGCAGAACTTACTTTCTATAATTAAAGAGAAAAATAGATAGCAAGAGATTGGGTTGAACTTCAATGATAGCTTAGATATCAGATATTCATAGGGTGTTTATTTATAGTATCTCCCACTGTGCAAAGTTTTGCAAGTGAGAGTGCAAGCAGGAAATGGAGAATCTCAAAAGACTGGGTGATGAAGATTGAAATCAGGTATTTGGAATATATTCAAACCTTTTTTCTTCTACTATCTGGGTCTGGATTGTCAATTCTTGGTTATAGCCAATGGCTTACTATCATGAGGGGAAATGGGCCTAAGTCTTCCTCAAGGTTTAATTTTAGACTGGGTAGTAAGGTTTGGCAAGAGTCTGGAACAAGCCATGTGGTCTGGACCTGGATCCCCATTGATTGGTTCTAGGATTGATGGCCAGGGTTTAGATTTTGTTCCTGAATTGTTCAAGGACTGCATGGCCTGCTTCTATTTTTATCCCCTAATTCTGGGACTTATCTGATTGGTTCCTCTCAAGGTTTTGCGTTCCAATTAGTTTTACGCGCAAGGTGGTCTCTTAATGGGTACTTATTCATTATTAAATGATGCTTAAAATACAAAGAGCTAGAAAATGAGTGGTTGATCATTCATTTTGATTTTGTATTCGCTGAGATACACTTGTATGAATGACATCATTTCATGCAACAGGAGTTCATGCAGGGGGATTGCTTTTGCTTAATTTAGCTCTCGATTGGCCTTTTTGACCTGGCTTAATTCATTAATATAAATTGTAGGCGCTGTTGAGAGCTCTTGAATGCGGTTTTGGACATTGGCATCCGCTGATTAAGAGCTGGGATATGATTGCATGAATTACGTCATCTATGCAATCATGACGTCATGCTTAATGAATAAATGGCATCTCAATCAGGCATTTCACAATTCTTCCCCTTTTGCACTAGACTGTGCTTATTTTTTTGCTTTGATCCTTATTCAGAGCTTATGTCAGGAGTGATCCTGACAGTATGGTGGCTTGGATTCAGATTGGCCAATGCTGTACCTCCGTCCTGAAGCAACTTGTTACAAAGGCATTAACTCAGTAACCATCTCTAAGCTGAAGGACAACAAAAGCCAGTTCACCACTGATGCTGGCAACGTCTGCCGCCGGGCAGAGACAGGTGAGAAGACGCCTTACATTCCCACCACACAACAAGGCAACACAATATTACATTATCACCACACCTTGGGTCACATCAGAGGGCGCAATCTCTTTGAGATCATGAAACAAAAGGTTTGGTGAGTGTGTATGCGCCAAGATATTTTGGATCTCCTCAAAACATGTGTGCTGTGCAAGAAGAATATGTCCAAACCTGCACCCCCCAAGTCTGTCCTTCCCATCAAGGCCATGGAACCCTTTGAACAGTGGGCCCTTGATGTAGTTGGGCCCCTCCCTGAAGACAGACTAGGGAAGAAATACATCATAACTGCCATTGACTACTTCACTTGTTGGCCAGTGGCCTGGGCAGCAACTAACCACACCGCCATCACCATCACCCGCTTCATTGGCAAGGAAATTGTGGCCCACTTTGGGCGGCCCAAGTGTCTCATCACAGATGGTGGCCCCAAACTTGTTAGGCAGATCATGAAGGTGTACTGCGCCAAGAAGGCCCTCCAACGGATAGTCACCACCCCCTATCATCCACAAGCCAATGGAAACGTAGAGCAGTTAATGGATCCCTGATTCAACTGATCACCAAGATCTTACAGGAGCACCCCAATACCAAGTGAACTGAACACTTGCCCACTGCTCTACTTATTCTACAAGCAAGAGTCAACAGAGGCACTGGGTTTTTTCCCAGTGCTTTGGCCTTTGGAACACCTGACAGTCTGACAGGAGTTGAAAAGGGGAAGTTACAGCCTACAGTTCCAAGAAAGCCACCCTGTTGACAACTTCATCCCTAAACCAATGGTTTGCCAAAGCCCAAGAAATCAAACACAAAAAACTGAAGGAGGGACCAAACACCTTGAGGCCAGATACACTATAAGCAATCCCGTCTACACCCTCAACCTCAATTTGGCCAAGTTAGAACCCAACCACCTAGGGCCCTTCAAGATAGCCGCAGTCTATGACAATCACACCTATCAGCTTGAAGATGCCCAAGGAAACACCAAGAAGCTCCACCACAATTGCTTGTGCCCCTGCCGCGCCATTCCCACACAAAGGTTGTTTGTGCGGACTTTTCCAGATCTTCTAAAGACTCCAATCCTGGTGTCTGATGACAAGCAGGGGGCAAGGGGGGTGTTGCAACCAAGTTTCTAGACTCACCTGCCAATGTATCTTAAAATACACAGGGGGCGCTCAACGAGTCGCCCCTTGATGTATCTAACAACATGGGCCATTCTGATAGCAATATTGAATTGTTGGTGCTTCTTCCTAATTAGGGGAGCTGCCAATTAGACCTGCTGATCCAGCAAAAGTTATTCCTTGGCTTTAATCTTTACATGGAGCGTGCCACCATTCCACCCCCTTGTGACCCAATGGCTTTCCCATATCATATATTAATCATAGTATTCTGCAATAAACCTCACCTTATTCTATTCATTCTTGTCCTTTCTATTGGACTGTTGTCTTCCCTAAACCTAATACTGAATCCTCATTGGTTCAGTTACAACAATATCCCTACTAAATCCTAGTGTTTCCTTTGAAATTTTTTATTAAACAATATCTGAAGCCCTGTTGGTGGTTAATAATCAGCTCTATGTGGATTTGGGTGTTTATCTCTCACCGCTTAGACACTACTTTATACTATACTGTAGCTTTTGTCACACCTCACATGGAATACTGGGCAACTGTGGCTCCCTCCAATCCAAACCAATTATTGCTTATGTCACAAGTGACATTTGCCTACTGTGTCAGGAAGCCAGTCATAGGTGGAGGCATTGGGCGGCTTGGGGTGAGGCGCAGCCGAGCCGGCGGGTAAGGCCCACCATAGAATGGGTGCTAACTTGATAATGTAAGATACAGATCAACCAAGTAAGGACCAGGGTACGGAGTTGGGTCCCATGTAATCCACCAATCCTGTCAAAGTAATGTAGAGTGCTCCAAACAGTTGGGTAGAGGTGGTCTTGGCAGTGGCAGTAGGTTCCAGTGGGCGGTCTTGTCTTGGGGTTAATGGTGGAGTCATGGGAACAAAGTACACTGGTAGGTAGTTGTACTTGTCTTTGAACAATAAGGGCAGTATCTTGACCCTCTTTCCTTTGTGTCCTATGTACTCAGTACTTCTAGTCATTGCCAAAGGGTCAGCAATGAGGATGGTTTCCAAGTTGTACTCTGAATAGGCCAGGTTGGGGGGGGGGGTATTCAGTAAAGTTCACAGGTCCAAAGGGGGCTCCCAGGGGACAGTATAATGCCTGGGGCAATTTGGCAGATTGGTCTCGGGAGATGGCGGCGGCCTGGTAGTCTACTTGACCGGAATTAAGATAGAAGATCACTAAGACTAGATAGGGTAAGATTTTTTCAAACCAAAGGTTCATAAAACTTTATTATCAAAAATGACGATGTGGTCTTCATCATACCGCCAGGGTTTTTATACCATGGGACTTTGCTTCTTCAATTTTTGCAGGGTTTAGGTTTGCAGACAAGGCACTGGCGGGGCATAGATCTTGGCTTAGAGACTTGAGGGCGGGAGATCCAGGTAGCGCCTGCTCTGGTGAATAGAAGTGACAATGCTTTGTTCCGCTGCCACTGTTCACTATGTCACCTGAGTAGTTCAATTGCACTACCCTCTCTGGACAGAATGCTGGCAGTTGATGGTGATCATTGGCAGAGTTAAAATAGGTTTTGTTTTAACCTCCTTAAGGCAAGCTGCAACCTCTGCATAGGTTTGGGTCTTTGGTGGCTCAAGGTTGGCATCAATCTGATGACCATTTGGGGAATTGTCCTTGGGAGACTGGCGGGTCTTGGAGTAACTTGTTAACTCAGGTACACAATTTAGCAAGTGGGTGGGTTCCTGTCCACTTTGCGTGACTTGAGTAGTCTTTGGAGGATCAGGGTTTGATTCCAGGGCTTCCAGCATTGATTCTGAAGCTCCAGTATTGGCTCTTGGCAGGTTGGCAGTAGGTCATTCCCCAACCTCTGTTAGCCAGGTTACATTTTCTTTGTCAGTATGGGTCTTCATTGGCACCAGTTTGGCAGCAGACTGGCAACTATTCAGGGAATCCTCTGTAGTAGGCCAGCGGATTGCAAAGTAATTTACCAATTGAAGCCTGTGACTCAACAGATTGTCAGGTCCTGGAATGTTCTGGAGGGTTTGATCTGCCTTCTTGGAACTGGGGCTCAACTCTTGGGTTTTCAATACAAGTATTGAAATGTCATTCATGACATCATCCCCTTCCTTCCCAGGGGTCCCTTCCTTCCTGGCCTTCTTCTCAAGGTATTGTTGGATTGCTAGTTGGGCGTTGGATAGGTTGCTTAATGGTTCCCAGGTGCTTTCCTCAGGTGGTTATCTCTTCCACTTGACCTAGTACTGGAGGGTTTTATAGTGGGTACAGTCCCCATGAACATATTCAACTTTGTATTCTTCAGAGCGTCCTACTTGGATGGGAGGGGGGTCAGTCTTGAGTTTCTGGTGGGGGAGGGAGTTTCCTTCTTTCTTGAATAGAAACACGTGGTGGAAGACATTATGTATTTTCCACAAGAGGGGTAATTCTAGTTCAAATGCTACTTTACCTACTAGCTTGGTGATCTTGTAGGGGCCACTTTTTCTGTGGGCTAACTTCTGACAGGGAACAGTCAGAGGCACGTTTTGAGAGTCCAGATAAGCTTTGTCTCCTAATTTCAACGGTTTCCCAGGGGTCCTCTTTTTGTCCACAAATGCCTTATAAGTCTGGACAGCACGGGTCAGATTCTTAAGAAAGGTTTGTTGGGTGTTGTGTATCTGTTCAATCCAGGTTTGTCCTGACAGGTTTATTTCCTTACTACCAATACTGGGGTCCCAGGATGGGTCAAAGCCATAATTGGCTTTGAAGGGGGACATTCCGGTAGATGAGTGGTCTTTGTTGTAAGCATACTGTGCCATGGGTAGCATCTCTGCCCAGTTATCTTGGTTGGCGTTAGCGTAGCATTGTAGGTATTGTTCAAGTATTTGGTTCACTTGTTCAGTCTGGCTGTTAGTCTGTGGGTGGTAGGAGGTTGATACACAGCGTTTTATCCCCAAGTCCTTCATCACATGAGTCCAGTATTTGGAGGTGAATTGGGGTCCTCTATCAGTGATGATTTCCCCCGGAGTACCATGTTGAGTTAGGATGTGGTCGTGGAAGTGTCTAGCTGTCTCTGCAGCAGTGCAGTGAGTGGTGGTAGGTATGAAATAGGACATCTTAGTAAACCTATCTACCATGACCAGGATGGCATTGAACAGATTGGAGAGGGGCAGTTTTACAATTTAATCCATTGAAACAGACTGCCAGGGTCCTGCAGGTATGTCTAGTGGTCTTAGCAGGCCTTCAGGGTTGGATCTACAAGTTTTGGTTCTTCCATATATCTCACAACCATTGATATAGGCAACCATGTCTTTGTCCATTTGGGGCCAAGTGTAATTCTTCTTGATTCCTTGGAGTGTCTTGAGTCTGCCAGGGTGGCTGGCCATCTCTGAGTCATGATAGTCAATGAGTACATTGGTCCTTGTTTCACCTTCTGGTACATAGATTTGGTTGTGTAATAGCAGGGTGGATCCTTTCAGCAAAAATCCTTTCTTGTGGTGGCGGCTCTCCGGGTCTGAGGTCAAGTTATCAACAAGTTCCGCTGAGTATTTGTCTTGTTTCTGCACCTCAATTATGTCAGGTTTGTGGGCCATGATCTTCATGTACATCAATTGAATGCCTAGGCTGGCAGGGTCAAGGAGTACATGTGTGTTGTGGTCCTTGGTTTCTGCAGAGGAAGGGGTCAGATCAGCTCTTCTACTCAGGGCGTCAGGTACCATGTTCACCTTCCCAGGCTTGTAGTTGATGGTCAAGGTGTAGTAATCCAGTTCTAAGGCCCATCTGGCCTGTCTTTGGTTCAGCTGTCTGGGTTTAAAGAAATAAACCAGGTTTGTGTAGTTGGTTAGGACTTTTACTGGAAACTTGGCGCCACATAGGTATTGACGCCAATGTTTCAAGGTCTTCATTATAGAGAGAATCTCCTTGTTGTAGATTGGGTAGTTTCCTTCAGCAGGCAGCATCTTCTTGGAGTAATATGCTACAGGATTGTCGTAAAAGTTGCAGTAAAGGGTTGCTAGTTTCTACAAATAGTTAGTCAGTGATCTAATTCTTAATACTATACCTGTTGATGGTATAGTGGCAGCCTATGAAGGACAGAATAATAATAAGGTGTATAGAAAAAACTGGCATTTATTTAGATAGTATCACACTTATATAGTGTGAGGCGGGGGAATTGCCACCAGAGGCAGGGAGGCACAGACAGAAGAACTTCCTGAATGGAGGAGAGCGGATTGGCACAGCTAAAAGTCCCGCGCTAGAGAACAACCACTTCCTTGCGGCTTTCCTTAAGAAGTAGATATAAACAACTTCTTTGTTCTATTTATAATCCCAGAAGTGAAGCCTGTGCCTTGTACGCATTCAAAAGGCAAATCAAACATCCGTTTTGGGGGCGTTTTAAACATCTTTATCACTAGTAGAATCAGGATGCAATAGCGCGGCCACGCAATTGTTCCATTGCTTAATCCCTAGATGGACAACTTTACATCTAATCCATTCAGGATCTGCAACATTTCCCTCCACTGGATTAGACAACAGGTTTAAAATGGCTGGCATCTCAAGGTGACGGCTATGGTGAACAGTCCCTCTAGAAGAGTCACAAGAAGAGTCTTGAAAAAGGTGCAAGTGGTAATTCCAAAAAGGCGCAAACATACCAGGCCAGTGGAGGTGGTAAAGGCAGCAGAGAAGCAAGTAGTCCTGCGTGATGTGGACGGCAGCTATCTGGACTTGGGGGCTCACTTAAATCAGCTACTGGTGCCTCAGCTGGCCTTAGGGGGGACAGACCCATTGTTTGCTGCACTGTTCCTAGCTTTGAGTGAGCCCAGGGAGGTGACAGGAACTGGGTTGCAAAAGGGTAACAGTATCCATTGGCGGCTCTCCATGCAGGCGGAAGAAGAATACTTGGAGGCTCAGCTGAAGGAATTACAATTTGAGGGTCAAGGTCTTTCAGTCTTGCAACAGGGGACGGTATCCAACATAGTGAAGTCAGTCCTTTGCGCTTGGGCAACACCTGGGGTTACTGAGGCTCAACTAGTCAGTTGGAAAACCTCTGAAAACTTTGAGTAACATCTTTGGCAAGCCTTCCAGGAAGTGTTGAAGTCATACACAGTGGAGGGGACTGCCCATCTGGTGCCAATGGTGACGGCTGGAAACCTTGTTCTTTGAGGAACCAACCGCTGTGATACCAAGCGGGAGGAGAGCATGAGGGTCTTCTATGAGTGGGCCTTGTCCGTATTCTACGGGGTGGGTGGTCAGGTCCCAGTAGATTATATCCTTTGCGAGAGTCTTCTGTGGGACTGTATCTTCTTGAGGGTCGCCTTTCCTGTGGATATTGGGGTCAATCATGTGTCTCTCTTGGTGGGGGTTTGTTGCCCAATCCTTGGTCATTAGCTTTGTGGATCTGTAGGCAACCAGTTGTGTTTCTTGGCTGTCATTCAGGTAGTAGAACAGTTGGTGCGGTACTGGAAGAGTCTTGTCAGTCTCCAATAAACACCTTGTTCTTTTATTCTTATTCCTCATACTTTGGTGCAACACTATTGCAAACAGGACAACAACCCATGGAATTTTTTAACTAGGCTTTTATTTTTTTGGGTTATTGTCCTCATTGGGGCTCACTCTTGGTCACTAGGAGTAGCATGCATATACTGAGCGTGTACTCTAGTGATCAATTGCCCAGAATAGGACTCCTTAAGGGTGTAGGAGTTGGGGCCAGTCTTCTGGATAACTTGAACTGGGCCTTGCCAAAGGGAGGCAAGTTTGGATTTGCAGCCATACCCTCTATTGCTGAAGAAGTAGACTGAGTCTCCTACCAGGTAAGTGGGTAAGGCAGGGCGTTTGGATGCAGCTTGTTCTAGATCCTGCAACTTATGGTTTAAGTTTACAGTGTAGGCCTCTGATTGCAAGAAAATAAGAGTTTGAACCAGCTTGTTGAGGTACGCCTCTGGGGACACAGCCAGGCTGGGATTTACCAAGGAATATAGTAAAGGGGGAAGTCCTGGTTGCTGGCTGTAGAGCAGTTGGAAGGATGGCTTGCCAGTGGCCCAATGGTACCCAATGTTGTATGCAAAGGTAGCTGCAGGCAGGAAGGTATCCCATTCAGTCTAATGTTGGTGACTGAGCTTCCAGAGTATCTGGACCAGGCTCCCATTAGTGCGCTCTACCATGCCATTTGTCTGTGGGTGATAAGGAGTGGATAGTGTCCCACAAATTCCCTTCAGTTGGTTGAGGCAGGGATGATATAACAGGTGAAGTTGGTACCATTGTCTGTCAGCAGAATCTGGGGGCAACCATGTTTGTATATGATATTTTCCAGGATGAATGTGGCTGTCACCAGTGCAGATTGGTTGGGAATTGCCTTGGCCTTTACCCATTTAGTCAGATGGTCAACCGCCACAATGATGAACTTGTTGCAACTATTGGTAGCTGGCAGGGGGCCCACTACGTCAATGGCTACAGTGTGGAAGGCAAACCCAGGGCGTACAAGTCTGTGTTGAAACTTGGCAACCTTAGGCCTCTCAATGTTGCAGTCATGAAAGTTGGCTAGCATATCTACTACGTCAGTGTGCATTCCTTCCCAGAAGCAGTGCTGCTGTAACAGAGCTAACATATTCTGTATGCCGCCATGGCCAGTAGTCTTGTGAGCAACCACCACTGAGTCCATGCGTAGGGATGGGCGTATGTAGGGTAGCCAAGAGTCTCCAAAAAGCTTCAGGAGTTGTCCCTTAGAGACCTTGGTATCAACAGCTAACTTCTTGAGAGCCCTCTGTATCTCTACTGGTTCCTCCCCCCACAAAGAAGGATCCTTCATAAGCTTGTCATAGAGAATGTCAGCCATGGGGGATAATAAGGTAACAGTGGGAAGGCAGGAGAGACAGTCAGCATTCTGGTGGGCTGCCCTGGCTCAATGAATGATCTTGTAGTCATAAGCCTGAAGTTTAATGGCCCAACACGCCAGACATCCTTTGGGGTCCTTGAGGGCTTCAGCCATTTCAAGGAGGCATGGTCTGTTACAACCGTGAAATGTACCCCATGGAGATAGACTCTGAACTGTTGGTAGGAGTATATCACAGCCAGACACTCTCATTTGGTGACAGTGTAGTTCCTCTTGTGAACATTAAGTGTACGTGAGCAGTACCCAACAGGGTGTTCAAGTCCGTTGGAGTCCAGTTGGAAGAGAACACCCCCAATTGCTGTCAGACTAGCATCTGTATGAACCACAAACGGCTTGGCAAAGTCAGAGTAGGCCAGCACAGGAGCTGCAGTCAGTGTTCCTTTGAGAGCATTGAAGCCAGATTGGTACGCTGGGCTCCGGAAAAATTCCTTATCAGCTCAGAGAAGCTGAAAAAGGGGGTCACCCAGGGATGCAAAGTTGGGGATGAAGCGGCGGTAGTACCCAATTATCCCCAGGAAGACCTGTATGTCCTGCTTATTGGCTGGGATCTGCATTTGCTCAATGGCTTCCACCTTCAGAGGTACAGGTTGGAGTCCATCTTGGCTAATGATGAACCCCAAGAACTCAAGGTGCTCCTTGAAGAAGTTGCACTTGAGTGACTTGAGCTTGAGATTAGCTGCAAGTAACCTCTGGAAGACTTCCTCCAAGTGTTGTAGGTGATCATTAAAGGTTTGGGAGAACACATTAATGTCATCCAGGTAGACCAAGACACTGGTGAGTTTGAGGTTGCCCATCACTACATCCATAGCTTGTTGGAAGGTAGCTGGGGCATTGGACAACCTTGAGGCATTCTTGTGGGTTGGAATAGCCCTTGGTTAGTGATGATTGCACATTTTTCTTGATCAGCAGGGGGTAGGTCAATCTACCAGTACCCACTGATAAGGTCCATGGCGCTGAAAAACTTGGCGCCACCCAGTTGGTCCAAGGTATCTTCAATACAAGGGAGGGGATATGAATCCTTCTTGGTAACAGCATTCAGTCAACAGTAGTCAATCAACACATGAAGCTGCCATCCTTCTTTTTGACAATCATGAGAGGGGGAGCCCAAGGGCTTTTACTGAGGACCAGTAAGCCAGATCCCAATAGCTTCAGAAGCCCTTTTAGCCACAGCATGGTTGGCTCAACTGCACCGTATAGATCTAGAGCAGATAAGTGGGCTGCCTTGGGTGTCAATATGATGAGCAAAATCTGCAGCCTTGCCCAGGTAATAATCATCCTTGGCAAACACATCTTTATACTGGGCAAAGAGATCCATAGCTTGATCCTTCTGCTCTTCAGAGAGGCCAAATAGAGAGTTGCAGCTGCCGTAACTGTGCTGTTTTAGCAGAGTTACACAGGGGAAAATATTTAAAAGATAGATAGTAATCTTTATTGAGAGATAATGATTATATAGTTCATGTGAATCAAGGATAGTAGGAACAAGATTGGTGATCACACGGCTGGATGGAAGAAGGGGGTGGCTTGATCCTGATAATGAGTCAAGCGCCAAATCAAGATATCCACCGTAAAGGATCATCATCAGTTCATGATGCTAGATTTGGTAATTCAAGTTGACTTCCGGGTCTGGCTTTGGGTGACTAGGTAATTGGATTGCGGGTCACAAACCTGCTTGGTTGTAACCTTGTTGGCGGGTCAAGCCTGAATTTTTGACACCCCCCAGCTGAAGGTTGGCCTCCTCTGGGGGCAGGTTGTCAGGGAGGTTGTCAGGAGCCCAGGCGCCATATCAAACCAGTTGTTGTTTGGTGGCAGGCAGGGCGGTTTCCTGTTGTTTCTGTCTTGCTTTGCAGGGTTGTAGGCGGTTGTGGTGTAAGGTCTTGTCTTGCTTGCGTTTCCCAAGCCCTTGCACAAGGTAAGTGTTATTGTTGTTTTACCTTTAGAATGATTTCTGGCCCTACTTTTTTGGGTTGTAGTTTGCTTTTGTCAACATTCATGATCCAGACTTTGTCCCCAACTTCATGTCTTTGGCAGATGGGAATGAAGGTCTTTTGTAAGCGTTCCTTTTCTTTGGCTGCTTGTTTGCTGTTGGCCTCTATTATTTGAGGGTCTGAGCAAGGGGGGACATGACCTGGAATTTCCAGTTTGGGTCCTGTTAATGCTTGAATGATATTTGGCTGTGTGCAGTATACCAGTTCAAACAGGCTTTTCCCGGTGGATCTGTTCACTTGGGTTTGGCACACAAGTAATGCAGTCAGTAGCTGCTTATAACAGTCTTCAGGTCTCCTGGCGGGGAGTTTGGCTAGGGCTTGCACAAGGCTACCATTAAGCCGCTCTACACGTCCATTGGACTGTAGATGGTATGGTGTTGTGACGGTGTGTTTGACCCCATTTTTGGTGAGGTACATATTGGTGTCTTTGGAGGTCAATTCTTTGCCTCCATTGGTTATCAGGAGTTCTGGCTTTCCAAACCTGCTGATTATTTCCTTGCCAATGAAT
Source organism: Entomophthora muscae (assembly GCA_014839935.2). NCBI lineage: Eukaryota > Fungi > Entomophthoromycota > Entomophthoromycetes > Entomophthorales > Entomophthoraceae > Entomophthora > Entomophthora muscae. The sequence goes on from QTSX02002951.1 coordinate 191,507, forward strand.
TGTTGGACATCATTACCAGTATGTGTTTTCACCGCTTGGGCTACTGGCCACCTTGCCAAAAAATTGATGGCTGTGATGATGTATTTTTTGTTGCTGTGCTTTCCTGGCATGGGGCCCACAATGTCAAGAGCCCATACTTTGAACGGTAGTTGGGTTTGAATGGGGAGTACAGACTTAGGCGGGGTTTTGCTTTTGGCAAACTTTTTGCAGACCTCACACTGTTCTAGCACTTCCTGGACATCACAGTATAAGGTTGGCCACCAGGCTTTATGTTTTAGGAATTTGTATAGATTCCGGCTCTTGGTATGTCCAAGATCTCTGTGATAGCAGAGAATGGTATCAACTTGTTGATGTGTGGGGATGTAGGGAATGGTCGTGCCATCCAACATTTTTCTCTGAAGAGTCCCATATATGTCAGCAAAGAGGTGTTCATTCTTGATGACCGTTTCTTTGGTGATATTAGTTGTGCCTGCAGGAAACCCTTTGTCTTTTGTACGGAGCACTAGGAGAGGCCAGTCTGGGTCAAGCCCATTCTCTCCCCTAGGAGCGCAGACATACAGACAGGACAGGGCGTCTGTCATGGCAAGCTTGGCCCCGGGCTTATACTGGATGAGCATGTTAAACCTTTCTAATATTTCCATCTACCGCGCTTGGCAGCGTGACAGGTTTGCTTGTGTCTTGAAATAGATGAGCAACTTGTGATCGGTTAGTGCCATGAATTCTTCCTGCTGTTCCAGGTAACAGCGCCATTTGACTAGACAGTGCACAATAGCCAACAGTTCTTTGTCATAGATAGGGTATGAACACTTGCCATCTGTCAATTTGCGCAACTTGTAGGCTACAGGCAGGAAATCACTATCACTATTCTTAATTTATAGTACTCCCCCAATGGATGCATCTGAAGCGTTGGTCTCCATCTGGTACTCTCTGTCTTGTTTGGGGTATTGTAAGATGGGAGCTGTTGTGAGCTTTTCCTTGAGACTTCTGAAACAGAGGTTGCGTTGGGGGGTCCATACAAACTTGGACTTGGCGCCTGTTATGGCAGACAAGGGGGCGGTCAAGACGCCGCAGTCAAGTATGAAACATTGTACATAGGCCACCATTCCCAAGAAGGTGTGTAGTTCTGACTTGTCCTTGGGAAGTGGCATTTTGCAGATGTCTTGTATCTTCTGACTGTTGGGTTTGATGCCGTCCTTTGAGACTATGTGTCCCAAGAAGGGTAGTTGCTCTCAGAAGAACTGGCATTTAGAGGGCTTGGCCAACAGTTTGTGTTGTGCCAGGGCCGTGAAGACTTCCTACAGGTCCTTGTGATGCTGTTCCACTGAGGAACTGTAGACAATAATATTGTCCAGGGTCACAAGGGCGTGTCTGCCTATGTGTGGTGCAAACACTTTGTTCATGAAGGTTACAAAAGTGGAGGGGGCGTTGATCATGCCAAAGTTGAGTACCACACATTCTTAGGAACCATACTTAGTGCGGAAGGCTGTCTTGGGGATGTCTTCCTCCTTGATACAAATCTGGTTGTAGCCTGCGGTTAGATCAATCTTGGAGAAGACAGAGGCACCCCCCAAGGTGTCAAAGAGATTGTCAATTAATGGTAATGGGTAATAATTCTTAATGGTGACTTTGTTTAAGGCGCGGTAGTCTGTGACCAGGCGTAAGATACCATTTTTTTAGCCACAAAGAATATGGCGGCCCCAAAGGGAGACTGTGAGGGGCAGATAAGTCTTTTTTCCAATGCCTCCTTGAGATAGGCGCGCAGGGTGTTGTCCTTGTTTGGGGTCAGCCTGTAAATGGGGTGTGCCTTGGGTACAGCCCCCTTGAGTTGAATAGAGTGTTGGATGTGTTTCTCAGGGGGTAGCCCAGGTAACGCCTCCTTAAAGATTTCTGGGTGACGGGCCACAATGCCGCAATCTTGGGGCGTGAAGGTGTCCTGGTGGTCCTTGAAGTGTATGATTTCATACTGGCAGGAGTCCCAGTCAATTGCTTTCAGGTTTTCCTTCTTGTCTAAGGTCTCTGTGATGCGTACAAAGATGTGGTCTCGTAGAAGTTGGTCTACAGAGTCTGGGTAGATTTTGTGGTTGACACCTTCACGCTTGATGGTCAACACTGAGGTTGCCCTGTCCACGTGGGAGTTGTTTTTCTGTAACCAGTCCAGCCCCAGTACAATATCAAACTTAGGGAAGTCAATGACAGGACCTTGGATGGTGGAGTGGAGGTTCTCAAGCATGACAGAGAAGGGGGCAGTTTCCTTTGTCATGGTAATGTGGTGTTCATCAGCCAGGACCACGTTCTTAATCCGCAAAGGATTAGTGGTCAGCTTGAATTTATCCACAAAGCTGCTGTTGACTAAAGTTTGGTCTGCGCCTGAGTCCAGGAGTGCTGAGCCTGTGTAAATGCAAAAGCAGAAAGTGTAAGACATCAATTTATTATGATGTCTGACAATGGTGTATAGTACCAGGTCTTCCAAGGGCACTTGGAGCATTGGGCATTGGTCCACGTCCTTGGGTTGGTATTCATTGTTGGGCGAGTCAGGAGTTGCGTGGGGAGAGCTTGGCTTGCTTAGTGCTCTCCCCAGGCTTTTCCCTCATCCTGGTTGCCTTGGGTGGCGGTGACGCGGAAGTGGGTACAATTTGACTGGCTGTTATTCCCATTTCCATTCCCATTCAAACCCATGGGTTTGTGGTTATTGTTGTTGCTGTTGCCTCCAGGAGGGTGGTTGAGAGGAGCACCTGCTTGGATGGGAGTCCTTGGGCTTTTCTTGTTTCCCAGTCTGTACCTTGTGTAGAGCATTAGATGTTTGTTCTGCTTTTTCTGCTTTGCGGTACAGGCTTTGCAGGTTGGTGACTTGGTCCAGGCTCACATGTCTCATTACGTGCAACTTGAGAGTGTTGTAGTACATGAGGTGTGTAGCTGGAGTGTCAAAAGCCATGTTGGATGGGGCACAAAGATGGAGTTCCTCATAGGCGCAGGTGAGTTCTTTGACAGTGCCTGTCTGGGTCAGGTTCTTTACTTGGCGTATGATCATGAGTGCTGTATCCTTAAGCACAAACCTCGCCAAGAAGTCCTGTTTGAAGGTGTCTCAGTTCTTGTCAGTATGTTCTTTGTGCCACTTGTCACACCAGGTGCCAGCGTTGTGGGTCAGGTGAATGGAAATCTCCGCAATCCAAAATTGCTGTGGGCATTCCATCTGAGCCAGTTTGCTTTGGGCGGACTGTATCCATGCAGCAGTGTTGTTGTTGTTGACCCCTGCAAAGGGTTCCAAGGCGGCGCTGCAAAGTCTTTGTGCAACATAGGCGGGCATGGTGGTTTTGTCAGCTGGTTGTGGCATCAAGGAAGGTGCCTGAAAGAACCCTTGGGCGGATAGGGTGTTGAAGGCGGGTAGCAGGATCACTGTGTTTTGGTAGAGAACAAAACCATCGGGTATCTCAGTACCAGGGGTTTACAGAGTCCAGTCAGGCGGGAGGCCAGACATGATTCTGTCAAGGATTTGTTGGCGGCGGCGTGTGCGGGCAACAGGCAAAATTTTTCAAGATATGGTAGGATGGAGAACCTACCTGTGCTACTAATGTTGTAACTGTGCTGTTTTAGCAGAGTTACATGGGGAAAATATTTAGAAGATAGATAATAATCTTTATTGAGAGATAATGATTATATAGTTCATGTGAATCAAGGATATTAGGAACAAGATTGGTGATCACACGGCTGGATGGAAGAAGGGGGTGGCTTGATCCTGATAATGAGTCAAGCACCAAATCGAGATATCCACCATAAAAGATCATCATCTGTTCATGTTGATAGATTTGGTAATTCAAGTTGACTTCCTAGTCTGGCTTCGGGTGACTGGGTAATCAGATTGCGGGTCACAAACCTGCTTGGTTGGAACCTTGTTGGTGGGTTGAGCCTGCGGTTTCAACACAGCTTATAACCAATAGCACCAGTGGTTGCTCACAGGGTAGACCCAACTCAGAGAAGTCCGCAAAGGGGGCAGTCTCCTGCAGGTTGTCATGCTCTTCCAGTCATATATAAGCCAGAAGTTGGTGTTTGGAGATAACCATAGCTTCACAACTCATGTTGGCCAAGAGTATGAGTACCTCCTTCTCACTTGGCATGAGGATGCCTGGTGCAACCCATGATTCTAGTCTGGAGGCATTAGGGATGCCAAAGATTTCTCCATGAGTGCCAGCTGATAGAGCCAGCAAGAGGCCTGTATTGTGGATCACCTGGGCGCCAGGTGTGATAGTCACATTACATGAGGCGTAGACTGGGATACCCTTGGCTTCCCCAATCAAGAGAGGTAGCACCTTGACATTCTTACTACGCAGTGTATAAGCAACTGAAAGCTCTCTGTTGGCGTACTCCAGATTGATGTAGTGCAGACAGCGTAAGGGCAGGTCAGACGGGCAATTGCCATGATAGAACATGGGTATGGAATAGCCCAATATTCCAAATGTATGGTCTCCATGTTTAGTCACAGTGCCATACTGAACCATGAAGCTAGTCCCAATAAGAATGTCATAGCTGTTGTTTTCCAGAACTATAGCAGGAGCAGTGACCATTAGCTTCCCAAAGCAAAGAGGGAGAGAAGATTAGGCTCCTTTTGCTCTAGTGGTCAGTGGCCCAGCAGTACCAAACTCTTCATGGTAGGTCAAGTCCGGTGCCAGCTTAAGCTTCTTAACCAGCCGAGAGGATATAATGTTTCCAGGGGCACCAGTATCCAGTATGGCCCAGACATGAGTCTTGCTCACTACTAGGTTGATATAGGTGCAATCATGGTGGTCCTCTCTGATCTCCACAATCTTTGAGACCTGGTGTACGCTTAGTCCTTTGAACTTCTCTAGGAAGGTAGCCATGGCAGCTCCCACAGCTGGGCTTACTTCTTTGAGGGATTCTAGCCGTGCTGAGACGTTTACTGTGAGGAGCAGCTTGGCCAGTTGTTCAGCACTGTCCTCCTCATGAGTGACTTCAACGCCTGGTTGAGCCAGTTGTTCAGCATAGGGTAAGGATACTTTTCTCTGAGCTATTTTGGGGATAACCACCTCAGGGCAAAGTGTAGTCTAATGAGTTTGCGTGTTAACAGTGAGGACTCAATAGAGGAGGTCCTCTTGAACTCCGTCAGACTCCGCATCCTCATGTATTGATTGAGAGTTGAAGTCAATCAGAGAGGGTTCATCCTTAGGGTTGGTCCCAGAGGATGGCAAGGCAGCAGGCCTCTGATCTGGTTTGTAAGGGGGAAGTGGTATGGGGGGAGATGAGGGTGTTGAAATTACAAAGGCAGCCAAAGATTTCTCCTTGTCCTGGCTGCTTAGTAGTTTTTTGACTGGTCCTCATTGTCCTCCTCAATATCAGCGTCCTTGACGTAGTCCTCCTCAGTGTCCTCCATGCTTACATGATGGATCTTTTGGCGTGGATTCCTACATTCCCAAGAGAAGTGGCCAGCCATACCACATTTGAAGCAAATATGGGGGCCATTGTTGACTGGAGCAGGCCCAACCTTGTTGGAAGGCTTGGGCATCTCAATAGCCACGCGGGGTCTATGCTCAGATTGCTGGCAAGGGCGGCCTTCAGGAAGAGGGACTTCAAACTCCTCCTTGTAGGTGCTTAGGGTGCGGATCAGAACTGGTACGGTGCAAGTGTTGTAAATGCCTGACTTAAGAGCCAGAGATAGTTCCCGGTTGACACGTACAGCATTAAGGAGTGCTGAATGCACATCAATAAACTGCATTGCACTCATGGATGACAGAGTTTGAGCTTCAAGGTAGAAACTAGAAGTGAAGTCTTCTAGGGTTTCCCCACCTTTAACTTGGTGTTGGCGAAGTCCATCTTGCAACCAAGAAGTGCTTCTTGGCTACCAAATTCTTCTGTCAAGGCTCTGGAGATGTTGGCAAAAGTCCAGCCATTCTCAGGGAGACGTGGCAAGATAATGGTTTGAGTCTCAGCATCCTGACAGTTGATAATTGTGGAGTCCCTCATGGCATTGTCTGCGCCATACATGGAGTTCTGGTACAGACATAAGAACATGGCCACATTACTCTTGCGGTCAAACTTGGGTAGATTGACAGGCTTGAAGTTGTTGGAGCTATGTTGGAGGGGAGCAGGTGTGATCCTCACTGGAGAGTGGGTGAGACAGGAAGGGCTGAGGGTGGAGGCAGCAAACCTAGCCTCAGAGGCGTGGTGACAATTTTCCTCTTGCTGGGCTTTGCGTTTACCTTCTCTGTCTTGAGCAGCTCCAGAAGCTTCAGGGGTGGCCAGGACGTCATCCTCGGACTCCAGTACTGGCTCTAATACTTGTACAGCGTTAGGAGCCAACCAAGTGTGGTCCTCATTGCTTTTGTAGCTATGATAGAACTCAGGACTAGAGGACCTCATTGGACTGTGGTGACTCTTGGAGTTGATAGACATAGTCTGTAAGTTGACGGCCATAATCTTACTGTCCATCCTATCCAATTGGCTCTGGAAGGCATCCAGGAGAAGCTGTTGCTTGTCCAGCTCATCTTGGTAGACCTTGTTCTCCTGACTGGTGATATCCAAGTCATCTTCCAGAGAGGTGATGCGCTTTTTGTGGGTGGCAAGCTCAGCTTGGAGAAAGACTATTACTTCCTTGTCCTTCCTGACTTGGGTCTGGCTGTCGGCTCTGTCATGCAATTGGCAAAGTTTGAGACAATCATGAAGTTATGACATAGTGTGGTAGCCATCAAACAGGAAGGCAAGATTGGCACTCTGCTGGACCAATTCCGTCTGCATCTTCCTGTAGTGATCAAAGAGCTCAAGGATATCTCGACCAAGAAGGGCGCTGGAAGGGGAGTTGTCAGTGGCGGCAGATGTGGGGGTGAACAAGGGGATGGTAGCAAGGCGGCAGGCTAAGACTTCCACCTCATGAGTCAGGCTTCAAACCATGGGGCTAGTCTCCAGCACATGAGTAGTAGCCACACTAATCCAATTGGAGTCTACACCCTGATGGGTGAGGGTCTGTACCACATGCACTGGGACTAGCTTAGCTATACCCGCTTTGATGGCATTGACCCAGTGGAGCATGGTGTTCTGGGTGTTGGTGACTTTGGCAAGATACTGATTGACAGTGGTGAAAGTATTGCCAAGCTCAGAGTAAAGGACCTGGAGGAACGTCTGTTGGTTAGATACCAGTATTCCCTGGTCATGCACTAGGCTTTGGATGCGGCCCAGGTGCATTTGGTTGTGACATACAGCAGGATGGGTGAATTGTTGTAGGTAGTCCTTGATATGTTTGACAGTATGGAGGTCACGGCAGAGCTGGTCAGGGTTGACCTAGGAGAGATTCTGAAAGCAACCCAAGGCATTTTCAGCAGAAGGTTGCTGAATGGCCAGGTGTTCAGAGCAAGAACCATTGCCAGCAGCATCAGCATCCATGGCGTGTATGGCATTACAGATGGCATCCTCAGAAGGTGAAGAGTTGGTGTCCATCTTCAAGAGGGCAGGGGCTTATAGGAGTAGTGGTTGACCAAAAACAATAGCCTGGGGGCGTTGATGTTCTGGCATGAATTGGCTTAGGTTGGGCAGGCCATAGGGAGCGCCTGCTCTTTCCCCAGCATGGGCATTAGCAGCAGTAAAGGCTGGTGCCTGGTGGTAAGGAGAAGCAGTGGCAGGAGACTAGACCAGGGACATTCCTCCCTCCTCATTGAAAGGACTGTAGGGTGGGGGCTGTTGGTGTTGTAAGACATGAGCGCCAATGTCGTAAAAGTTGCAGCAAAGGGTTGCTAGTTTCTATGAATAGTTAGTCAGTGACCTAATTCTTAATACTATACCTGTTGATGGTATAGTGGCAGCCTATGAAGGACAGAATAATAATAAGGTGTATAGACAAAACTGGTTTTTTTAGATAGTATCACAATTATATAGTGTGAGGTGGGGGAATTGCCACCAGAGGCAGGGAGGCACAGACAGAAGGACTTTCCAAATGGAGGAGAGTGGATTGGCACAGCTAAAAGTCCCACACTAGAGAACAACCACTTCCTTGCGGCTTTTCTTAAGGAGATAGATATAAATAACTTAGTTGTTCTATTTATAACCCCGGAAGTGAAGCCTGTGCCTTGTGTGCATTCAAAAGGCAAATCAAACATCCATTTTGGGGGCGTTTTAAATGTCTTTATCACTAGTAGAATCAGGATGCAATAGCACAACCACGCAATTGTTCCATTGCTTAATCCCTAGATGGACAACTTTACGTCTAATCCATTCAGGATCTGCAACAAGGATATAGCATACTATCCCCTCCTTCCTGAAGAAGGACCCCACCCACCGCAAAGTCAGATGTGTTGGTTTCCAGTATGAATGGATTGGATGGGTTGGGCATGGCCAGGACGGGGGCAGAGGTGAAAGCAAGTTTCAAGGCTTCAAAGGCAGAAGTACATTCAGGGGTCCAGGTAAACAGGACTTTGTCAGAGCAGAGGCGGGTTAGGGTAATGTGAGAAAATTTTTGGATGAAATCCCTGCAATAATTTGCCGGCCCAAAAAACTTCTCACATCTTTCCTGAATTTAGGCACCGGCCAAGATGTTATTGCTTCTACTTTGTCCTGTGCCATTGCAAACCTGCCGGTCTTTACTATGTATCCCAGGAATGCAACTTCAGACTGGAAGAATTCACATTTCTTAAGCTTGGCGTGTAGGTTTGCTTGGGAGAGTTTTTTGAGTATAAGGTCCAGGTGGCGCAGGTGTTCCTCATGAGTCTTGTGTTAGATGAGGATGTAGTCTAAGTACGCAACACAAAAGTGGTCAAGATATTCCCCCAGGACAGTGTTAATCATCCTTTGGAAAGTTCTGGGGGGCATTACATAGGCCAAATGAAATTACTAGGTATTTGTACAACCCATATCTGGTTTTGAAAGCTGTCTTGTATTTGTCCCCCTCCTTGATTCTGATCTGGTTGAAGGCGTCTCTTAGGTCAATTTTTGAGTACACCTGGGCTCCAGTTAGTACATCACAAAGGTTGTTGGCATTGGGGATGGGATAGTGGTTCTTCACAGTAATATCATTCAGCTTCTGGTAGTTCATGCAGGGACCCATTCTGCCATCCTTCTTCCCTACAAACAGCATCGGTGACAAGCAGGGGCCTTTGACACTTGGATGAAGCCCTTTTTTGTCATATCCTCCAAGTAAGCTTTCAGGGCCGCTTGTTCTCGGTGGTTACAACTATAGATGGGGCCGTGATGTGGTTGGGTACCTGGTAGCAGGTTTATAGCACAGTTGTAGATTGAGTGGCTGGGTAGTTTTGTGGCCTCTTCTTTGCTAAATACATGGTCCCACTTCTGCAGGGGAATAGGTAGTGTCCCAACGCTGGGTTCCATCTTTATGGTTAAGAGTCTGTTGGTTGGGGTTCTGCCATGACTCATACAGAACGGAAAGGTGTCACAAGATTCAGGTTGTCCCAAGGTGGAGGTCTGCTCACAATAGTTTAGAATCAGGCCATGTCTGTCAGACCATGAGTCCCCCAGTATTAGAGGATGAGGCAATCCCGGCAAGAGGATCAAGGGGATTGGATACACGTTCTGTCCAATTGTCAAAGAAATTTCCTGTTCACACTTGTAGCCAGTGTCCAGGGAACTGTTTCCCATGATTACTTGTAGGCTGCGCTCTGAAGCTGTTAATCCTAGTTCCTTTGCCAGGTTGGCGTCAATGAAGCTTTATATTGGCTCCTGTGTCAATAAAGGTCTCAATCTGGCGCTTGATTCCCACACAGTCTATGGTCACTTGGATGAATTTATAAGATTGCACAGAGGTGTTTATTTGTGCCAAGGATACAGGAGGTGTATTCTTCTTAGGGCATGCTCTGGTTAGGTGTCCATCCTTGTGGCAGTAAAAGCACAACCTATCTCAATAGTGGTGTTGTAACTTGTCAGGGGACATTCCAGGTCAATTGGGCGTCATGGCCCTGCCAGCTCGGGCAGGGTACAAGTTCTGTACTTCTTGGTTTAGACTCAGGCCTTTGCATAGGGGCAGTAGTTCCTCTAGGCTCAGTGTAGGCAGGTGGTGCTTCAACAGGTCTTTCATGGCTGAATTAACAACTTTTCTGAAGATAATGGCAGATAATTCATCTTCAAGTTGGGTGCATGTATTAAGTTTAAGGAACTCATCAATATAGGCTTGGATAGGGCGGTTTGCTTCTTGGATCTCTAACATAGAGTTCAGCGCATAGTATCTGGTGTCTTGGTCATTGCCGGTGCTCATGAGTTTGGCCTCAAATTTTGAATAGTCAAGGCAAAATTTGACATCTTTAGCAGTGGCTTTCCCAAACCAATCCAGTGCGTCTCCTGATAGCATGGCAGCTACCCCCAAGACTTTCTCAGTGTCACTAGGGTAGGCGTTGGTGTTGGTTTGGAGGTGGAGGCGGAGGCGGAGGACTGGCATGGCTTGGTGAGCTTCTTCTAAGGTGATTTTGCTCATCTGGGGCATATCCACCTTGGTTGTGGTCTGGTTTAATATCACATTTTGTGCTTGTGATGTGGCTGGGTTCTGGGGTTCTTCACCAGGTGCAGGGTCTTTTAATTCTTTGGTGGGTTGGTTCTTCATCCATGGGAGTATCAGGGAGGTAAGTGCCTTATGGGTGTAATAAGTGATTATCACAAAAAAGAGCATACAGGTTGCCCCAAGTGTTAACAACATCTTGGGGCCCAGGTTACCGTGTTTGTAAAAGATTGTCATAATGTTGGGAAGCCAGTCATAGGTGGAGGCATTGGGCGGCTCAGGGTGAGGCGCGGCCAAGCTGGCGGGTAAGGCCCACCATAGAATGGGTGCTAACTTGATAATGTAAGATACAGATCAACCAAGTAAGGACCAGGGTCCGGAGTTGGGGACCATGGAATCCACCAATCCTGTCAAAGTAATGTAGAGTACTCCAAACAGTTGGGTAGAGGTGGTCTTGGTGGGCGGCAGTAGGTTCCAGTGGGCAGTCTGGTCGTGGGGTTAAGGGAGGAGTCATGGGAACAAAGTACACTGGTAGGTAGTTGTACTTGTCTTTGAACAATAAGGGCGGTATCTCAACCCTCTTTCCTTTGTGTCCTATGTATTCAGTACTTCTAGTCATTGCCAAAGGGTCAGCAATGAGGATGGTTTCCAAGTTGTACTCTGAATAGGCCAGGTTGGGGGGGGGGTATTCAGTAAAGTTCACAGGTCCAAAGGGGGCTCCCAGGGGACAGTATAATGCCTGGGGCAATTTGGCAGATTGGTCTCAGGAGATGGCGGTGGCCTGGTAGTCTACTTGACCAGAATTAAGATAGAAAATCACTAAGACTAGATAGGGTAAGATTTGTTCAAACCAAAGGTTCATAAAACTTTATTATTGAAAATGATGATGTGGTCTTCACCATACCGCCAGGGTTTTTATACCATGGGATTTTGCTTCTTCAATTTTTGCAGGGTTCAGGTTCAAAGACAAGGCACTGGCGGGGCATGGATCTTGGCTTAGAGTCTTGAGGGCAGGAGATCCAGGTAGCGCCTGCTCTGGTGAATAGAAGTGACAATGCTTTGTTCCTCTATCACTGTTCACTATGTCACCTGAGTAGTTCAATTGCACTACCCTCTCTGGACGGAATGCTGGCAGTTGATGGTGGTCATTGGCAGAGTTAAAAATAGGTTTTGTTTTAACCTCCTTTAGGCAAGCTGCAACCTCTGCATAGTTTGGGTCTTTGGTGGCTCAAGGTTGGCATCAATCTGATGACCATTCAGGGAATTGTCCTTGGGAGACTGGCGGGTCTTGGAGTAACTCATTAACTCGGGTACATAATTTAGCAATTGGGCGGGTTCCTGTCCACTTTGCGTGACTTGAGTAGTCTTTGGAGGATCAGGGTTTGATTCCAGGGCTTCCAGCGTTGATTCCAAAGCTCCAGTATTGGCTCTTGGCAGGTTGGCAGTAGGTCCTTCCCCGACCTCTGTTAGCCAGGTTACATTTCCTTTGTTGGTATGGGTCTTCATTGGCACCAGTTCAGCAGCAGACTGGCAACTATTCAGGGAATCCTCCGTAGTAGGCCGGCGGGTTGCGGAGTAATTTATCAATTTGAGCCTGTGACTCAACGGATTGGCAGGTCCTGGACTGTTCTGGAGGGTTTGATCTGCCTTCTGGGAACTGGGGCTCAACTCTTGGGTTTTCAATACAATTATTTAAATGTCATTCATGACATACTGACTATCAAAGGGACGGTGTCCTGCCTGTGCAACTTGAAATTTGATCCTAATAACAAATCATCACTGACCAACAAAGGGATAGCAGTCTTCTCCCAGGTTTAAAACCCAAATTCATAGGAACCGCCAGCCTGCAGATCAGTAGACTCAAACCAGGAACTGACCCAATTTTGGAAAAATCATTGACCCTGGCTACCAAAGCACTGACCACTTACAAATTGTGCCTGGACAGGGACCCACCAAAACTAGCCATTAACTGCCCAAAATTAGAGGGTTTTCTCATGAGCTGCCAGCAATCTACCAATGAAGTGTCACAAAATCTGGTCCAAAGCCAACACCTGCCTCAGTGGCCCAGCAGGCCGCGGGATGATGACAAATTTCCCAAGGCTAAGTTGGAAACCAAAATTCTTTATCCAAGATCAGCAAAAACACACCACTGCCAGTTGATGCCACCAAGATCTCCCAAGCTCAGGTAAATTCCAGCACCCAGACCAAAGGAAGCAGCAAAAATTTCCCATGCAGATGAGCATACTGATACCCTGGAGTTGCCAGGAAGCTGTTCATTGCTATTATGGCAATAGAAGTGTTATGAACCTTTGGTTCTCCCAATTTATCCCATACTTACTCTTAGCACTTTACATTTACAGAACAATTACTCCAACCCCATCCTGCTGACCTACCATTTACCAGAAGCAGACGCCAAGCCGCCCAAATTACTCTGAGTTCCAGTAATTCCCTACAGCCCAGCATATCTCTCTGAGTATTCTCCCAAACTGGCTTACTCCTTACACATGACACCGCCAGTGACCCCCAACCCCAGTTGCCTGCAATAACACAATACTGACACCAATACAATATCTTCCCAGTTGTTTGGTGTCCTTCATATTACACTCACTGGCCTTGTTGATTCCATGGTACCTGCCAACAGGCCTTGGGCCTTGGTAGGCTGATCAGCATCTTATCTTATCAAGTTAGCACCCCTCCTATGATGGGCTTTACCCTCCTCCCAACAGAGTAAGTTGGCAGCTGAGGCCAATGGAACCCCCACTGGGATGCGGTATCCTGACACTCTCCAAACCTGCTGATAATTTCCTTGCCTATGAATCTTTGAACACTGTTACCAGTGTGGGCTTTGTCGGCCTTCACCACTGGCCGTTATGTGGCAAAATCAATGAAGGTGATTGCATAATTTTTGTTGTTGCCCTTTCCTGGAATGGGGCCAACCATATCTAGTGCCCATATATTTAAAGGCAGCAGTGCGTGGATAGGTAGTACTGACTTGGGAGTGTTGCTTTTGGCAAACTTTTTTTAGACCTCACACTGCTCTAGCACTTCATGGGTGTCTCTAAAAAGGATAGGCCACCATACTTTATGTTTTAAGTGTTTGTAAAGGTTTTTGCCTTTTATGTGTCCTAGATCTAGGTGATAACATAGGATTGTGTCCACTCTTTGATGGGTTGGGACATAAAAAATGATAGTACTATCTGTCATCTTCTGGTGCAGGGTACTGTAAACATCAGCAAACAGATGCTTGTTCTTGACCACTTTATTACATGTGGTGTCTGTGGTTCCTAAAGGGAACTCCCTGTCTGGCAACTGCCAGAATGAACTCATTCAGTAAGTCAACATTATTTTGGTATTTATCCGCCGGAATCAGGCATTTCCAAAACTAAGCTAATTTTTCATAGTGAATTAAGTCAGAATTGCAAAATTAAAAAGGAACATACATAATGTTGACACCATTTAAACAAAGGCTTAATTTTAAGCCAAAAAACTAATATAATTTACTATGAAAATGTAAGTTTCTTTGTACTTTTACATTATAGGTCAACTACAGTAAGTAATATCTGGATGTTGACCCCAAATAAGAATCCATAAATTTCTTAATAAAATACACAATATTCTAAAAATAACTACTTTTTATATTTTATACTACTGTTTTTATTAAATATATATTAAGATAAGCATTGAACAAAGACATATGCCAACTTTCAGAGCATTCTTTGTATTATTTAGATATTTACTGTTATTTTAAACTTACTGGATAAACTATAGCTTATTTCCAGAAGTCCACTTAAGCCAAATCACATATGTTAAAACTAGAATTTATATATGTAATTATAATGTTGACTTTGTGTCAAATCAACACGTTGCCTAAATTGCAACAAAGGGGTTTGGCTAAGCAAACAAAGTGACATAATTTAAGCGAGATTTAATAGGAGAGTTACTATAAAAGAACGCTGACTGCCTGAATGTTGACACCTTCACTTATTTATTAGTAAAATACTTCTGCTTAACAAAAAGCACACATACAATGGTATGGTAATTCAGGCCAAAGTACCCAGTTCTGTACTTTAGACTTCCCTCTACAATCCCTATAATTTAGTTTTTATAAGTTACATATGCAACTCTTTAATTTTTTTAAATTTAAAAATAATCAATTTTGGCCTTAAAAAACCAACTCCAGAAAATATTAACCAAGCTTTAAAAGTGATTTACATAGTGTTTTTCCACTTTAATGCTGACTTTCAGTATGTTGACGTCAAAATTAAAGCGTTTTTTATGCTGAAAAACTAAATTAAATATTTTTGACTACTGTGACTACCAGAATGTCAACTTTTTATTTAAACATGGGTTTTTTCTATTCTTTAATAATAAACTAGCTCTAAAATTACTTTCTATACTTCTATAAACTATTTACTTAATAATAAAATTTAAAACAAGTGATTATTATTTAATTTTATTCATGTCTCACATGATTATTCTTACTTTATGAACTCTACTCTAATTATTGTAGAAAAAATCTTCCAAAAAGCCACAAAATAACCCCAAGTCAAACAAGAAAGTACCCAAAGCCTCTGGAAAGGCCCAAAGTCCCTACCCCAACAAAAAACCAGCCAAAGAGCCCTCAACAAAACAGAAGACAAAGGAGAAGACCCCAGACCCTGAAAGCAAATAGCCCTCCCCTGCTCCCTCCTCTTCTCCAAGCTGGTACCAATCAGAAGGAGATGAAGTTCCACTAAACAAGCAAGGAAGAAAGAAGATACCCAAGCGTCCAGAACCCCAGCTAAGCCCAGATGAATCAAGCTCAAAGGAATCAAGTCCCAAGGAATCAAGCTCATCCCAGTCCAGAAAGCGCAAGAATCCAACTCCAGATAATTCCCCTCCACCGCCCAACAAATCTGCACCTCCATCCTCCTCATCAAGTATCAATAAAGAAGATCCTGATGATTACCTGTCTGACTATCATCAAGCACCAATTGGCCCATGGGATCCCCTAAAGGTTCACAATATATGTAACGTCAAAGGAGAGTTTAAGCTCCTAAAGAAGTTCCCTCGGTTTTTCCCTCTAATGTCTGTCAAAGGAGGTGCAAGTTTAGTCTGTGATGGCTATGTTTTTAATTGCAACAATCAGAAGAGAGAAGGAATAAGCAAGCATTATGTATGTGAAGATAGAAGCTGTGCTGCCAGAATCAATACAGAAGGATGGGATAAAGTCACTAGTGAAAAAGGAGAGCACACATACAATGCTCCAATGAATCTTATTGAAAAGCTTCTAAAGTGGTACCTCTACCAAATGGTCCCAGTCTCCAAAGACTTTAAGGCTTCTGATCTGGCAGTTAAGGCCACCACTTAACTAAGTAATGAGAACCTGAAGCTCATCCCTGACTGCGACCAGTTAGTGAAGTACATATGTGACAAACGCCGTGACCTAGTCCCCCATAAGAAATCAGCCATGGTTCAAGGAGAGTTAGTCTTGACAGAGGAGTTAAAGATGTTCAATGGTGATGAGGTATTCCTTTTACATGATGATGGTCCTACAGCAGAGGCAAGAATTATATGATATGCTACACAACAGAACCTGGAGCAGTTGAGGGATTCAGAGACCTGGTTATATGACAGTACCTTTGCAGTATGCCCCTGCCTTTTTTACCAACTATGGGTTGTACATTCCTTTATTGAAGGCAAGGGGCTCCCATTTGCCTACTTTCTGCTTCCTGGGGCAACAGAAGAGATCTACACAAGGGCCTTTAAAATCCTTCAGGAGGACATCAAAGCCCTACCCAGTAATAGAAAGAGTCCCCCTGGCCATAACACTAGAGCCAATCCAGATGATGATGAAAAGGATGAAGCCACCCTTGCTGCAGAAAAAGAAGCTCAAGATAAAGCACTTGGCCCCTCAACTATAATCATGGACTATGAAGCTGCCCAGTATAACGCTTTTGTAAATACCTTTGATGGAGAGGTCCAGGGGTGTTTTTTATTATTGATAGGCTGTCAACAGGCAACTAAAGGGTCTACCTGAGCTCAGCAAGCTCCACCGTCTAGATACATCAGGAAAGTGCAAGTTCCTAATTCAGCAATTTGTAGCACTAGCCTTTGTAAAGCCAGAGCATGCTGGACAAGCCTTTGAGCTCCTATGCCAGGATCCATATGCCTAGAAACATGATGGTGCCTTCTACCCTTTCATTGAATATTATGAACCACAGTAGATTGGACGTAAGGTCACTAAGCGCCGGAGCAAGCCCAGAGCCAAAGCCAACTGGAACTGCTACCAGGCAGTTCTTAAGGATGAGATGAAAACTACTTCATCTTTGGAGGGCTGGCATAAGCATATCAAGTCCTCCTTTGGAATCAAGCCCAGATACAACACCTTCTATGAGCATCTCAAAGTCCAACAGGGGAAGACTGCTGCATCCATCAGAGATATTGAGAACCGTCCATCTAAGAAGAAGAGAACCACCAAAGAGAAACAGTATCAAGAGAAGATCAAGGAAGTTGTCAAGGCCAAATATAAGCTTTCAGAGATTGGGGAATACATCAAGAAGATTGCCACAGTTCTTAATGGCAACCAGGTTATTACAGTCTAGCTTATCATTAAATTTATTGAGTATTGCCTAATTTTTTATATAGTTATTATATATTAAGTATAATATTTTTAAATAAATAGTTATTCTAAATAACTCATTAATCTTTTATGATACTGCTTTTATAAAATCATTGGTTTTTTATTGATAGTGTGATGCTTTAGACTGTATTACATGGCCTATATTGGTATTTTACTAGTAAATTATATGTTTTTGTAGTTTTTAATATAGAAAAAACTTTATATTACTGTTTCTGATTGCTATATTTTGCTATAATACGTGAAATTTTATGTAGTGCCGTTTTGTATATTGGCTTTTTTTTGTTTTTATAAGTGGGAAAAATTTATTATAGTAAAGATAGCTAATTTCATAGTAAAATAAAATAAAAGTGTATTTTTATGAAATTTTCAATATTCATGTATAATTTTTATAGACTTTTTAAAATCTATGTTGTCACATTACCCTAAAAAGTATCTTGAAGCTTAATTTTTATTAAGTAAAATGTTCAGGAAACAGGTTTCTGCTTATTAAAAAAGTGTCAACATTTAGTAGTCTGCATGAGTTAAAACTTAATTCTGACTTTTCAATGCTGTCAACATTAAAGTATTTTTAATTCTGATTATTGACATATAGTAAGTCAACTTGCAGAATGAGTTAATTGTGGCGGTTGCCCCCTGTCCCTGATGTGGAGGACAAGGAGAGGCCAGTTGGAGTCTAACCTGTCCTTGCCTCTTGAGGCTCAGATGTAGAAACATGATAAGGTGTCTGCTGTAATCAGTTTAAGACCTGATCTGTACTGTATTTTCATATTGAACCTTTCCAGGAACACCATTCATTGTACTTTTCATTGTGAGAGATTGATTTGGGACTTAGAATAAATAAGCAACTTATGATCAGTAAGTGATGTGAACTCCTCCTGACGTTCAAGATAGCATCACCATTTGACAAGACAGTGAACTATGTCGAGTAGCTCCTTGTTGAGGATGGAGTAGCAGTACTATTCATCAGTCAAATTGTGGGATTCATAAGTAGCAGATAAGTAATTTCCTGCTTTTGTCTTGATGCAGAGGACTCTGTCTATGAATGATGCCATAATTTCATAATTAGGTTCCTAGGAATAACCGGGTTGGAAACAAGGTGGGTACCAGTTTCCCACTAGATGCCAAGCAGTTAGCTCATCCCTGGAGGGATATAAAGCTACCCCCTGTAACTTTTATGGAAATTTCATGTTTTCTAAGCTTTAAAAATCTACAGATTTAGACAGAATCTGAATTTGCCATCCAAAAGAAGGCAAAAGTCAGGCTCTGCTTGAAAATGGCCTGCTGGGGCCCTAGACAGGAGGATATCCTCCCTTTTCAAGCCAAATAGCAAGGTATCAGATAACTTAAAGATGTCTGGCATCATCAACTCTCAAGTGTTGAAATCTTGGCAGAGGAAGCTGCTTTGAGATAAATTAGAAATTTTATTGGACCTCCATATGGCCATTGCTTTGAGTTGAGTGAAAGCTAGACTGATTTACTATCAAGAATCTAGTACCCACCTCATTTCTGATCCCATTATTTCTAGAATCAGTTTCTGATTTAATGGAATTCTTTTAATTATTTAGTATAAAATTTTTATTGTTAAAGGCTTAAAATGGTAGCATAGCATCAGAAATTGGTTCCTAAAATGAGGTAGGTACCAATAATCTAAGCTTAAACCAGTCCCATATATGAGTTCCAAAGCCAATGATGATCTGGAGCCAATGTGAGGTCACATATATAAAAGGGGCCACTGAATCCAAGGGTATGTCAGATGGCCAAGTTTTGAAAGGGCTGGACCTCATTTCCAAGCCTCATATAGTGACTGTTGACCGCTAGATTCACCGGGGGTTAATCGTAATCATATGGATATAAACATCTATTTGATTGCTTTTCAGCTAGTTCTTAATAAGCCTGTGCTACTTGGAATTCTTCTATTTTAGATCTTCATTTCTGTTTGGAGATATTGGAGTCTTGAACTAGCTGTTTGGGTATTTCCTGGGAGTTGATTTACTCCCAAGTTTCCCTCAATGACTCCAGGTCTTGATTTTGCGTGTAAAGCTTTTGCCATGTCAACTTCCCTTCTTTGTTGTGGAACAGTACAGATTTAGGGTTAGCTCTAAAAAAACTTGCTCTTGTTTTGTTTGTTGTAATCCTCTGGTTTGCTATTCCCCATTACAAAATTTTTGATGAGCTTTTGCTCAACTTTTCTCTTGACCTGTGTTGAGGCAAGAGTTTCAGGGTGTGGAAATATAGGGCTAATTAAGAATGAAATATGGATATCATGCTTGATGGGAGAAATCAGGGTATTGCAGGCTTAGGCTGTTATGTTGATTGAAGTTGACATAGGATCAAAACTACTGCTCCGATACAGAGACAAACATCTGCACTGCTGGAGGGATCTTTTCTCGTTAAAATACCGTTTAACTTTGGATATATCCAGACTAAAGCGAAGTTTAGATATATTATTGACTTTAAATTTAAGGCTGACTGCTTAATTGCACGACAGTTGCTAAATAAAGCAGAACGTTTATAATTGCCTTGATGAAACTGATTTTTGGTTGAATTCACTTATACTTAGGGTCAAAGCCAAGAAATCATCATGGGATGCAAAAACGTGGGGGTGGAGGAATATATTCCAATGTAAATTAGAATAGCTCTATATATATCGGGTCTATTGGAAGCGGACAGAGCGGGAAAGATGGGTTTTGATACCAGTGGTTTCTCCCCCATAGCTGGCAGTGGGTTTTTGGACCACACGCTTGAAACTGGAGAGCTTCTTGGAAGCTTTCTCGAACTTCTTCCGGTGTTTGACACGAGGATTCCTTTGTTCTTTCTTGCGCTTGGGAGCAAGACCCTTGTTTTTGAGAATCTTGTAAGTGGCCAACCGTTTGCGGTTCCCATCAACCTCCTGCTCATCGGGATTAAGTGCAGCCCAGTTTTCACGGCGGCGCGCCATTTCTTCAGGATCCAGGGTTTTAACGCGCTTCTTTTTGGGTTCCTCTTTTTCAGATACATAGTCTTCGTCGTCAAACACGTCGGCATCGTTGGATTCTCGATTGATGGCTTGGCTGGCAGGCACCTTGTTGCGCTGGGCATCGGCATTCTTGTATGGGATATCAGCGTCGCCAGAGAACTTGGGCTGCATCTGCCGTTTAAAGATACCCTGGTTAATGACGGAAGCATGATGGCGCAATGTCCTCTTTTTAATCATCTTTTCGGCAGCATCGTCTTCGTCAAGGAATTCCGAATCCATAAAGTCAGACTCTTTCTTCGAAATAGCAGATGCCTTGGGCTTTCTTAGGTTTCGCCTAAGCTGTTCAAGTGTTGTAAACTTGTCTTCAGATTCTACTTCAGACACTGACTCGGCTGAATCCTCATCTACTAGACTTTCCATGTCGCTGGCCTCTGATTCAGAACCTTGTACAGAAATATCTGGCAACTCTTTAGTGTTCTCATCCGGGTTGTCAGAATCATCCTCTGACGAGAAGGCAGTGCCGCCATTCTCAATCCGCGTTAAAACTTCATCGACCATCTCAAAGATATCATCAGTGTTCTCTTCGGCATCTTCAAGCTTGTGAAGGACGTTGGTGTATTTAACTAATGCCTCAACTACAGGGTGAGTTTGAATATCTTTGGTACCACAAGCTTTGAGGTGGAGATAAAAGGCTATGTTGGTCATGTAGTTGAGAAGCGTCTCGTATTTAAGATATAAATGCTTTAAAATGGGAGTAGATCTAACAACTTCAGGTTTCAAAGCCTGAATCCTGTCTGTAACAGAAGGCATTTTCTCTAAAAGGTAATCCCATCGGTCCTTGAGTTGTTCAAGCAAATCCAAGATTTCGGGGGATTCACTAGTAAGGATTTCCAAGGCTTCCTTGTGAGAAAGAGTCTTCTTGCTTTTGGGCACAATTTCAATCGTCTGGTCGATATCAATCATTTTAAGCTGAGCATCAAGATCCTCAACTAGCTTCTTATCTTCAAGTGCATCCTGACTCAATTAAAACATATCCTTCTAGTCAAACTTACCTTGACGATAGCTTTTCCAGAAAGCTGTCCGGGCAAGTGATCAAGGAAATCTTCTTCTGTCATTGACAAAGCATGCTTTTTCTGCAGGCGACGAGCCTCTTCTTCCTCTTGTTTAGCATCATCCTCTTCTTCGGCTTCATCTCCGTCATAATAATTTCCTGCTCTATCACCCCATTCTTTTATATTAAATAAAAAAACCATGTATAATAAATACCGTCAGCTTCAGAGCCTGATTCCTCTTCACTATCTTCGCTGCTTTCAGAACCATCGTCACTGTCCTTGACATTCAAAGCATAAACTTCTTCATCCTCTTGTTCTTCCTCTATAAAGAGTTCAGACAAGATGACAATTTACAAATACCTTGATCATAAACGGTATCAAAACTAACTTTTTCACGCTGCTCATGGACTAAAATAATGAAGATTAAAAAAAGCCAGGGATAGACAAAAAATTAAAGTATAAAAAAGACTTTGCTAGAGGTATAAAGAGTCACTTTAACAAAAAAAGTTAAATTTAGAGAAAAATGAAAAAAGCTAAATATAGAATTGTGGGAAAAGAAGGGTTCAATAATTTTACATATATCAACTTCGTCCTGTTCGATATCTTCATGAGATTGTATTGCCTTTACAGAAAAATGCTCCCTAACGGCAGCTTTGGGCTCTTGAGGCTGATTTGCCTTTGCTTTTTGGCGAATCCGTTTACCCATCCTTTTTATAGCAAGCTTTACAAGGCGCGCCAAAAAGTATCTAAGGTTGAGTAAAGTTTAATGAGATTTGATCTTTGGAAATAAAAGGTATGGTAACTTGATTTTTTGGTCGTTAGGAGCGATAATAAGAAAAATTTATCTACCTTTTGATTTGATGCAAGGTAGGCTCTTGAGGTAGGGCTCCCCATTTTCGCCACATCAATATAAATGCTAAATAATCCCACATTTTTTACTCAATGCGATTAAGACGTGAGAGTTCTACTTAGTGTTTTTAGAAAATGTCATAATTTGATTTTCTTTTTGCCTCTGCCTTTCTCCTTGCAATTAAGTAAAATTATGACGTCAAATCAATTTAATAAAAAAGCACTATATATATTTGAACAGGCAGTACAAAAGTGCTTAAGCATTTACTAACAAACTAAAATATAGGAATACCACATCAATATAAACGCTAAATAATCCCACATTTTTTAGTCAATGCAATTAAGACATGAGAGTTCTACTTAGTGTTTTTAGAAAATGTCATAATTTGATTTTCTTTTTGCCTCTGCCTTTCTCCTTGCAATCAAGTAAAATTATGACGTCAAATCAATTTAATAAAAAAGCACTATATATATTTGAACAGGCAGTACAAAAGTGCTTAAGCATTTACTAAAAAACTAAAAGATAGGAATAGCAAGCCAGTATTGTATTTTTCCGGGCTGTCGAGATGGACAACCCAAAGTCAGCCGAGAGTGAACCAAAGTTACACATGGAACAAAATTAAACATCATATACAGTAGTTTACAACCTGTTGAGATAAACAATGGTTCAGAGCAAATAGGTTCAGTCACATGAAAAATTTTCAACTTTTTTGATAGAGATAGAGGCTAATTCCATGGGAAACGTTCACTAATTGGCAAAGATGTCCAGACACAACAAATGATCCAAACCAAGAACAAATAAATGGTGGCTCAACAACAAATATACCAAGCACTAGAACAAGTGAGTTTCATTCCCAGAACAAAGCTACCATGTCTGCTATGGTTTTTAAGAACAAATTAAACTCAGTCACTAAAGTGATAAACTTGATCCAGCAACAGACCCCAGTAGCAACTGAAACAGACAACAAAAACATCAAAGATCAAAACAAATCAGTGAATCTATAATAATACTACCAGTTCATTCTAATTAAGATATACAATCTAGAACAGACATGGAAATAAATATTCTGAGTATCCTTTTGGATAAAAATGATCAAATATATCAATATTAACAGCTAAAAGTCCACATCTACAGCCAAAAACAATTAATATAGAAATTCCAAAAACCCTAATGTGAATTAAATGATAGTAACTACACACTTTTATGCAGCTATATATGGCTAAATAAAATAATTACATTAAAATAAATTGTATAGCCAAACTAATTTAACTTTAATTTTGATTTATACCAAAATGGATGCATCACAACAATAGACTCAAATAGCTAAAGGAGTACGCCACAGAAGTGGTCATCCTTGTGGGTCAAAGAACAGAGTGCCTGTAGTCCAAGAGGCAAACAGTGGGAGTTGTGCTGAATCAGGTAATGAAACCCAGGCTATACAGACACTGCAATAAATCCAGGGCACCCAGACTGGAAGAATGGCTAGTATTAACCCAATAGTCCAAAAGATGTCTAGAAAACACACCAAGGTCACCATCACTAGGACAGTAAATAAGATGACCACTAAGAGGGTGTCCTTGGCATACAACCCTGTGTACTGGTGTGATGGTATTTCTGCTACTATCAAAGAGAGTGCAAAGCCCGTTTTTGATACCACCTATGAGCCTTACATGAGTGATGGCAAAGGGAAAGACAATGACAAAGAGCCAAAATTTTATCAAACTACGGATGGGCAGAAGGTGCTAAAAAAGGTTGCTGCATTCTACAGCCAAGTGCCTATGCCCTGTGTTGTGGCAGAGCCTGCAGAGTTGCTTCCCAGCACCAAAAAGCCCAAGTACCACATCATCTCTAATGTCATGAATGACTTTTCAATACTTGTGTTGAAAACCTGGGAATCAAACCCTGGGTCTCAGAAAAAGCCTTGTTATGGCCAGGATAGACAGGAGCCAGCCCAACTGCCATTTGGGCCAAACCCTGGTCTGTCAGAGATATCTTGTCCCAACCAGGAGGAACGGAAACCTGCCAAGTGTCAAGACTGGAGGTCCAAAATCAACATTGGAAACCCCAGAATTGAACCCTGATCCTCCAAAGGCTACTTGAGTCACACAAAATGGACAGGAACCCGCCAACTTGTTAAGTTGCAGACCCAAGTTGTCAAATTACTCTGAGACCCGCCAGACTTGTGAACACAATTCCCCAAATGGGCATCAGATTGCTATTGACCACATGCCACCAAAGAACCAGACCTATGCTGAAGTTGTAGCTTGCCTAAAAAAGGTTACAACAAGGCCTCCTGTCAGTTCTACCACTGATCACTGCTAATTACAGCCTCCAGTCCAGAATGGGTAATACAATTTGACTGCTCAGGTGATGTGGTGAACAGTAGTGACAGAACAAAGCATCACCACTTCTGTTCATCAGAGAAAGCACAACTAGGATCTGCCACCCGCAAAACCAGAAGCCAAGGACCGAGCCCTGCCAGTGAACTGTCCCCAGACCTGAAGTCTGCAAAAAGCAAAGAAGCGAAACCAACTGGTATAAGGACCCCGGCAGTATGGGGATGACCCCATTGTCATTTTTGATAATAAAGGTTTATGAACCTTTGGTTCAAACAAATCTTACCCTATCTAGTCTTAGTGATCTTCCATCTTAACTCTGGCCAAGTAGACCATCAGGCATCTGCCCCCTCCAGAGACTAACCTGCCAACCCTCCTCAGGCACTATACCGTCCCCCCTGGAGCCCCTTTAGGACCTGTGCATTTTACTGGATACCTGCCCAACCCCGCCTACTTGGAGTACGACTTGGAGACCATCCTCATTGCCAACCCCTTGGCCAGAACTAGAGAGACTGGATACATAGGACACAAAGGAAATAGGATTGAGGTGCTGCCCTTATTGTTCAAAGACAAGTACAATTGTCTACCGGCATACTTTGTCCCCATGACTCTGCCTTTAACCCCGCAACCTGACCACTCAATGGATCCCCCCACTGCCACCGAGACCACATCCACTCAACTGTTTGGAGTACTCTACATTACTTTGATGGGAATGGTAGACACTATGGTGCCCAACTCTGGGCCCTGGTCTTTTCTTGAGCGATCTGTATCCTATATTATCAAGTTAGCACCCATCCTATGGTGAGCATTATCCACTGGCCTGGCAGTACCCTGTCCAGAGTCACCTAATGCCTACGCCTATGCCTGGCTTCTGGGCACCTAACACCACCTACAAGACCTTTATCAGGTTTATCAAGGAGACACAGGACTACAAGAAGGCTACAGCTACCGTTGGTATTTCAGAAAACCCCACTCTTTGGCTGTATAGTAAGTTCCTGAAAGCCAGAATTGTTCTCTTTGTGGAGAAATTCCAGTGCAAGCTAACCATCCTGGAGAAGGAGCATATCTGGGCAATAAACCAGTGGATTAACCACAATTGCCACCTTGTACCAGAAAATATACCTTCAATGGCCAAATTAATTTTTGGGATTGATGTCTCAATTTTGACTTTCTATTGCGGGATAAAGAGTTTGATATTCTCTTGAAAAAAACTTGGGGTTTCTCAATACTGTAAATTCAGAACCTAAACGTAAAAGGCGGGATTGACAAATCCTTGGTCCAAATTTTGAATCACTTTTGCGGGTAACTCAGCTGAGTGAAAAAATAAAATATTTAATAAAATCAACCATTTATTTTGACTTTTTTTGATTTATTTAAATTGCCAAATTTCAAATCTCTTGAGCAGATAACTCAACTAACAAAAGACAAAACTCAGCAAACAAATGTGGGATACATGAATCAGAAATGCAGGATTCCTATGTACAATCTGAGATTTCCTGTATTTCAATTGAATCATGGACATCATGTAAAAATTAATGAATCTGAAATTGCGGGATTGTCAAATCCAAGAACCAAGTTTAAAACCATAATTGCGGTGAATTTGAAATAAATATAATTTATGGGTGTCTCAAAAAGGATGTTAAAGGATCTAGAGTGGATTTGTGCTGATTCTTTCAGGAATCACAGGAATTCTCAAAAATCACCCTATTCCATTTTAGTGCAACTAAAATTTGGATCCTACTATTCACAAAATTAACATATCTAACAATAAAATTAACTAAAATATACACTCCTCTTTTTGAGTTTAAGTTTTTTAATAAAAATTTATTATATTGTCAAAACCGCAGGCTCAACCCGCCAGCAAGGTTCCAACCAAGAGGGTTTGTGACCCGCAATCCAATTACCCGGTCACTCAAAGCCAGACTAGGAAGTTGACTTGGATTACCAAATCCATCAACATGAACAGACAATGATCCTTCACAGTGGATACCTCAATTTGGCGCTTGACTCATTATCAGGATCAAGCCACCCCCTTCTGTCATCCAGCCGTGTGATCACCAATCATGCTCCTGCTATCCATTGATTCACAATAGCTATATAATCACTATCTCACAATAAAGATTATTATCCATCTTCTAAATATTTTTCCCCATGTAACTCTGCTAAAACAGCACAGTTACAACATTGGTAGCACAGGTAGGTTCTCTATCCTACTGTATCTTGAAAAATTCCGCCTGTTGCCCGCACACACTGCGGCCAACAAATCTTTGACAGAATTATGTCTGGCCTCCCGCCCGGCTGGACGCCGTATGCTCCTGGTACCAAGATACCTGATGGTTTTGTCCTCTACCAAAACACAGTGATTCTGCTACCCGCTTTCAACGCCCTGTCCGCCCAAGGGTTCTTTCAGGCGCCCTCCTTGGTGCCACAACCAGCGGACAAAACCACCATGCCTGCCTATGTTGCACAAAGACTTTGCAGCGCCGCCCTGGAGCCCTTTGCAGGGGCCAACAACAACAATGCTGCCGCATGGATCCAGTCTGCCCTAAGCAAGCTGGCTCAGATGGAATGCCCACAGCAATTTTGGATTGCAGAGATTTCCATTTGTCTGATCCACGACGCTGGCACCTGGTGCAACAAGTGGCACAAAGAGCACACTGACAAGAATTGGGACACCTTTAAACAGGACTTCTTGGCGAGATTTGTGCTTAAGGATACAGCACTTATGATCATACACCAAGTAAAGAACCTAACCCAGACAGGCACTGTGAAGGAACTTACCTGCGCCTACAAGGAACTCTGTCTCTGTGCCCCATCCAACATGGCCTTTGACACCCCAGCAACACACCTCATTTACTACAACGCTCTCAAGTCGCACGTAATGAGACATGTGAACCTGGATCAGGTTACCAACCTGCAAAACCTGTACCTTGAAGCGGAAAAAGCGGAACAAACGTCCAACGCTCTACACAAGGCACAGACTGGGAAACAAGAAAGACCCAAGGACTCACATTCAAGCAGGCGCTCCTCTTGACCACCTCCTGGAGGCAACAGTAATAACAATAACCACAAGCCCACAAACTTGAATGGAAATGGGAATGGGAATAACGGCCAATCAAATTGTACCCATTTCCGTGTCACCGCCACCCAAGGCAACCAAGATGAGAGAAAAGCCTGGGGAGAGCACTAAGCAAGCCAACCTCCCCCCACACAACTCCTGACTTGCCCAACAATGAATACCGGCCCAAGGACGTGGACTAATGCCCAATGATCCAAGTACCTTCAGAAGACCCGGTACTATACACCATTGCCAGACATCCCAATAAATTGATGTCTTATCCTTTCTGCTTTTGCAGTTACACAGGCTCAGCACTCTTGGACTTGGGCGCAGATCAAACCTTAGTCAACAGCAGCTTTGTGGATAAATTCAAGCTGGCCACTAATCCTTTGCAGATTAAAAACGTGGTCCTGGCTGATGAACATCACATTGCTGTGACAAAAGAAACTGCTCCCTTCTCTGTTATGCTTGAGAACCTTCATTCCACCATCCAAGGTCCCACCATTGACTTCCCTAAGTTCAGCATTATACTGGGACTAGACTGGTTACGGAGAAACAACCCTCACATGTACTGGGCAACCTCAGTGCTGACCATCAAGCGTGAAGGTGTCAACCACCAAATCTACCCAGACTCTGTAGACCAACTCCTACGAGACCACATCTTTGTACTCATCACAGAGACCTTGGACAAGAAGGAAAACCTGAAAGTAATTGACTGGGACTCCTGCCAGTACAAAATCATACACTTCAAGGATCACCAGGATACCTCCACACTGCAAGATTGTGACATTGTGGCCCGGCACCCAGAAATCTTTAAGGAGGCGTTACCTGGGCTACCCCCTGAGAAACACATCCAACACTCTATTCAACTCAAGGGGGCTGTACCCAAGGCACACCCCATTTACAGGCTGACCCCAAACAAGGACAACACCCTGCGCGCCTATCTCAAGGAGGCATTGGAAAAAAGACTTATCTGCCCCTCACAGTCTCCCTTTGGGGCCGCCATATTCTTTGTGGCTAAAAAAATGGTATCTTACGCCTGGTCACAGACTATTGCGCCTTAAACAAAGTCATCATTAATAATTGTTACCCATTACCATTAATTGACAATCTCTTTGACGCCTTGGGAGGAGCCAACCAGATTTGCATCAAGGAGGAAGACATCTCCAAGACAGGCTTCCGCACTAAGTATGGTTCCTACAAATGCATGGTACTCAACTTTGGCATGACCAATGCCCCGCCCACCTTTGTAACCTTCATGAACAAAGTATTTGCACCACACATAGGCAGACACGCCCTCGTGTACCTGGACAATATTATTGTCTACAGTTCCTCAGTGGAACAGCATCACAAAGACCTGGAGGAAGTCTTTGCAACCCTGGAATGACACAAACTGTTGGCCAAGCCCTCCAAATGCCAGTTCTTCCGAGAGCAACTACCCTTCTTGGGACACATAGTCTCAAAAGGCAACATCAAACCCAACCGTCAGAAAATACAAGCCATCTGCAATATGCCACCTCCCAAGGACAAATCAGAACTCCGCACCTTCTTGGGAATGGTGGCCTATGTACGACACTTCATACCCAACTGCGGCATCTTGACTACCCCCTTGTCCGCCATAACAGGTGCCAAGGCCAAGTTTGTATGGACCCCCCAATGCAACCTCTGTTTCAGACGTCTCAAGGAAAAGCTCACAAAAGCACCCATCTTACAATACCCCAAATAAGACAGAGAATACCAGATGGAAACTGACACTTCCAATGCATCCATTGGGGGAGTACTACAAATCAAGAATAGTGATGGTGTTTTTCTGCCTGTAGCCTACGAGTTGCGCAAATCAACAGATGGCAAGTGTCAATACCCAATCCATGACAAAGAACTGTTGGCCATTGTACACTGCCTAGTCAAATGGCGCTGTTACCTGGAACAACAGGAAGAATTCACAGCACTAACCAATCATAAGTTGCTCATCTATTTCAAGACACAAGCAAACCTGTCACGTTGCCAAGCGCAATGGATGGAAATCTTAGAAAGGTTTAACATGCTCATCCAATATAAGCCTGGGGCCAAACTCGCCATGGCAGACGCCCTGTCCCGCCTGTATGTCCGCGCTTCTAGGGGAGAGAATGGGCTCAACCCAGACTGGCCTCTCCTAGTACTCCGTACAAAAGACAAAGGGTTCCCCACAGGCACAACCAATATTACCAGAGAAACAGTCATCAAGAATGAGCACCTCTTTGCTGACGTATACAGGACTCTTCACAGAAAAATGTCGGATGGTAAAACCATTCCCTACATTCCCACACATCAATGAGTTGATACCATTCTTTGCTACCACAGAGATCTTGGACATACTAAGAGCCAAAATCAATACAAATTCCTAAAACATAAAGCCTGGTGGCCAACCCTATACCGCAATGTCCAGGAAGTGTTAGAACAGTGCAAGGTCTGCAAAAAGTTTGCCAAAAGCAAAACTGTCAGGATTGACAATTTTTCCCCTCTGGAACTTCAGGCCCAGGAGCGGGAATCAAACCCAGAACCTGGATTCCCCCAGGCCGCTGGGCCAGAGGACCGCGAGACCAACCACTCACATTTTTCTGGGATTGAGCCCCTGCAAGCTGATGTTGAAGAAGACAACCCACCCAGAAAAGTAGATCAAGCCGAGGAAATTATTGCACTAAGTGGAATGCAAATCACAACACCTAATGGAGGCAACCAGGCAACAACTATTAGCTTCATGAGTTTGAAGTCTTCACCAGCAACCAATCAAGAGCCAACCCAAGGAAGAGGCACCGGCCTGCAACCTGGCCCCATGACCACAACGCTAGAGCAAGATAATCAGGTGGCTAAATTGGGAGTCACAACCAATGAAAGAACTCCTGGGCCAAGCACCATTTTGCTGCCTTTAGACCCAAGTCCCCAATTCCCCTGGCCCTGCCTTTCCCAATGCCCTGATGACTCACACAAAAAATGTTAGGTTTGGAGGTGGGGTGCTATATAGACCCAAGGACCCCGCCCTCCAAACTTATTGCCATTTTGAAATAAAGGTTATGTTATTTTGGCTTATACAGCTATTACCGTGTTTTGTATTTGCCGTCTATCAGTTCAGCTCAAGGTCTTCTGGTCTGCCTACCCCACCGCCCTCTGTATTCTGTCCAGTTGGTGTACCCTTTGGGCCTGTTCATTTTACTGATTACCCATTAAAGCCCAAATATAAGGATTACACACCAGAGGAAATCATTAAACTAGATCCATTAGCCCGCATCCAATCTGCTGTCAGATACAACCACCAAGGCCTGTGGATATTCTCTACACCCAAACTGTTTAGAGGAAAGTTTAACTATCTCCCAGCCTACAATATCTATATGGAACCACCAGTAACACCCAAACCAATGCCTGTGTCTTTGCCCGACTTACCAACCAACCACACCGGCAAGCTTTTTGGTATAGTGTACATCACCCTCACAGGGGTGGTGGACACCATTATACCAGCCGCCGTCCCCTGGTCTTGGGTGGGGAAGTCCGTGTCTTACCTTCTCAAGTTAGCTCCTATCTTGTGGTGGGCCCTGCCCGCCAGAAACCCGGCCCAAGTTATCCCCAAAAACAACGGGCCGGCTGCCCGAGACTGGATCCCTGACATTATGGCAATCTTTATAAAACCTGGTACCCTGAGTCCCAAGATGTTGTTATTTCTTGGGGAATCTTGTATGCTTTTGTTATTGATAATCACTTATTACACCTATAAGATGACCATGAACCTGATCTCTTCCACGTGGAAGAAAGTGAACCCAAACAACCTGAAAAGAACTGACACTGCCGCTGCCAACAAAACCCCATCTTCCCAAGTGAATAATGTGATTGTGAATCAGTCCCTCACCAAGGTTGAGATGCCCCAGATGGGGAAGCTCATACTCAAGGAAGCCTGACACGCCATGCCAGTCCTTCACCTGTATTTCCAGACCAACGCCCCCTCCTATGCCAGTGACACCAAAAAGAGACTGGGGGTTGCTTTCATGCTCTCTGGAGACACTCTAGACTGGTTTGGCAAAGCCACAGCAGAAGATGTAGAATTCTGCTTGGACTATGCCAAGTTTGAGGCTGAATTAATGGCAACTGGGGAGGATTGTGACACCAGATACTACGCCTTGAACTCCTTGCTGGAAATCCGCCAAGGCTCCCAACCCATTCAGGCTTACATTGATGAATTCCTTAAACTGAAGACCCGCACTCAACTGGAGGACAATTGTCAGCCATCATCTTCCGGAAGGGAGTGAACCCAGCAATGAAGGACTTATTGAAGTACCACCCGCCCACCCTTGGTTTGGAAGACCTGGTCCCCTTATGCAAAGGCCTCAGCATGAATCAAGAGAATTCTGGGCCCTCCCAGACCCGCCAAACCCGAGCTGGTACGCCCAATAGAGGGGGGATGACCCCTGAGGAACTTCAAAGACACTACAGAGAAGGACTCTGTTTCCACTGCCATGAAGCGGGGCACTTGATCAGAGCCTGCCCTAAGAAAACCCCTGTGCCTGTCTCTTTGGCCCAAATAAATGCCTCTTCCCAGTCTTACAAATTCATCCATGTGACTGTAGATGTAGCGGACAATAAGCACAAGATCAAAGCCTTTATTGATACTGGGGCAGACAAAAGTTTTATTGACGCCAGCCTAGCAGAGGAATTAGGCCTGACAGCCTCAGAGCGTAGTCTTCAAGTAATCATGGGAAACAGATCCTTGGGCACAGGCTACAAGTGTGAACAAGAACTCCTGCTGACTATTGGGCACAACAAATACCCATCATCCCTGATCCTCCTAGCAGGACTACCCCACCCCCTCATACTGGGTGACTCCTGGTCTGACAAACATGGCCTGATCCTGAACTACCACAAGCAAACCACCACATTGGGCCGACCAAGATCCTGTGACACTGTTCCCTTTGGCACAAACCAAGACTGTTCCCCTGCCAACAAACTCTTGGCTATAAAGTTAGAACCTAGTGTTGGAATATTGCCTACCCCCTACAGAAATGAAACCATGTGTTTAGCAAAGAAGCAGCCACCAAACTACCCAGTCACTCAATCTACAACCACGCCATAGACCTGTTACCAGGGACACAACCGCACCACGGCTCCATCTACAGCTGTAATCACTGCAAGCAAGCGGCCTTGAAAGCCTACTTTGAGGATATGACAAATAAAGGGTTCATCCAAGTGTCCAAAGCTCCCTGCTTGTTGCCCATGCTGTTTGTAGGGAAAAAGGATGGCGGGATGCGGCCATGTGTTAATTACCAAAAACTGAACAACATCACAGTGAAGAACCAATAACCCATTCCTAATGCCAACAACCTCTGCAATGTACTGACTGGAGCCCAGGTGTACTCTAAAATTGACCTCTGAGACGCATTCAACCAAATCCAAATCAAGGAGGGGGATGAGTACAAGACTGCCTTCAAAACTTGGTATGGGCTATATGAGTACCTAGTGATGCTGTTTGGCCTCTGCAACGCCCCTAGCACCTTCCAAAAGATGATTAACACAGTCTTAGGGGAATACCTTGGCCGTTTCTGTGTGGCTTATCTGGACGACATCCTCATCTACAGCAAGTTGTACAAGGAACACCTGCACCATCTGAACCTCATATTGGAGAAACTCTCCCATGCCAATCTACACGCTAAGCTCAAGAAGTGTGAATTTTTCAATCTGAGGTAGAATTCCTGGGATATGTAGTAAAGACTGGTGGCTTTGCAATGGCACAAGACAAAGTAGAAGCAATCACAACCTGGCTGGTACCCAAGTGCAGGAAGGACGTGAGAAGTTTTTTAGGCCTGGCAAATTATTGCAGGGATTTCATCCAAAAAATTTCTCACATCATCCTGCCCCTGACCCGCCTGTGTTCTGACAAGGTCACCTTCATCTGGACTCCAGAGTGTGACACCACATTTGAGACCTTGAAACTTCACCTCTGCCCCTGTCCTGGCCATGCCAGATCCTTCCAAGCCTTTTGTCCTGGAAACCGACACGTCTGATTTTGCAGTGGGAGGGGATGGTATGCTACATCCTGTAGCATATTACTCCAAGAAGATGCTACTGCAGAAGGAAACTGCCCAATATATTACAATATGATGCTAGCCATAATGAAGACCCTGAAACATTGGCGCCAATATCTATGTGGCGCTGAACACCCAGTGAAAGTCCTGACAGACCACAAGAACTTGGTCTATTTCTTCAAACCACGCCAGCTTAACCAACAACAAGCAATATGGGCCCTAGAGCTGGCTGACTACACCCTGACCATAGACTACAAGCCAGGGAAGGTGAATGTGGTACCTGACGCCCTAAGTAGAGGAACTGACCTGGCACCCACCCCCTAGAAACCCGTGACCACAACACTCAAGTACTCTTGGACCCAACTAGCCTAGGCATCCGTCTGGGATTGATGAAGATCAGAGACAGCAAAACAGAAGTACTAAGGGCCTAAGAATTAGACAATTTCACCAAGACCCTGATTGCAGACCTCTCCAAATCCTTGGATAGCGCCCACTACCAGAAGGGCTACTCATTGAAGGGATCCACACTAATGCTCTACAACCAAGTCTTTGTACCAGAAGGAGACATCAGAATCAATGTTTTGAGAGACTACCACGACTCAGAGATGGCGGGACACCTGGGTAGGCTCAAGACCCTCCGAAGCATCAGAAGGAACTTTGCCTGGCCAAAAATGGATCAAGACGTGATTGCATACCTGAAGGGGTGCAAGACCTGTGGAAGGACCAAAACTCGCAGAAACAAACCTGAAGGACTCCTAAGACCCTTGGATATACCCCATGGGCCTTGGAGATCTGTCTCCATGGACTATATTGTGGAACTGCCGCCATTCCTCTCGTATAATGCAATCCTAGTCATGGTAGACCGCTTCACCAAAATGGCATACTTTGTACCAACAACCACCAATTGTACAGCAGCAGAAACAGCCCAACACTTCCACAACCGCATCCTCACACAACACGGGACACCTGAGGAAATCATCACAGACAGAGGACCCCAATTCACGTCAAACTACTGAACACAAGTAATGAAAGACTTAGGCATCAAGAGATGTGTATCAACCTCCTACCACCCGCAGACAAACAGCCAAACTGAGCAAGTGAACCAGATCCTGGAACAATAACTCCAATGCTATGCCAACACTGACCAAGACAACTGGGCAAAGATGCTCCCCATGGCCCAGTTTTCTTACAACAGCAAGGACCACGCTTCCACAGGAATGTCCCCCTTCAAAGCCAACTATGGATTTGACCCCACCTGGGACCCCCAGATTGGCAAAAAGGAATCAAACACCATGGTGCGCTCCTGGATTGAACAGATTCACAACACACACAAAACATGCTTGACCAATCTGAACTGTGTAGTGCAGACATACAAAGCCTTTGCTGATTGAAAACAAACCCTGGGCCTACCCTTAGAAGCTGGAGACAAAGTATACCTAGACTCCCAGAATGTACCCCTACATGTGCCCTGTAGGAAACTAGCTCACAGGAGAAGTGGCCCCTACAAAATCACCAAACTAGTCAGTGAAGTTGCCTTCAAACTGGATCTTCCCCCCTCCTGGAAGATCCATGATGTGTCCCACCCTTCCCTGTTGTTCAAAAACAATGGGAATTTGCTTCCCCACCAATGGATTAAGACAGCCCCCCACCCATCCAAACAAACCGCGGTGAGGAATATGAAGTTGAATATGTACACGGTGACCAAACCCACTGCCACAAAACCCAGTACTACGTCAAGTGGAAAGGATACCCTCTAGAAGAAAGTACTTGGGAGCCACTGAGAAACCTGATTAACGCCCAAGAAGCCATCCAACTCTACCTGAACAAGAAGAATTGGGAGGGAGGGAGCTCGGGGAAAGAAGGGGATGATGTCAGGATTGACAATTTTTCCCCTCTGGAACTTCAGGCCCAGGAGCGGGAATCAAACCCAGAACCTGGATTCCCCCAGGCCGCTGGGCCAGAGGACCGCAAGACCAACCGCTCACATTTTTCTGGGATTGAGCCCCTGCAAGCTGATGTTGAAGAAGACAACCCACCCAGAAAAGTAGATCAAGCCGAGGAAATTATTGCACTAAGTGGAATGCAAATCACAACACCTAATGGAGGCAACCAGGCAACAACTATTAGCTTCATGAGTTTGAAGTCTTCACCAGCAACCAATCAAGAGCCAACCCAAGGAAGAGGCACCGGCCTGCAACCTGGCCCCATGACCACAACGCTAGAGCAAGATAATCAGGTGGCTAAATTGGGAGTCACAACCAATGAAAGAACTCCTGGGCCAAGCACCATTTTGCTGCCTTTAGACCCAAGTCCCCAATTCCCCTGGCCCTGCCTTTCCCAATGCCCTGATGACTCACACAAAAAATGTTAGGTTTGGAGGTGGGGTGCTATATAGACCCAAGGACCCCGCCCTCCAAACTTATTGCCATTTTGAAATAAAGGTTATGTTATTTTGGCTTATACAGCTATTACCGTGTTTTGTATTTGCAGTCTATCAGTTCAGCTCAAGGTCTTCTGGTCTGCCTACCCCACTGCCCTCTGTATTCCGTCCAGTTGGTGTACCCTTTGGGCCTGTTCATTTTACTGATTACCCATTAAAGCCCAAATATAAGGATTACACACCAGAGGAAATCATTAAACTAGATCCATTAGCCCGCATCCAATCTGCTGTCAGATACAACCACCAAGGCCTGTGGATATTCTCTACACCCAAACTGTTTAGAGAAAAGTTTAACTATCTCCCAGCCTACAATATCTATATGGAACCGCCAGTAACACCCAAACCAATGCCTGTGTCTTTGCCCGACTTACCAACTGACCACACCAGCAAGCTTTTTGGTATAGTGTATATCACCCTCACAGGGGTAGTGGACACCATTATACCGGCCACCGGCCCCTGGTCTTGGGTGAGGAAGTCCGCGTCTTACCTTCTCAAGTTAGCTCCTATCTTGTGGTGGACCCTGCCCGCCAGAAACCCGGCCCAAGTTATCCCCAAAAACAACGGGCCGGCTGCCCAAGACTGGATCCCTGACAGAAACTCCGCCTAAGTCTGTACTCCCCATTCAAACCCAACTACCGTTCAAAGTATGGGCTCTTGACATTGTGGGCCCCATGACAGGAAAGCACAACAACAAAAAAATACATCATCACAGCCATCAATTTTGCGACAAGATGGCCAGTAGCCCAAGCGGTGAAAACACACACTGGCAACAACGTCTGACAATTCATTGGCAAGGAAATAATCAGCAGGTTTGGAAATCCAGAACTCCTGATAACCAATGGGGGCAAAGAATTAACCACCAAAAATACCAACGTGTATCTCTCCAAAAATGGGGTCAAACACACTGTCACAACACCATACCACCCACAGGCCAATGGACGCGTGGATCAGCTTAATGGTAGCCTTGTGCAAGCCCTAGCCAAACTCACTGCCAGGAGACCTGAAGACTGGTATAAGCAGCTACCGACTGCATTACTTGTGTGTCAAACCCAAGTGAACAGATCCACCGGGAAATGCCTGTTTGAACTGGTATACAGCACACAGCTAAATATCATTCAATCATTGACAGGACCCTACTGGAAATTCCAAGTCAAGTCCCCCTTGCTCAGATCCTCAAGTAATAGAGGCCAACAGCAAATAAGCAGCCAAAGAAAAGGAACGCTTACAAAAGACCTTCATCCCCATCCGTCAAAGACATGAAGTTGGGGACAAAGTCTGGGTCATGAATGTTGACAAAAGCAAACTACAACCCAAAAAAGTAGGACCAGCAATCATTCTAAAGGTAAACAACAATAACACTTACCTTGTGCAAGGGCTCAGGAAACGCAAGCAAGACAAGACCTTACACCACAACCACCTACGACCCTGCAAAGCAAGACAGAAACAACGTGAAACCGCCCTGCCTGCCACCAAACAACAACTGGTTCAGTATGACGCCTGGGCTCCTGACAACCTCCCTGACAACCTGCCTCCAGAGGAGGCCAACCTTCAGCTGGGGGTGTCAAAACCGCAGGCTCAACCCGCCAGCAAGGTTCCAACCAAGAGGGTTTGTGACCCGCTATCCGATTACCCGGTCACTTGAAGCCAGACTAGGAAGTCAACTTGGATTACCAAATCCATCAACAGGAACAGACAATGATCCTTCACGGTGGATACCTCAATTTGGCACTTGACTCATTAGCAGGATCAAGCCACCCCCTTCTGCCATCCAACTGTGTGATCACCAATCATGTTCCTGCTATCCATTGATTCACAATAGCTATATAATCACTATCTCACAATAAAGATTATTATCCATCTTCTAAATATTTTTCCCCGTGTAACTCTGCTAAAACAGCACAGTTACAACAATATCTTCTTCCAATAACAACCAAGTCAACAAGCTGTTCCCTGGCCTTGAAAAAATCATGCAGGGCTACGCTGGGTCTCTTAACAGTGAAGCCTTTGTCTATGGCCACTCCCAATCCGCAGGCCCCTCTGAAAGCCCCACTCAGGAGTGTGTTCTTTCTCCTGCAACTTCTAGCATGGCCCTTTTGCCCATCACCCACAGGCAGCTGCTAACCCAAATCATACAGCAACACTAGCATCCATAATTGACCAAGTGAGCCATGGGGCCACCAATGGAAGCCAGAATCTAGAAACAGCCAATCAGATGGCACTGTCTGTTTCTCAAGGCAGACAAACCCCGCCTCCAGCCAATCAGCCTGCAAGATGCAGAAGAAAATTAATCACTCCAGAGATTATTCTTTAACAGGTTGAAAAGCAAGGGATGCTTATGTCTATCGGGGAAATTGCAGCCACAATGGGTTTTGCAAAGTCCCCTGTGGCTGCAACCCTGCAAGCCCACACCAGCTGTGGCCCCCCAACCAAGAAGACCCCAACTGGTGCCTGTACTTTGACCAAAGGTGACACAGCCCATCCCCTTATGATGACCATTATGGAAAGTGACCTGCAGATGTCCCTGATCCAGGTACGTCTCCAGCTGGGACTCCAGGGCATCTTCACCAATAAAAGAATGGTGAATTTGTGGATGCACAGAGTTGTGGTTGTCACCAGAATCCTATCCAATCAGGTTCTTGGTGGCCCCAGTTGAGTGGATACCAACCCATACAATTCAACCATCATCAATTTTATTAAAGGGAGGGCAATGAGGGCCTGTAATGATGTCATCTTCCTACCATATGCTAAGATTTCTGCAAGTATCCAAGACTATGGAGAGAAGCGTATCCAGTCTGACGTGTACAAGCACGCCCAATCTTGTATTGTTTTGTCAGGGTTTTATTGGCAGTTTCCTCATTGGGCGTCAATTATTGGCAATATCAAACACTGCAGATGGATATGCCCACCAGACAGAGCTCAAGGCCATGCTGGAGGAGTGGGCCACACAAAATGCCGTGCACACAGTTGTACTGAGTGCTGAGATGGAGCAGCTGGAATGGGCAACCCAAGAAATCAGGGCTTCAGGGCATACCTGTTGGTCCTACCCCATCAACCATACTGACATGCATCTTGCAGATGTATGTCTCTACAATTTTGGTTCCGCCCTCAGGCGCTTAAAGCCTGCCACCTACAACAAACTATGCACCCAAATTAATAAGGGTTATGAGCTTTTCCCTTCCGTGTCTGTCCATGACATATTTGATCTCATCATCTTCTATGCAAGTGATAGTGATAAGTCCAGAAAGGACCCCTGCCTCCTCTCACGCCAGTCCATCTGTTTTGTCAAGCCAGTATGCGTGACGGAAGAAGAATTCAAGAAATTGAAGCAAACTGCTCTTGCTGCCCCTTCCCAGTCAACAAACCCTGCCTCCCCAACCCCCATCAAGACACCTGCCTTCCAAGCCTGACTCCCAAGCCACTACTAATCCCCCTCACTATCTTTGATGCTGTCCCTTTCACAGGCGCAGATGAAGGCAATGTCATTCTGCCCATTCCCTCCCCTTCCCGTCCTTTGATTAGTAAATAAATCTTTTCTTTGTGACAAATATTAAAATTAATATCTCTCTTTCAATTCATAATTAATAATATTTTCTTTTTACATTATCAACATTTCCCATCATTAATACAATGTTGTACATTTTACAAATAGCTTAAAATTATGAGCATATATATTTTTCATCATTATTAATAAATCAAAGACCATAAATGTAAATATTGCATTAGAATATAGCAATTAGACGTCAACTCTTGATATTTAGAAATTATGTGCATAATTCAATGCATTTTGATTGATAAAATTCATTGTAAACTTGGCCTTTTTCATTGTAATTTATTTAAATGGATTGTGTTTATATTAGAGAGCTATTAAGGCTTAGTACAAATATTGATACATGGTGCATTTTACAGCCTGTATATTTACCTATTGGTAATAATTCTATAAACTTTTAAAGATGGATTTTGCAAGGTAATAATAATGTAATGTGTTAATAAACTACTGTTTATTATCATCAATTGGCTAATTTTCTTTGCTGTGGTGATTGTGCATTTTCTGATATTTACGCACTAGTATCCAATTGGTTGGTTTCACATCTGATTGTACAGGCAATAGGAAATCAAGCCGCCACTTGACCACATCCCGTCTTGGGGTGGGGGCTTGATTTCCTATTGCCTGTGCAATTGGATGTGAAACCAACCAATTGGATACTAGTGCGTAAATATCAGAAAATGCACAATCACCACAGCAAAGAAAATGAGCCAATTGATGACAATAAACAGTAGTTTATTAACACATTACATTATTATTACCTTGCAAAATCCATCTTTAAAAGTTTATAGAATTATTACCAATTGTAAATATACAGGCTGTAAAATGCACCATGTATCAATATTTGTACTAAGCCTTAATAGCTCTCTAATATAAACACAATCCATTTAAATAAATTACAATGAAAAAGGCCAAGTTTACAATGAATTTTATCAATCAAAATGCATTGAATTATGCACATAATTTCTAAATATCAAGAGTTGACATCTAATTGCAATATTCTAATGCAATATTTATTTATTGTCTTTAATTTAGTAATGATGATGAAAAATAATCATGTGTTGAAGATAGTACTATAAAAACCAGTTTTTTGATGTAATTCAAACAAAATGTCAAATATCTATAACTTAATAGACAAATTAAGTCATCCCTCCAAAAGGTTGTTGAGCTTGAATACAACATAAGGGAAATTGTGGTAAATCAACTGGGAAATGAGGGAAGAGCCTTGGTCCAGCAAAATAAAACAGCAAAAAATAGCCTGGGAACAATGTTCAACAAAGAACACAAAAAAATATTTTTAAATCTTTAAAAGGAAATACTCAAGCGGTTAGATTTCAAAAGTGAAAGTTACAACTCATGAGAATTTGCAAAAACCAATAGAAAAATACTCAAAAAATCAAACTAATTGAAGGAAATGAAATCACACATGAAATAAACACAAATAAAGAGGAAACTGACCAAATGGAAACAGACAAAAACAAAACTTAGTCAAGAAGCAGGAGCTCTTCAAGAAATACAGAAAAATTATCAAATGAAAACCAAGAAGAAACACAATTTGCAAGAAAGATAAGAAAAATTAAGCCTAGGAAAATTAATGAAGAGCAGCCAACGCTCCTGAAGTTTGCTGAGGTGGCGCCTGTGGCTAAGGGGGCTGCAGGGGAAACAATTAGTAAGTCTTTTTATGTTCTATTTATATTTATTTTAGTCATCACCAGGAATGGGGACAAGGTCACAGAAGTGGCGGCTTTTACACCAAGTTGGTTCTACTGGGGTTATCAGTCACTTGTAGCCCCTGTAGACAAATAAATAAAAACCAAATAAATAAAATAATTCAACAGAATATGAATAAGTTTTTAGATATTGAAGCTAAAGATAGGGAATATTTACCACCTGCGGGGTTTACCGTGGTTGAGGGAAGCATACAAAATAGGATCAAATATCAACTTCAAAGAAATAAATGAAATTTGTGGGGATATCAAAGTAAACTTTGATGAATACATATACAAAAGCATTCAGAGATTCCCCTTCACAAACATCAACAAATATGAAAAACTTAATAAAAACCATCTTTCAAATAGGAACTGAATATCTAAAAACTGAAAATTTTTAATGAAGTATTCAAGGCATTGTCAAATAAATTTGAGGATGCAGTCCTTGTGAACACATTTAAACCTTTATTTATTTCATTTGCGGAGGCATGGGGGGCTGATACAAGTTGAGTGCCCCCACAAAACCCTCTTCAAATTCAATCAAACTTCCTATATTAATAGATAAGTTCAAATATTCAAAAAACTGTGCATGTTCTTGGAAAAATACACCTTACAAAGAATTCATGTCATGGTATACCTGGGAATCCTCCTCCACTGTATATTAAAAACCAACATCAAAAAGTTAGAGGATGTACCTATTCAAATAGACATATGCCACTTAGCACTCAAATGCCAGAAGACACCACAGGGTATAGGACAGTCAAGCATGTCCTGTATGACTCCTTTGCATTGGAAACAATGTATGGGTACTATGTGCCACCTGAAAAACCTATTAATTGATTCACTCACCTGACTTTCTTTTATCAAACAGTCAACAACCACTGGGGTGTTGAGCGCCACCCCTCTAGCAATTGCATCCAGGGTTGTCCACCAAGTACAAAAGAGTATGTGGATCTAATTGGACACTCTAGCCAAAAAATTTAATTTTGGGGTATAATTCCCTGGAATAATCACATTCCCCTTTGCAATTAGCATCCCCTCAATAAATATTTTTCCCTTGCAACTTAATTTTTTTAGAATCTTTATATTTTACTACTAAAAGTTTAATATTGAAATATATAATATAAAAATTTCAATAGTAAAATTCTAATTTTAAATATTTAAATATTAAAATTTTAGTATCTAAAAGCCAATATTAAAATTTTTAATATATAATATTTCAATATTAAATAATATCACAATTAAATAAAAAAATTTAAATTTTAATAGTTAAACTTCAATAGATAAATTTTAAGATTTATAATTATAATTTTACTTTTAATATTTTAATTTTACTTTAAATTTAGTAGGTAAATTATAAGAGTAATATATCTAAATATATTACAAGACATTAGTTATAGTTGCAACCACGTCAAATAATAAACCTAAGTTAAAAATGTTTTTATTTACTAGCTTGTCAAGTGCAGGTTCATTTAGTACATAGACAAACAACAATAATTGAATTTATCTGCATCATGAAGTCTGCTCCACTTATATTCTAAACAAGTGATTGTTTAGAACTTGAATTGCCTTTTGCTTGTAATATGATTTGATAAATATATTTGATATGCTTGACCCGCGTCCTAAGTACAATTAGTAAGCAATACATAAAAATCATTGGTGGTTATGTTGTGTGGCTATAGTGAAACTGAAAAAATAAGTATCAGATGATGACCTGCAAGGTCAAATTTGTGGCTTAAAAAAGCCAGAGTACCAACAAGGATTCAAAATTATTTAAATAAAATTAATCTATTTCTATCTTTTTTAAATTATTTATTTGTTAGTGCAACAGTCAATAAAATATTCAGTGCATTATAATAAAAATATATCTCATACCTAGT
Organism: Entomophthora muscae; assembly: GCA_014839935.2. NCBI lineage: Eukaryota > Fungi > Entomophthoromycota > Entomophthoromycetes > Entomophthorales > Entomophthoraceae > Entomophthora > Entomophthora muscae. The sequence goes on from QTSX02002951.1 coordinate 234,436, forward strand.
ATAATTAATTTTACTTACCTTTTCTACATACTCTTATATGTCTATAATACAACCAAACATCACGTCCTTATAATATAAAGTATTATTTTCAAGCCCCATAAAAACAAAATAAATAAAAAATAAAAACAAATAAAACCTGGAGCACTCATTTATCTGATTGGCTCAGAGGCCTGGGTTTTGGGGAAGAAGGATTCTGAGTGCATGTAAAAAGCCACCACCACATTGGTTGGCACCTCAACTTGACTGACCTCAAGGATGTTGAAGAGATCCTTGGTGTCCTGAGGGAGCCCTTTCTTCACCTTATTCTTGATCCAACCAAACACCTCCTTGATTGGGTTCAGAAATGGAGAATAGGGCAGAAGGAAGAGGAGTCTCATTGGGCAGTCAGTCAGGCGGTGGCTGGCCAAATGGCTATTTTTATCTATGGGCGGGAACTTGGACACAATCAGATCCACTTTGTGGAGCCCAACATTATCCAACACAACAATGTTAGTTGTAATGCGGTAATTGATCCGGAGATACTCCTTGACAGTTTGAAGAAAATCAAGAAATGTCCCACTATTATGGGAACCCTTGATCATCTGATACTGGTCCAACCCGCAAGGACCAAGAAGCGCTACCATGGAATAGGTCTGGGAACAGACAGCTGCACAATGGGCTACGCCGTCCTTGGACCCCTTCTTGGCCCACCCATGCCTAGACCTGAGTGAAGAGGAAAACAACAATTTATCAATGTAGAAGAACTGGACATTCCCAGTCTCCTTTAGTGCCAGATATGTCTTGGCATAAATGTGTCAATCCTCAATGATCTTCTCATTGTTTCTGTTGTACAGCAAAACTCTCAGTACTTTCCAGGAGAAGCGCAAATCAACCCTTGTTTCTAAACAAGGGTTTTAGAAACAGAAAGCCCCAACTCTGTGGCAAGCATTAATTGGACAGCAAGTGAGTCCAGGTGACAATCCTTGGTAACCCACTGTTTTATTGCATCAATATGTACAGGCTTCAAGATTTTGGGCTGCTGCTTAGCCTTGGCAGATTTTTCAATTCACCCAGTGTTGCCATACTTGGTGTTGATGTTGGCAATGTATCTGGCTGTGATACCAAATCAGGACGTAATATCCCAAACCGCCATTCCCCTGTTCAAGCAGTTGAGGAGAGCTTCACACTCACTATCTGTCAACTGACGCCGGCCCTTGGCAGGTACCACGGCATCCTGGCTAGCAGGCTTAACACAGGGGATGAGGACCTTTGTGTAGAAGGTGGGATCACACTTGCTCACAGTAGCACCATCATTGATTGAATACACAATAGGCGCAGATGGCTCCTCAGTTGTGGCCAATGGCTGATAGGAGGTATCAAAAACGCGGGGCAGGAAGTAGCAACTCTTGGGTCAAGAGTGCAGGGCCAGGTGACAACTGGGTATACAATGGAGGTGTAAGTAACCTCAGTGTTCCCAGTGACCCTGGTGTAGGAGACTTTTGTGGCAGGCCTTGAGAGTGGCTTCTGTCTGGGATTCAGGCTGGTTGATTGGTCTTGGGATGCAGGAAGTGGTTGGCTGACGCTGACACCTTGGGAGGCCTGTGTGTTGGCATGAATCCCTTCAATTTGTGCTCTGGATTTGTTCTTGGACCCTCTGGGACGCCCTCATGGATGGGCTGCCCCGCGGGCTGGTTCAGGAGCTGGTTGGGAATGCAATTAACAGTCCATAAAAATAAAATAAAAATATATTTTAGATTAAATATGTATTTATTTGGATTTATTGGTTTAGTTGTGGGTAGTTATTTTCTCTTGAGTTAGCCTTGAATAGTAACAGAATTTCTATATTTGTAATTTGAAGTGTATAATATTTTATCCTTTCCAGTTTTGGATGATCTTAAAGTTTAATCACTTTTTATGTCTAAACATGGTTGTTGAGATTGAGTTTTTCATTTGATTTTATCCAGAGTGGAGCTTCTTGATTTGGGTTGGTGTTTCCTAGTGTGCTTACTGTACATTAAATTTGGATTCCAGTTCCTGCAATTAATATTTGAGTTTACTAGTGTCATTCAAAAGTGATTTGAAATTTGGTTCATGGATTTGACAATCCCGCAATTTCAAAAAACATAGTAAACTTAATGAAAATGGTTGATGGATTTGAACGCTTCAAAATTAATTCCAGTTAATTCATTTTGTTCATTGAAAATATGCCGTTTGACTTGAACTTTGCAAATTGTCTATGAGTTCCCATATTTTCAAATATTCAAATAAATACTCAATGAATTTAATTTAATTAAAAAAATGCCATCCCGCAAAAGTGATTCAAAATTTGGACCAAGGATTTGACAATCCCGCATTTTTACATTTATTTTCTGAATTTACAGTAAGAGACTAAATGTTTTCTCTTCAAAATTTTAAGTATTTAATATTAATAAAATAGATTTATATGGCTATTTATGAAAATTACATTTTTATGCTGTATGCTAAAGATAATATATATAAATTTAAATTCAAACATAAAAAACGTGCAAAATCTTGGTTTAATCAATTAAACTTTTAAGAGATAAGACTTACCTAAACTAAATAGTAAAAATAATGCTAGCTGTTGCATCAATAATAATAAGAAATATAATTTTTATTATATAAGTGTATAAGTATACTGTAGATTAAGAACCTGAACATAAAAATGCGGGATTGTCAAATCCTTGGTCCAAATTTTGAATCACTTTTGCGGGATGGCCTTTTTTTAATTAAATTGAATTCATTGAGTATTTATTTGAATATTTGAAAATACAGGAACTCATAGAAACTTTGCAAAGTTCAAGTCAAACTGCATATTTCCAATGGTCAAAATGAATTAACTGGAATCAATTTTGAAGCGTTCAAATCCAGCAACCATTTTCATTAAGTTTACTATGTTTTTTTGAAATTGCGGGATTTTCAAATCCAAGAACCAAATTTCAAATCACTTTTGAATGCCACTAGTAAACTCAAATATTAATTGAAGGAACTGGAATCCAAATTTAATGTACACTAAGCATACTAGGAAATACCAACCCAAATAAAGAAGTTCCACCACAACTAAAATCAAACTAAAAATTCAATCTCAATAATCATAATTAGACAAAAAAAGTGATTAAACTTTAAAATCATCCAAAACTGGAAAGGATACAATATTATACACTTCAAATTACGGATATAGAAATTCTGTTACTATTAAAGGCTAAATCAAGAGAAAATAACTATCCACAACTAAACCAATAAATCCAAATAAATACATATTTAATCTAAAACATATTTTTATTTTATTTTTATGGACTGTCAATTGCATTCCCAACCCGCTCCTGCACCAGCCCGCGGGGCAGCCTGTCCACAAGGCTGTCCCAGAGGGTCCAAGAACAAATCCAGAGCACAAATTGAAGGGATTCATGCCAACACACAGGCCTCCCAAGGTGTCAGCGTCAGCTAACCACCTCCCACATCTCAAGCCAGGAATAGTAGCCTCAATCCAAGACAGAAGCCACTTTCAAGGCCTGTCACAAACTCTCTTATACAAAGGTCATTGGGAATAATGAGGTTACATACACCTTCACTGGGTACCCAGTTATCACCTGGCCCTGCTTTCCTGATCAAAGAGTTGCTACTTCCTGCCCCTGCGTCTTTGACACCTCCTATGAGCCATTGACCACCACCAAAGAGCCATCTGCGCCTGTAATGTATACCACCATTGACAGCGCTAGTGTAACCAAGTGTGATCATACCTTCTACACAAAGGTCCTTATCCCCTGTGTCAAGCCTGCTAGCCAGGATGCCGCGGTACCTGCCAAGGGCTGGCGTTGGTTGACAGATAGTGAGTGTGAAGCTCTCCTCGACTGCTTGAACAGGGGAATGGCAGTTTGGGATATTGCGTCCAATTTTGTGTCACAGCCAGGTACATTGCTGACATCAACACCAAGTATGGCAACACTGGGAGAATTACAAAATCTGCCAAGGCTAACCGGCAGCCCAGCCTAATTCAGTATGTTCATATTGATGCAATCAAGCAGTGGGTTAGCAAGGATTGCCACCTGGACTCACTTACTGTCCAATCAATGCATGCCACAGAGTTTGGGCTTTCTGTCTCCAAAACCAAGTATACAAAGCAATGGTCAAATTGGGCTTCTCTTTGAAGGTCCTTGGAGTTTCTCCATACAATAGGAACAGTAAGAAAACAATCAAAGATTAACATATTTATGCCAAGACTTATCTTGCCCTAAAGAAGACTGAGAATGTCCAGTTCTTTTACATTGACAAATCATTGTTTTCCTCCTCACTCAGGTCTAGGCATGGGTGGGTCAAGAAGGGGTCCAAGGACGACATAGCCCATTGTGAAGCTGTTCATTCCCAGACCTATTCCATGGTAGCGCTTCTTGGTCCTTGCGGGTTGGACCAGTATTAGATAATCAAGGGTTCCCATAACAGTGGGAAATCTCTTGATTTTCTCCAAACTGTCATGGATTATCTCAAAATCAATTGCCGCAGTACAACCAACATTGTTGTGTTGGATAATGTCGGGCTCCACAAAGTGAATCTGATTGTGTCCAAGTTCCCGCCCATTGACAAAAATAGCCATTCCTCTAACCACTGACTTGCTAATTGTCCAATATGACTTCTCTCCCTCCTGCCATATTCCCCATTCCTGAATCCAATTGAGGAGGTTTTTGGGTGGATCAAGAATAAGGTGAAGAAAGGCCTCCCTTAGGACACCAAGGATCTCTTCAACATCCTTGAGGTCAGTCAAGTTGAGGTGCCAACCAATGTGGTGGTGGCTTTTTACATGCACTCAGAATCCTTCCTCCCCAAAGCCCTGGCCTCCAAGCCAATCAGATAAATGAGTGCTCCAGGTTTTATTTGTTTTTATTTTTATTTATTTTGTTTTTATGGGGCTTGAAAAAATACTTTATGTTATAAGGACGTGATGTTTGGTTGTATTATAGACATATAAGAGTATGTAGAAAAGGTAAGTAAAATTAATTATACTAGATATAGAGACACATATTTTTATTATAATGTACTAAATGTTGTATTGACTGTTGCGCTAAAAAATAAATAGATTAAAAAAGATAGAAATAGATTAATTTTATTTAAACAATTATGAATCCTTGTTGGTACTTTGGCTTTTTTATACCACAAATTTGACCTTGCAGGTCATCATCTGATACTTATTATTTCAGTGCCACTATAGCCACACAACACAGAAACCAATGATTTTCATGTATTGCTTACTAATTAGTACTTAGGACGCGGATCAAGCACATCAAATATATTTATCAAATCATATTACAAGGGAAAGGTAATTCAAGTTCTAAACAATCACTTGTTTAGAATATAAGTGGAGCAGACTGCATGATGTGGATAAATTCAATTCTCATTGTTTGTCTATGTAATAAATGAACCTGTACTCAACAAGCTTGTAAATAAAACATTTTTAACTTAGTTTATTATTTGACGTGGTTGCAACTATAACTAATGTCTTTTAATATATTTAGATATATTACTATTATAATTTACCTGTTAAAATTTAAATATTTTTTAAATATTAAAATTTATATATTAAAGTTTAAATATTTTTATTTAATTTTGAATTATTTAATATTGAAAATTTAATATTAAAATTTTAGTAATTAAAATATTTAATATTTAAATATTTAAATATTTAAAATTAGAATTTTACTATTAAAATTTTTATATTATATATTTCAATATTAAAATTTTAATAATTAAAATAAAAAAATTTAAAAAATAAAATTTAAGTTGCAAGGGAAGATGATTTATTAGGGAGATGCAAATTGCAAAGCAAATGCAATTATTCCAGGGCATTATACCCCAAAATTAAATTTTCTGCTAATGTGTTTAATTGGGACCACATACTCTTCTGTACATGGTGGACAACTCTGGATGCAATTGCTAGAGGGGTGGCGCTCAACACCCTGGTGGTTGTTGACTGTTTGATAAAAGAAAGCCAGGTGAGTGAATCAATTAATAAATTTTTTCAGGGGGCACGTAGTACCTATATAACGTTGCCAATGCAAAGGAGTCATATAGGACATGCTCTCAGTTTGGTAGCCCCGTGGTGTCTTCATTTTAATCCAGTGCCAGCCAGCAGACGTCCATTTGAAGGGGGTGTCCTCCAGCTTCTTCATGTTGGCCTTCATAATGCAGTGTATTACTACCCCAAGGTAAACAGCAAGATGCAGTTGCTGTGAGGTATAGATTTCCGCAAATAAACATAATTTCTTGTAGATTATAACTAATCAATTTGTATAGGCTGTGTTTGAAAAATTGAGTAAAGGAGAGTCAGGCATTTTGGAGACATCCACAACCCACACCTCTGCAAACAATATGAATAAAGGTTTCATCTTATTGACTAAAAATGCATTGCCTATTTGATTTGATATTGATTTTAATTAAATTATTGAATATTGCAGCTTTGATGTTTTCTTGTGGAACATGAAATTGACTTTTTTCAGGTTTATTTCATATGCGTTTATAGTTAAAAATGGAAAATTTTCAAGGCATTCAAATATATATTTGTCAAAATTCATGTTGACATTTATTTGGATATCCATCATTCTATTGGAGTTGATACTTGCACCTACTTCATAGGCTTCTTTGACCCAGGTTGAGCTTCCTTCTGGCACTTTGAATTCCCTATTCATTGCGTCTTTTGTTGCATATTGATTTATGTTATCTTTTACTATTTGATTTATTTGATTTTTATTTATTTGTTTTACAGGGGCTACCAGTGATTGGTAACACCCGTAGAACCAACTTGCGTAAAAGCTGCCACTTCCGCAACCTTGTCCCCATCCCTAGTTATAACTAAAGTAAATACAAATAAAACATAAAAATACTTACTGATTGTTTCCCCTGTGGCTCCCCTCAGCCACAGGCTCCACTTTAGCAAACTTCATGAGCGTTGGCTGCTCTTCATTTGTTTTTCTGGGTTTGATTTTTCTTATTTTCTGTGTTACTTGTATTTCCTCTTGATTTTTCATTAGTTGAATTTTTCTTTGTTTTTTGAGGCGCTCCTGCTTCTTGACTGTCTTTTGTTTTCATCTGTTTCCATTTGATTATTTTCCTCTTTGTTGGTGTTTATTTCCTGTGGGATTTTAGTTTCTTCAATTAGTTTGATCTTCTTATTGTTTTCTTTAGCTCCCTGCCAGAACTTTCACAAATTGTAGGCCGCATCATTGAACTTCAGACTTTATAGGATTTTTCCCTGTAGATTGAGCAACACTTCTTTGTTCTTTTTGTCTATAATATTTCCTAGTTTATTCAGAGCATCTTCTTTTGACTATATTAGTGGCTGGCATTTGTTACCCAGCTTTCCTGTTACTATTTCCCTGATATTTTTTCTATTTCAACAACTTTTTGCAGGTGTGCTTCCAATTTGTTTATAAATTTATAGATATTTGACATTTTGTTTGAATATCATAAAAAAACTAGTTTTTATAGTACTACCTTCAACGCGTGAATATTTTTTATCATTATTAATAAATTAAAGATCATAAATGTAAATATTGCATTAAAATATTGCAATTAGACGTCAACTCTTGATATTTTGATATTATGTGCATAACACAATGCATTTTGATTAAGAAAATTCATTTTAAACTTGGCCTTTTTCATTGTAATTTATTTAAATTGACTGTGTTTATGTTAATGAGCCATTAACGCTTTGGTAATATTGGTACATAGTGCATTTTAAAGTCTGTATATTTACCTTTTGGTAATAATTCTGTAAACTTTACAGTCAGATTTTAGAAGGTAATGACAATAAACAGTAATTTATTAATTCATTATGTTATCATTACCTTGCAAAATCCATCTTTAAAAGTTTACAGAATTATTACCAATAGGTAAATATACAGGCTGTAAAATGCACCATGTATCAATATTTGTACTAAGCCTTAATGGCTCTCTAATATAAACACAGTCAATTTAAATAAATTACATTGAAAAAGGCTAAGTTTACAATGAATTTTATTAATTAAAATGCATTGAATTATGCACATAATTTCTAAATATCAAGAGTTGACATCTAATTGCAATATTCTAATGCAATATTTACATTTATGATCTTTAATTTATTAATAATGATGAAAAATATGTATGCTCATAATTTTAAGCTATTTGTAAAATGTAAAACATTGTATTAATGATGGGAAATGTTGATAATGTAAAAAGAAAATATTATTAATTATGAATTGAAAGAGAGATATTAATTTTAATAGTTGTCACAAAGAAAAGATTTATTTACTAATCAAAGGACGGGAAGGGGGAGGGAATGGGCAGAATGACATTGCCTTCATCTGCGCCTGTGAAAGGGACAGCATCAAAGATAGTGAGGGGGATTAGTAGTGGCTTGGGAGTCAGGGTTGGAAGGCAGGTGTCTTGATGGGGGGTTGGGGAGGCAGGGTTTGTTGACTGGGAAGGGACAGCAAGAGCAGTTTGCTTCAATTTCTTGAATTCTTCTTCCGTCACGTATACTGTCTTGACAAAACAGATGGACTGGCGTGAGAGGAGGCAGGGGTCCTTTCTGGACTTATCACTATCACTTGCATAGAAGATGATGAGATCAAATATGTCATGGACAGACACGGAAGGGAAAAGCTCATAACCCTTATTAATTTGGGTGCATAGTTTGTTGTAGGTGGCAGGCTTTAAGCGCCTGAGGGCGGAACCAAAATTGTAGAGACATACATCTGCAAGATGCATGTCAGTATGGTTGATGGGGTAGGACCAACAGGTATGCCCTGAAGCCCTGATTTCTTGGGTTGCCCATTCCAGCTGCTCCATCTCAGCACTCAGTACAACTGTGTGCATGGCATTTTGTGTGGCCCACTCCTCCACAAGGCCTTGAGCTCTGTCTGGTAGACATACCCATATGCAGTGTTTGATATTGCCAAGTAATAATTGACGCGCAATGGGGAAACTGCCAATAAAACCCTGACAAAAAAATACAAGATTAGGCCGTGCTTGTACACGTCAGACTGGATACACTTCTCTCCAAAGTCTTGGATACGGGCTGAGATCATAGCGTATGATAAGAAGATGACATCATTGCAGGCCCTCATTGCCCTCCCTTTAATAAAATTGACAATGGTAGATTCATATGGGTCAGTTATCACCAAAATGGGGCCACTGAGAACCTGATTGGATAAGATTTAGGCCGCAACTACAACAATGTGCATCCACAAATTCACCGTTCTCTTATTGATGAAAATGCTGTGGAGTCCCAGTTGGAGACGGACCTGGACCAGAGGCATCTGCGGGTCACACTCCATAATAGTCATCATGAGAGGGTGGGCTTTTTACCTTCAGTTGAAGTACAGGCACCAGTTGGGGTCTTCTTGGGAGGGAACCACAATTGGCGTGAGCTTGCAGGGTTGCAGCCACAGTGGACTTTGTAAAACCCATTGCGGCCGCAATTTCTCCAAGGGACATAATAATCCCGTGCTTTTCAACTGTTTCAAGAAGAATCTCTGGAGTGATTAATTTTCTTCTGCGTCTTGCAGGCTGATTGGCTGGAGGCAGGGTGTGTCTGCCTTGAGAACAAGATGTTTCCATCTGATTGGCTTTTTTGGGATTTGGAACTCTCTGGGTGACCCATGGCTCAAATGGCCGGTTCCAATGCCATTGTTGATTCAGGATTTGGTTTGTCATCTGCCTGTGAATGATGAGCAAACATGGTCATACTAGAAGTTGCAGGAGAAAGAACACACTCCTGAGTGGGGCTTGCAGAGGGGCCTGCGGGTTGGGAGTGGCCATAGACAGAGGCTTCACTGTTAAGAGACCCAGCATAGCCCTGAATGATTTTGTCAAAGCCAGGGAACAGCTTGTTTATTTGGTTGGTGTTGGAAGAATACATGCTAAATTTTTTTAAAAAACTTAAACTCAAAAAGAGGAGTGTATATTTTAGTCATTTTTATTGTTAAATTTGTTAATTTTGTGAATAGTAGGATTGTAAATTCACTGCCACCCTTGGCATTGGATTGCACTATCTTCCCCAGACGTACTAGGAAAGGCCAAAAAATATCAGCCAACCCCCTTAATTCTTTAGGGGATTTAGCACACACAGTTGATGAAAGATTTGTGCTGGCCTACCCCGCGGATCCATTGACTTTGGTTGCTCCCCCCTGGGAAGAAACATTGGTCAATCTGGACTACTTGTTGGCATGGCGTTGCCTTTTTTGAAAACTATCAGATTTAACCAATCAGGCAATGCCACATCAATGTCCAAAAACCCAAGTGAATTTCAGATGCCTGGAGTTCCCTCTAGCCAATCAGATGGGTCTGCAGAAATTAATGGGAAACTTTCCAGTCCTCCTGGTCCTGATCAGCAAACTTTTTCCACCAGCCAATTGGATTTAATTACTGGAGTCATATGACCTATCTTACCCTGCAGCTCACTCCTTATAACTCAGCAAGGGTTTCCAGTCCCCTGCTTGTCTATTGTCCATTTTATTAAAATTTTGGATTTGTTGCACTTAATTTTAATCATTTGATTGGACTGAAACTTAGTTTTGAGTCCCTATTATCTATAAGATTAAAGTGTTGGTCTTTTCCTTGAAGTTTACCTTATACCCTCCCATTTCAAACCTGGTAACTCTTCTGGGGTCTTCTGAAGAGGTCTTGGCGTATAGTTGTTGCTTCTTTTTGCTTTTGCTTTCAAAAACAGCTCTCAAACCTAAAATTTTAATTAATTTTCAATATAATATCTATTCTTATCTTGAATTTTCCTTAGTATTCTTTGCTTTGAACCTGCTTTTACATTATCCACTGTCTCAAGCCACCCAAGCCTATTACCAAGCCAACCACACTTTCTCTGCCACCTCTCATCTTGTCTTTGCTTGTGGGTCCCCTTGTTGGCACCAAAATTATTGCTTCCTATCCTGAAAACCTCGCCTACATATTTGAAATTTTGCAGAGAGCACAGCCATGATACTCCCAGTCCTCAAATTTTTTGTGTTTTCCATGAATCCGTTTTTGTTACTCCTGTGGTTGACCTCACCAGACTTGTGGTCTAAAATCACCTCTTCTGCTTGGCTTGTGGGCAATGATCCTTCCAGCCTCTTGGACTTTCCAAGTGGTCTCCTTTTCTCAGGGGAAGCTGTGGTAAAGAGTCTGACCTTCAATGACCTGGATCTGGATGACGTTGATTACACCCAGTCCGCTCCTATGGGCAAGGAAGAGTTAATGGCCTCCATTCTCAGTCCAGAGAAGAGCAACTTGGTGCCTATCCAGGTCCCCAAGGCGCCTCCTCCCGCTCCCACCCGTACCCCCTGGTTGCTCTACGGACTGATGCTGATGGGTTTGAATGCATACTTCCCTCAACTGTCCCTGTGTCCTCTCTGTGGTCCCCTCTTTAAGCGGCTGTCCCAGTCCTCCACTGGGCAGCATCCTGGTAGTTTGTTTCATCAGGATGGGAGCCAAACTTAGTTAGTTTAGCCCCCCTCTCTCACAAGGATCTTAATTTTAGCCCCCTAAAATGGAATAGGGTGATTTTTGAGAATGCCTATGATTCTTAAAAGAATCAGCACAAATCCACTCTAGATCCTTTAGCATCCTTTTTGAGACACCCATAAATTATATTCATTTTAAATTCCTTGAAATTATAATTTGAAACTTGGTTCTTGAATTTGACAATCCCGCAATTTCAGATTTGTTAATTTTTACATGATGTCTATAATTTGTTTGACATACAAGAAATCTCAAATTGTACATTAGAATCCCACATTTCTGATTTATGTATCCCACATTTGTTTGCTGAATTTTGCCTTTTGTTAGTTGAGTTATCTGCTCAAGGGATTCAAAATTTGCCAATTTAAATAAACCAAAAAAGTCAAATTAAATGGTTGATTTTATTAAATATTTTAATTTTCACTCAGCTGAGTTGCCTGCAAAAGTGATTTGAAATTTGGACCAAGGATTTGACAATCCCACGTTTTTATGTTCAGGTTCTGAATTTACATTATGTGATTAAAAATAATAGTTTTAATTTGATAGATTTAAGACATTTAAAGTTCATTTTTTAAGAGCTGTTCAAAGTTATAGTAGACTTAAATTTATTTAAAATAAAAGGTTTTTGGGTTGTTTAATAAAAGTAAGCTAAATAGTGATTTATACTTTAAAAATTGGTCTCTAATTAAAAACATCTACTTTAAGAGTTATTTAGCATATTTTATTTCAAATAATGATTTCTAAAGCTTACATTCAAAGCCACTTCAAGATATAAAATTGGTATTGAAATTGACAAGGAGCGCTTTTTGGGGAAGCTTCAAATATAGAATTAGGAAAGAAGAGAAGTGTATTTTTTGGATAATACTTTAGACTTATATAGCTTTAGCTGTGGCGGAGATTTAGTTGGATCAAACCTAGGGGTTGGTCATGTGCAGGATGGGTTTGAGTTGCTGGATACTTGGAAATTCATGTGATATTGCTTTGTTGCCATTTCTGGCATGTCAAACTGTATATTGAAAAAGCACCAAATTGGGCAATGACTGGATGCTAAGTGGGTTAGGGTAGCCAGAATACTTGTACATCCAGATCCTTGACACCCCCATTAAGAGGTTACTCTGGTGCATCAGGAAGGGGCTTTGTCTTGACAGCTGCTGCCTGATGTCCCTGGAGTTGTTTGCTAGTTGGTATCAGTTGGGTCAAGTGTTCTCCTTTGCTAAGGCAGAGGCAGGATCTGTGATACTTCTTGGTGATTGTCAGGATACCAGGAGTACTGTGGAGCTCCATCAGGTGAGGGAGGAGTCAAAGCTGGTACTGGCATGGCCCACCAGATGATGGGACCTAAATTTACCAGGTAGGAAAGGGCCTTCCTAGCCACATCCCAGGGACCAGCTGCTGAAAAGGCATAATCAATCAATCCTGTGAGCGCCAGATAAAGCACTCCCAGGAATTGACTACTCTGACCAGTGGCATCAGAAGTGGGTGGGGTTGAGATGGTTGGTTTGGGTGTCAGAGGTGGTTTCATGGGGACCAGGTAGGCAGCAGGATTATTGTATTTCCTGTTGAAGATCAAAGGATAAATGGTGATTGCTTTGCTGTCACAGACAATTTGATAGGGTTCCTTGGGAGAATTTGGGCGTGTGTACCACTGAAAGTCTTCCAAGGTCCAGGGTTTATGATCAGGGTTTGAGGGATACTCAGTGAAATGCACAGGGCCAAATGGAGCGTTGGGAGGACAATAGTAGTCAAAGGCTTTGGGGTTGTCAACTGGAGTCTGGCTTTCTATCCCTGTGGATGGGTACTGACACTTTGGTGTTTGCAGATGGAAGAGTATCAAAAATAAGTATGGAAACAGATTGGTGAACCAAAGGTTCATAGCAACTTTATTGGTAAGGATGACAATACAGAACTTTTTCAGGTGCTTCTGATTTATATACTTACTCACATGCAAATGCCTCTGGGCATTCTTCTGGTGCTAACTGTGTGGCAAGGCTTGGCATCCCAGGTTCTGCTGTTTGGTTGGCTGCTTCATGGTCATTTTTGGGGTTTTAAGGAACAGTTTTTTGGCTTCTTGGTGGTCCATCTTGGCTTGGCTGGTCATTGGTTCTGACAGGTTTGTCTTCAGGAGTCATGGGGTTTCTCTAATCTGGTCACCATTTTTGGACTGGCTTGACAGGCATTCTTGAGGCAAAGAATCTTGATTAAAAAGGGGTTCAAAATTGGGAACCCCAAATTACTTAATGGAGAATGGGCTTAAACTGGGTTCACTGGGCAGCTAAAATTAGCCTGCCCAGGCCCAGCCAAACTCGCCAAGGCTTGGGTGTAGCTTTTGGGGCCCAAAATGGGCCCTGCAGCTGCCACCAGGGCAGGAATGGTTCCCGCACCTGGATTTTTGCTTTTTGAAGCAAATCCAGGTGCTGGCAATTCCCCTGCCCGCTAGCCCTGCCTGGCGGCTAGGAAAAGATTTGATTCCTGCCTGTGACCTTGAAACTGTTACTTTCATAACAGTGATGGGCTCTTTGGTGCCCTGGAACTTAACCAAGTAGGTGTTCCTTTCTGGTCTGTACTTGATGATTCTTCCTGGTCCCCTGTGTACTGAGTCTAGCTTATTTCTGTTCCCAGCCAGGACCCAGACAGGGGAGTTGATGGGGAGTGGTTCCTCTGTAGAGGTTACTTTTTGTGCTTTGAGCCTTTTTGTTTCTGCTATTCTAGCTTTGAGGCGTATGAGTTGTAGAGTTGGTACTTGTTCTAGTGTGGGAGGTTTTCCCAGGTGGATTTTCACATATGGTTGGTTGTTGCGGGTAACTATCTCTGGTTTGTATCTGTATGTTAGTTCAAACAGTGGATAGTCTGTTCCTTGATTGGTGCAGACCCAGGATACTAATAATGTATGTTTCACATATAGTGGCCATGTGTCTTTAGCTTTGCCATACATTATTTTCTCAAGGGTTCTGATAAGGCTGCCATTTAGGCGTTCAACTCTGCCATTGGCCTGTAGCCTGTAGGGCAAGGTTGTGGAATGTTTGATGTTATTTGTTTTTAGGTTGTTGTTTACTACGTGACCTGATAACTCTGTTGCTTCATCAGTTATGATGTAGTCTGGAGTACCTTAGTCAGCTATAATTACTTTGTTAATGAATTGATTTATTGTTTCCGCCTTGTGATCTTTTGTTGCCCAGAAGATGGGCCAACATGTGGAAAAGTTGATGGCTACAATTAGGAAACATTGATTTGTTTTGGTTTATGGGAAGGGACCCACTACATCCAGTCCTCAAACCTTGAATGGTTCAGGGCCAGGTACTGGGTTAACTGTTGGCTGAGGAGCCTTGGTGCTTGCGTATTTCTCGCACATTGTGCACTTTTTCAGACCATCAATTATGTCTTGTTTAAGATTGGGCCACCATAATATCTCTTTTAATGTGAGGTATATATTGTTAGCCTTTGTGTGTTCTAGTAGAAAGTGATGTCTTATGATGGTGTCAACTCTTTGTGCAAGTGGGATGTAAGGAACATGTTTGTTGTTAATGATTTGGTATACAGTGCCATTTTATACATGGAGAAAATTTTCATTCCTTACTAATGTATCATGTGTTAGTTAGTGTGTAGAGGGTTTTTTTGTCTTGTACTAAGTATTATATAGGTTGGGTGTAAATTTAATCCCTCCTTTGGCCTTGAATAGAACTATTTTCCCCAACATACAAAGAAGACTGCCCAAAATTCATTCAAGCCACTTAATTTCCTTGAGGATTTAGCGCACACATCTGATGAGAGATTTGTGTTGGCATATCCTTCCCAGGTGATAAATAAAGACGCCTTGAATTCTGTTCCTAATTGGGAGGAATTCCTGATTAATTTAGACTATTTGCTGGCTTGGTTTTTTCCTCATTTAAAACAATTGAAGGCTAAACAATCTGGCCGTGCTCCTGAAAATTCACTAAACTCCACTCAGGTTGGAGTTAATGGCATTCTGAAGGGCTTTTAGGCATCAGTCAATTGGAGGCTGAGTTGGAAATTAATGAGAAACCATCCAAATCTCCTGAAATTTATGACAAAAATTCTACTCTGGCCAATCAAATGCACAACTGAGGTCAGGTGACCTTTCAAATTCAAAATCCAGTCTCTTAAACCAAGACAGGGGACTTTTGGTCCCCTGCTTGCTCATTCTCAATAAAAGTTTAAGCTTTTAAACACATACAGGTTTTTGAGTCCACTTTGTTGGCCTTTTCTTTCTATAAGTTGTTAGTAAAGCTCTTGTACTTCCCTTACCCTTTTTATCTTCCTTTGGCTTACAGAGTTGTCTTTGGAGCCCCTAGAGTCAGTGTTAGTATTAGTGTGAACTCTTGCTTTAGTTGCTTTTAAAATTCTAGTTTGGACCTTAATTTTAGTAGTATAATCCTTATAAATACTTACTATAAGTTTTAAATTGTCTCTTGCTTACTTTGCTTTTGTTTCCCCATAATATACGTTAAAGCAGCACTTCCCGCTTGTGATGCCAGAAAATAGCACTCTAAGGTATAAACTCCTATGTGCACTGTCTACAGTACAATATCTTATGTGCACTATCCAAGGTGCACTACCTAATGTTTACAGGTATTAGATCCTATATTCTGATGATGGAACCCTCTCATCTGATAATTGACCCTCTTGAAACCTCCGGATTCTCTTATGCTACAAATGCTATGTGTGCCTGATACTCTTGATCATATATTATCAATGCATTTCCCTTAAGCTAATTCCCTACTTTCATCTAAGTACACAATGATACATATATAAGTCTCTCATCATTCACAAGAAAAAAGACCCACTTTTACCTAAACTTTTTGACATATATTGAACTTTGTACTTTGCTGGACATTTCTACTGTTTAATCAATTTTCTTTAACTAGTTCCTTCCTCTGGAAGCCAATAATATTACTATTGCAGAGACCAAAGATGACAATAAGGCCCCCCTGCTATACTAGCGCCCCTACCAGGCTAGTGTCCCAAGTCCAGCCACAAGTTCTATTCCTTCCTTCTTTTATTATGGACTTAAGAAACCTTAGTGTATACCTGCTGCCTCCCATTATTCTGATAGAAAGAGTAAGGTCCAGACAGCCATGTCTGTTCCCCCATAACTTATGTTATAGAATACCATTATTTCTATGAGTTATCTGTACTGTGGTATGTACTATAGATGCTCTACCCAATATCTTCATAGATATAGATTACTGTATTGATAAGATAGTGTTGCACTACAGTAAGTGCTATAACCTATCTGTGTTTCTTGCCAGAACACACCCTCCTGCCTCTATCTTCCACCCTCCTATCAGGTATACAAGATATACCCCCTGTCTGCCTCCTCCCATAAGTGCTACTAGTTAGCACCACCCCCTCTCACACCCCACTAAGTTCTTCTGGTAAGGACTCCCCTGAGTTGACCTTAGAGGCCCTGTAGAAAAGTACCACACCGCTGTTTGTTTGGAAGTGTATATCCCACAGTTGTCTCCTCTTTCATCCCAAAATGCATCTTTAGCAACTCCTGTGGTTAGAGGTTTCCCCCATTTTCATTTTGTTTCATAAAAACCTTCAAAAAATCCTAAGTTTCCCCTTTTTAGTTTTTCTTTCTTCTGTTACAAATGCTGGTCCCTTTGGCAAGATTTATAGTTTATACCCTGGCCCCTGTCTTGGTTTTGATAAGGACTTTTTCTCCAGATCTTTGGAGTTGTATTTTCTTTTTATTTTATCATGTGGGGAGTGACCCCAACCAGTTTATGCAATTTTTGAGGATATACCTGGGCGCGCTTGGGATATTCTGGCCACCAGTGAAAACGTGGTAAGGAGTCTCACCTGCAACAACCTCAAGTATCCTGCTCTTGATCTGGTTCCTTCAGTGTCCCCAAGCTCAGACTCTCCAATGCCTTCCCTCTCTATGAACTCTGGTGTTCAGGTCCAAGAAGATGATCTGGGGGTCAAAGAGTATCCTCTCAAGTGTGCTACCTGGTTGCATGGTGGGATGATCCTGATGGGGCTGGATTCCTACTTTCCCTGACTATCTGCTGCGTCCTCTCTGTGGATGCCACTTTGATAGGCCATACCAGTCCTGCACTGGATAGCGTCCTGGTGGATTCTTCCCCCAGGATAGGAGCCAAACTTAGTTAGTTTAGCCCCCTTTCTCACATTAGGCCAGTCAGGGTCCAGGTGGTCAGGATGATCCTCTCTTGGCTAACATAGTCTAGAGAGAGCATCAGCTGTGACCAGCTCTGCCCCCTTTTATACTGGATGTCCAGATTGAGCTGTTCCAGCAGGGACACCCAACTGGCTTGTGTTTTGTTTGGCTCCTGGGGACAACATCTAGAAGGACACAGCGGGAAATCTTTATAACAAAAGATTTGAGGTTTGAAGCTAGCCTTGGGTTAGCCTTCAGGGCAAAATTAAGGGCACATACCTTAATTTCCTGGAATACAAGATGCGGAATTCCTTTTGGTAAAAAGGAAAGAGAAAACTTGAAAAATATTAAATCCAACACAAATATGGATAAACTTGTCTTTATTAGGAGAAATGATTCTACTTAAATAGTAGACAAGGGTCAATAATCACTCATTAGGTAGACAGAGTGGCAGAGCGGGTCACATTGGGGTGAAGTCATACTGGGGTCAATCAGAGGCTGGTATGGTAATCCATAATGGGTGGACATTGGAACAGATCTATTTGCAGAAGGCAAGAAATTTCTGAAGTCAAAAGCAAAACCAATCAAATCTTTACATTTATCACTATTTGAAGGCCATATCAAAATAGCATTAATGGCGCAATTTCCAATATCTCCCCCCCTCAAGATTGGACACAGGGAGTTGATATTTGCAGAGAAATTTGGAATTAACTCAGGCAAAAGGACGTCCAGAGGATAGCAGTTTCATGGTACAATCAACGCCCTTCTTGAAAGTGACCTCACAAGGCCCAACCCAGAGGGAGTCAAGCTTATGAGCTCTGCCGCCAGTACAATTCTGGTTAAAGAACCAGGCCACCTACTTGATACTCAGGGAGGGGGGCTTGAGAAGCATTGGATGGTGAGAGTTCTAAAGTCTTGACCTTATAGGCAGTTGAATATACTGTTGCCTGAATGTTGATGATACAATTGGTTGAGTCCTTAAAATGGGCTTCAGAATTGGCAGACACATCAACTTTGATCAAAGGGGGTCCCAAGATTGAGGGAGTTGTGGCTTCATGCCCGTACAGCATGGCAAAGGGAGATTGGCCAGTCACTTGGTGTCTGATAAGTTGATAAGTTAAAGAGGGCGGCAGGAAGAAGCATATTGCAATTGGCATCATCAGAGAGGGTGAGTTTCCTCATTATGGACACCAGGGAGAAATTTGCAAGTTCAACAGTTCCATTGGTTGACAGTTTATACATCGCAGAGAAAGATTGATGGGTACCCATAGCCTCCACAATAGAGGTGATGAGGCGAGCATTAAAGTTGGTGCTGTTGTCAGAAAGCAGGATTTGAGGACAGCCATGGCAGTAGAAGATGTCTTGCAACAGGAATTTAGCAGTGGTCTTGGCAGTTATATCTTTTGTGGCTCTGGCTTTGACCCACTTGCTAAAATGGTCTACAGCTACCAAGATAAACCAAAATACAGACCTAGAACAAGGGAGAGGCCCAACAGCATCAATACTCACAGTGTGGAAAGCATGTTTAGGAGGGATGAGTTTGAACTGATGTTGGGAAGGGCAAGGTTGTTAGAGCTGGCACAAATGACATAATGCAAGGACATCAGGGATTAGGAGGCACATGTTTTCCCAATAGAAGTTTTTGAACAACCAGTCGTGAGTTTTTGCTATGCCTCCATGTCCAGTATCAATGTGAGCTTGGAGGATGGTGGCTATTATCATACTGAGGTGGACATTGGGAAAATAGGCGTTGTTGACTTTCTTGAAGAGTTGTCTATCTCAAATCACAGTATCCTTAGATAGGGCCTGCAGTGCCAATTGGATGTCTTTTGGCTCAGTGGTCCAGGAGTCAGGATGCCCTATTAACTTGTATAGGCAATCAGCATCCACAGGATGAATGGATGGTTAATATGGGCATCCTTGACAAATCATCAGTGTTCTGATGTTGCACACCAGGGCAATGTACCACAGTGAAATCATATCCTTGTAGTTGCAGAGCCCAACGTTCTAGTCAACCTTTGGGTTCCTTTAGCTTCTACAGCCATTTAAGGGAGGAGTGGTCTGTGACCACAGTGAAGTGTATTCCGTAAATTTAGTGCCTGGATTGCTTTACAGCATGCAACTCTGCCAGGCATTCCTTTTCAGTGACGCTATAGTTTTTCTTGTGTTTGTTGAGGACTCAGGAAGAATAGGCTACAGGTCTATCCGCGCCTTTGTTGTCAAGCTGGGCTAAGATGGCACCTACAGCAACTCTGCTTGCGTCAGTGTACAAGATAAACTCTTTATCATAATCAGGATAGACTAGGATAGGGGCCTCTTTGAGCTTGGCCTTCAGGGCTTCAAACAATTGCTGGTGACTGTCAGTCCACTCAAAGGGGATGTTGCAAAGGAGCTGGATGAGGGGTTCTGTAAATCCACTGCCACCTTTGGCCTTGGATCAAGCCGTTTTTCCCCACTGCACCAAAAAAGACCCAAAAGTTACAGCCAAGTCACTTAATTCTCTAGGAGATTTAGCTCATACTGTTGATGAAATATTTGTTCTGGACTACCCTGCAGACCCCCCAGCTCTGGTTGCCCAGGGCTTGGGAAGAAACACTGATTAATTTGGACTATTTGCTGTCATGGTGTTGCCCTCTCTTAAAAAATATCAGAAATGCCCAATCAAATGACGCCACATCAATAAACAGAAAGTCAAGTGAATCCCAAATGCTTGGGGTGGCCTCTAGCCAATCAGGTGGCGCCACAGAAATTAGCTTGAAACCTTCCAGTGCTCCTGGCCTTGGCTAGCAAAATTTCTCTCCCACCCAATCAGATGCAAGTCACCATGGTGAGGTGATCATCCCTTAGCAATTCATCCCCTTTTAACAATGCCAGGGGACCTTGGGTCCCCTGCTTGTCAAATTTCTAATTTATAAAAGTTTGGTTTCAGTTGCACTTAATTTTATATTTATAGTTTATTTGGGACCTCTTTTGAGTTTCCTACAATCTATAGTAAAATTGCTAGTGTTTCTTTTACTTCTTACCTTCCACCAACTTGGTTTGAACCTGGTCCCTCTTCTGGGACTCTTGAAACAGACTCCAGCATATAGTTGTTGTTTTTGCTTTTGTTTTTGAATTTTACACTCAAACTTAAGTTTTTTAATTAAATTAAATATAAAATTCTATTTTTACTTTGATTTTCTCTTTAAATCCTTTATTTCTGAACCTGCTTTGTTTCTGTTTTGCTTTAAAGACATCCAAGAGCACTGCCAAGCTCCCCAAAGCCCCCTATTGCCTCCTGCCTGATCTCTTGCGTGTGGGTCCTCCTGCTAGACAAAAATTCATTGTTTCAGCCCAAAACAAACCTACCTACCTTACCCAAATTTTGTGGAGAACACAACCATGATATTTCCAGTTCTGAAGTTTGTGGTATTTTCCTTGACTCCATTCTTGTTGCTTCTGTGGTTGACCTCACCTGATTTGTGGTCAAAAATCTCCTCTTTTGCACGGCTAGTGGGTGAAGATCCTTCTACCCTCTTGAATCTCCCTGGTGGTCTCCTTTTTTCTGGAGAGGCTGTGGTCAAGATCCTGACTTGCGACGACCTGGAATTGGAGGTTGATGACTATGCTTTGCCTGTTCTTGTGGGTAAGGAAATGCCAACGTCCTCCCCTCCCGGTCTGGAGAAGAGCAACTCGGCACCCTTTCAGGCACCCGTGATGCTTCCTCCCGCCCCCACTTGTACTCTCTGGTTGCTTACCAGTCTAGTGTTGATGGGATTGAATGTGTACTTCCCTCAGCTGTCCCCTGGGTCCTCTCTGTGGTTCCTCCTTCAAGCAGCTGTCCCTTTTCTGCACTGGGCAGCATCCTGGTGGCTTGTTTTGCTGGGATGGGATGGGAGCCAAACTTAGTTAGTTTAGCCCCCTCTATCACAGGTTCACACAATTTAGCAAAGTCAGGGATAAACCATCAATAGTACCCCATCATACCAAGAAATACTTGGACCTCCCGTAGATTTGTGGGAGGCAACATCTTGTTAATGGCTTCCACCTTGTTATTCATGGGGTGGATTCCAGTTTGGGTGACCTCATGCCCCAGGAATTTGAGTTGCTCTTTAAAGAAGAAGCACTTGGAAGGTTTGAGTTTCAAGCCAGCTTCTCAAATCTTAACAAAGACAGTCTTGAGGTGCTCTAAGTTGTTGGTAAAGGTGGCGCTGAACACAGTGATATCATCAAGATATACGAGGACATAAGAGAGCTTTAGGTCTTGTAGGATGGAATCTGTGGCCCTTTGAAATGTAGCCGGGGCATTGCAGAGTCCTTGGGGCATTTGAGTAGGTTCATAGAGCCCCTCAGAGGTAATGAGAGCAGCCTTTTCTTGGTCTTCTGGGGACAAGTCAACTTGACAGTATCCAGAAGCTAAATCCATAGCATAGAAGAATTTTGAACCACCCAGGCGTCTGAGAGCACCATCAATTCTAGGCAAGGGGTACAAGTCTTTCTTTGTGAGCAAGTTTAGGCAGCAAAAATCCATCATAATCAAGTGCCCCCATCTTTTTTTTCTTGAGAATCAATAAGGGGAAGGCCCACGGGCTTTGAGAGGGAGCCAAGAGTCCAACATCTAAGGTTTGTTTAAGCTCTTTGGAAACCTGGGCATCCTCTACCCTACTACAGCAGTATGGCTTGGCACAAAAAGGCAGTGCATCACCAGTATTAATCTGATGGATGGCCCCTTTGGCTAGGCCATAGTCCGTAGGTCCAGAGGCAAAGATATTGCTAAACTGGTCTAGTAGATTCAGCACATCATTTTGTTGAATGGGTAACAATTGAGGGAAGTTGACAGCTGTGAACAGGGAGAGAATCTGAGGGCTTTCTTCAGGGAGATTGAAGTCACTGAAGGTTTCAAAAGGGTAGAGGGACGCCACTTGTTATGCTCTCAGTATACAACCATGCCCTATAACCTGGCCTTGGGTCATCTGCATGGGCAGGGCCGTCAGGTTGGCAAGCAATAGTTGTACAGGCTCTTTGTGGGTTTGATCTAGAATCCTTGGATACAGGCGGGGTTCTTTACGGCTTAGAGATTCAGGTGAGTAGAGTTCTGTTGAAACTGCAGGCTTGACCTGCCAACAAGGTTCCAACCAAGCGGGTTTGTGACCCTCAATATGATTACCTGGTCACCCAAAGCCAGACTAGGAATTCAACTCAAATTACCAAATCTATCAAGATGAACAGATGATGATCCTTCTCAGTGGATATCTCAATTTGGCGCTTGACTCATTATCAGGATCAAGCCACCCCCTTCTGTTATCCAGCCGTGTGATCACCAATCATGTTCCTACTATCCATTGACTCACAATAGCTATATAGTCACTATCTTGCAAATAAAGATTATTATCTATCTTCTAAATATTTTTCCCCATGTAACTCTGCTAAAACAGCACAGTTACAACATTGATAGCACAGGTAGGTTCTTCATCCTACTGTATCTTGAAAAATTCTGCCTGTTGCCCGCACACGCCGTGGCCAGCAAATCCTCAACAGAATCATGTCTGGTCTCCCGCCCAACTGGACTCCGTATACCCCTGGTACCAAGATGCCTGATGGTTTTGTTCTCTACCAAAACACAGTGATCCTGCTACCCGCCTTCAACGCCCTGTCTGCCCAAGGGTTCTTTCAGGCACCTTCCTTGATGCCGCAACCAGCTGACAAAACCACCATGCCTGCCTACGTCGCACAAAGACTTTGCAGCGCTGCCTTGGAACCCTTTGCCAGGGCCAATAACGACAATGCTGCCGCATGGATCCAGTCCGCTCACAGCAATCTGGCTCAGATGGAATGCCCACAGCAATTCTGGATTGCGGAGATTTCCATTTGCCTGACCCATGACACTGGCACCTGGTGTGACAAGTGGCACAAGGAGCACACTGACAAGAACTGGAACACTTTCAAACAGGACTTCTTGGCGAGGTTTGTGCTTAAGGATACGGCACTCATGATAATACGCCAAGTAAAGAACCTGACCCAGACAGGCACTGTTAAAGAACTCACTCACGCCTATGAGGAACTCTGTCTCTGTGCCCCATCTGACATGGCCTTTGATACCCAGCAACACACCTCATGTACTACAACACTCTCAAGTTGCACGTGATGAGACATGTGAACCTGGACCAAGTTACCAACCTGCAAAGACTGTACTAAGAAGCATAAAAAGCGGAACAAACATCCAACGCACTTCATAAGGCACAAACTGGGAAACCATAAAGGCCCAAGGACTCCCATCCAAGCGGGCGCTCCTCTCAACCACCCCCTGGATGCAACAGCAACAACAATAACCACAAACCCACGGGTTCAAATGGGAATGGGAATAACAACCAGTCAAATTGTACCCCTTTCTGTGTCACCACCACCCAAGGCAACCAGGATGAGGGAAAAGCCCAGGGAGAGCACTAAGCAAGCCAAACTCTCCCCACACAACTCCTGACTTGCCCAACAATGAATACCAACCTGAGGACGTGGACCAATGCCCAATGATCCAAGTGCCTTCAGAAGACCGTACTATACACCATCACCAGACATCCCAATAAATTGATGTCTTACCCTTTCTGATTTTGCAGTTACACAGGCTAGCACTCCTGGACTTGGGTGAAGACCAAACTTTAGTCAACAGCAGCTTTGTGGATAAATTCAAGCTGGCCACTAATCCTTTGCGGATTAAAAACGTAGTCCTGGCTGATGAACACCACATTGCCGTGACAAAGGAAACTGCCCCCTTCTCTGTCATGCTTGAGAACCTCCACTCCATCATCCAAGGTCCCGTCATTGACTTCCCTAAGCTTGACATTGTACTGAGGCTGGACTGGTTACAGAAAAACAACCCCCACGTGGACTGGGCAACCTCAGTGTTGACCATCAAGCGTGAAGGTGTCAACCACCAAATCTACCCAGACTCTGTAGACCAACTCCTACAAGACCACGTTTTTGTACGCATCACAGAGACCTTGGACAAGAAGGGAAACCTGAAAGCAATTGACTGGTACTCCTGCCAGTATGAAATCATACACTTCAAGGACCACCAGGACACCTCCACGCCACAAGATTGCAACATTGTGGCCCGTCACCCAGATATCTTTAAGGAGGTGTTACCTGGGCTACCCCCTGAGAAACACATCCAACACTCTATCCAACTCAAGGGGCTGTACCCAAGGCACACCCCATTTACAGGCTGACCCCAAACAAGGACAACGCCCTGCGCGCCTATCTCAAGGAGGTATTGGAAAAAGGACTTATCTGCCCCTCATAGTCTCCCTTTGGGGCCGCTGTATTCTTTGTGGCTAAAAAGGACGGCACCTTACGCCTGGTCACAGACTACTGCACCTTAAAAAAAGTCACCATTAAGAATTGTTACCCATTACCATTAATCAACAATCTCTTTGACGCCTTGGGAGGTGCCTCTGTCTTCTCCAAGATTGATCTAACTTCAGGCTACAACCAGATTTGTATCAAGGAGGAAGACATCCCTAAGACAGCCTTCCACACCAAGTACGGTTCCTAAAAATGCGTGGTACTCAACTTTGGCATGATCAACACCCCGTTCACTTTTGTAACCTTCATAAACAAAGTGTTTGCACCACACATAGGCAAACACGCCCTAGTGTACCTGGACAATATTATTGTCTACAGCCCCTTGGTGGAACAGCACCACAAAGACCTGGAGGAAGTCTTTGCAACCCTGGCACAACAGAAACTGTTGGCCAAGCCCTCCAAATGCCAGTTCTTCTGAGTGCAACTACCCTTCTTGGGACACATAGTCTCAAAAGAAGGCATCAAACCCGACAGTCAGAAGATACAAGCCATCTGCAAAATGCCACCTCCCAAAGACAAATCAGAACTCCGCACCTTCTTGGGAATAGTGGCCTATGTACAACGCTTCATACCCAACTGTGGCGTCTTGACCGCCCCCTGTCTGCTATAACAGGCGCCAAGTTCAAGTTTGTATGGACCCCCCAACGTGACCTCTGCTTTAGACGTCTCAAGGGAAAGCTCACAACAGCCCCCATCTTACAATACCCCAAACAAGACGGAGATTACCAGATGGAAACCGACGCTTCCAATGCATCCATTGGGGGAGTACTATGAATTAAGAATAGTGATGGTGACTTCCTGCCAGTAGCCTACAAGTCGCGCAAATTGACAGATGGCAAGTGTCAATACCCAATCCACCACAAAGAACTAATGGCCATTGTACACTGCCTAGTCAAATGGTGCTGCTACCTGGAACGACAGGAAAAATTCACAGCACTAACTGATCATAAGTTGCTCCTCTACTTCAAGACACAAGCAAACCTGTCACACCGCCAAGCGCGGTGGATGGAAATCTTAGAAAGGTTTAACATGCTCATCCAGTATAAGCCCAGGGCCGAGCTTGCCATGGCGGACGCCCTGTCTCGTCTGTATGTCTGCACTTCTAGGGGAGAGAATGGGCTCAACCCAGACTGGCCTCTACTAGTGCTCTGTACAAAAGACAAAGGGTTCCCTGCAGGCACAATCAATATCACCAAAGAAACAGTCATCAAGAATGAACACCTCTTTGCTGATGTATATGGAACCCTTCACAGAAAAATGTCGGATGGCACAACCATTCCCTACATCCCCACACATCAACAAGTCAATACCATTCTTTGCTATCACTGAGATCTTGGACATACCAAGAGCCAGAATCTATACAAATTCTTAAAACATAAAGCCTGGTGGCCAACCTCATACCGCAATGTCCAGGAAGTGCTAGAACAGTGTGAGGTCTGTGAAAAGTTTGCCAAAAGCAAAACCCCGCCTAAGTCTGTACTCCCCATTCAATCCCAACTACTGTTCAAAGTATGGGCTCTTGACATTGTGGGCCCCATTCCAGGAAAGAACAACAACAAAAAATACATCATAATAGCCATTGATTTTGCAACAAGGTGGCCAGTAGCCCAAGCAGTGAAAACACACAGCAGTAACAATGTCTGACAATTTATTGGCAAGGAAATAATCAGCAGGTTTGGAAAGCCAGAACTCCTGATAACCAATGGAGGCAAATAATTGACCTCTGAAGACATCAACATGTACCTCACCAAGAATGGGGTCAAACACACCATCACAACACTATACCATCCACAGGCCAATGGACGCGTGGAGCAGCTTAATGGCAGCCTTGTGCAAGCCCTAGCCAAACTCACTGCCGGGAGACCTGAAGACTGGTATAAGCAGCTACCAACTGCATTACTTGTGTGCCAAACCCAAGTGAACAGATCCACCGGGAAAAGCCTGTTTGGACTGGTATACGGCACACAGACAAATATCATTCAAGCATTGACAGGACCCAAACTGGAAATTCCAAGTCAAGTCCCCCCTTGCTCAGACCCTCAAATAATAGAGGCCAACAGCAAACAAGCAGCCAAAGAAAAGGAACGCTTACAAAAGACCTTCATTCCCATCTGCCAAAGACATGAAGTTGGGGACAAAGTCTGGATCATGAATGTTGACAAAAGCAAACTACAACCCAAAAAAGTGGGGCCAGCAATCATTCTAAAGGTAAACAACAATAACACTTACCTCGTTCAAGGGCTCAGGAAACACAAACAAGACAAGACCTTACACCACAACCACCTACAACCCTTCAAAGCAAGACAGAAACAACAAGAAACTGCCCTGCCTGCCACCAAACAACAACTGGTTCAATATGGCGCCCAGGCTCCTGACAACCTCCTTGACAACCTTCCCCAAGAGGAGGCTGACCTTCAGCCAGGGGGTGTGTTGAAACTGCAGGCTCAACCTGCCAACAAGGTTCCAACCAAGTGGGTTTGTGACCCGCAATCCAATTACCCGTTCACCCAATGCCAGACTAGGAAGTTAACTTGAATTACCAAATCTATCAACATGAACAGATGATGATCCTTTACAGTGGATATCTCAATTTGGCACTTGACTCATTATCAGGATCAAGCCACCCCCTCTTCCATCCAGCCGTGTGATCACCAATCATGTTCCTACTATCCATTGACTCACAATAGCTATATAGTCACTATCTTGCAAATAAAGATTATTATCTATCTTCTAAATATTTCCCCCCATGTAACTCTGCTAAAACAGCACAGTTATGATAGTTCCAAGAACAACTTTTCAGTTATTTTGTAAGAAATCTGAGAATCAATCACCACCTGGGAGCCCGGAGGAATGGTGATAGCCACTGGGGCCAGAAGAGGTACCCCTTCTTCCGCAGGGCAGGAAGGAGGAGGGGTGCACATATTGGAGGAGTGAGTCCTATACTTGAGAGAGAAGATACCTGTGGGGTACTCATGCACGCAAGTTTTAAGGCGTTTTCCTGGGAGGCGCGGAGGTTCCTCAAAAATCAACTGGACCTCATATCCCAAGAGCAAAAGATATCCATCCTGTAAGTTCACAATCCTGTTGTACTCTTGAAGGAACTGCATACCAACCAGGATATCATAACTTTTGTTTTTGAGAACAACAGCGGGGAAAGCAATGAGGAGTTTCCAAAATCTCATGGGTAGAGCGGAGTAAGCACCAATGGCTCAAGTTTGTGCCATGCCAGCTGTGCTATACGGCTGAGTGTAGTTGAGGTTTGGAGCCAGCTTAAGTTTTTTCATCAACTTGGACAATACCACATTGACTGGAGAGCCTGTGTCCAAATTGCCTTGATATTAACCTTTTGGATCAATACTTTCACATGAGTAGTATCTTTCCCAAAGGGGGGCAAGACTGCCAACACATCCTGTGCAGCTTCTAGCTCTTTTTCCCATTGAGTAAAATGTATTTTAAGGCTGGAATTTCCTTATAAAAATTCTGCAAGGGGAGAGATACAGTCACATTCTGAAAGAGGGCTTCAGCTAGCTTGGCAGCTTCTTTAGAAAAGTCTACCAAGACATATGGTTGGTGAGCCTGGGTCAGGTAGGGACAAGGCACCACAGCCTTGGCTTTGACTGAAGGTGTGTGAGAGGTAGTGGTGGTTTTCCCTGAGCAAAGCTTGTAAGGGACAGCCATAACAGAGTAGCCATGACTATCTGATTTATTGCAGTCAGAATCTTCAGGCTTGGAATCACTGGAAAGAACATGAAACAGGTGAAGGATAGTTGGGCTAGAAGGAGGGGGAGATTACTTGTCAGAGGGAGGATCAGGAGGAGACAGAGGAGATTGGTCAGAAGAGAGTGTCTCTGCCTCTAAGCTGATCTCTCTTTTCCCACCTGTTCTTTAGGGTCACAACCTTCTACCTGGGGATTAGTGCAGGTATGTGAGTGGTATCCTATTTGACTGCATTTATGACATCTTTGCCTCTTAGGTTGCCCACCTGAGCCCAGCATCATAATGTGCGGCGTACAAGAGGTAGTCCCAGCATTACTGGCTTTATTTTCACGTACCACCATACCCCCATGGGTCAAATGCATGTCTTGCAAGAGGGTCTTAATACTCTTCATGGACGTAAGAGAAGCTTTTTACACCTTAAAGTGCAGGCACAGAAGCTGATTCACCTTCAAAGCGTTTGAGCATGAAGTGTAGGCTTCACAGGGGGTTAACTTTCAACTGGTGATTAACTGTTGCCCTTCAATATAGAAGCGTTCAGCAAACTCAGCCAGGGTTTCTTTGGGCTTAAAGGCAATGTGCATAAATGAATCTTTCTTGAACTCTAAGCTGAGCTCTCCTCCAAATTCCTCAATAAGGAGGTATTTCATGTCTTCCCAAGTGACAATGAATGAAAGCTCAGGGACCACAACTTCTTGTCACGTAGGATGGAGGCAGGTAAGAATGTGCTCCTTTTTAAGCTTGTCTGTAGCCCTAAGCATTGCAGTCTTGTATATTGTCAGAAAGGCCGCAATGGTAGAGTTTTTAGGGTCTAATATCTGCTTGAAGGTCAGCTTGTAGTTCAGGTCAATGGACGAGGACGTGGATTGGCTGTTGTCACCCAGGTTGAGAACGTGGATGTATGAATTTCCCTCAAACTCAGATTCAGCAGCGGGTTGTCTAGCCCAGAGAAGTTAGGGTCTCTTCTAGGGTGTCTAGGATAGAGCGTTTCTGTACACTGATATCCTGGGTGGTTGTAGAGTTCCTGGTCATCAGTCCCCATAGTGTGTCCTGGGTTGTAGCCAGGGACTGGCTTGGAGGAGTTGTCATTCTCTAACAGGGGTGAAGGGTTGGTGAGAAGCTTATACTTGGCTTGCATAAGGGCAAACTCCTCCAGTACCTTCCCAATCACCAAGTGAGCGTCTCCAGTGTATACCTGGACTTCAGCAGGCGCCAGCCCGCCTGTAGGCCAATACCAATCCTGGAGTAGTCTTGCAAACTCTTCTCCAATGAACTCTCTTCCTCTATTTGTCATCTCCAAATGCCTTATCACCTTCTCCCACTCCTCCTGGGAAGATTTACTAGCGACAAACTTCCTGCACCCTAGGCAATAGGATTCCTCATTCCCTGTGCTAGGATAGAAAATATGGGGCAATTGACTCATGAGACTTATACACTCTTTTCAGATGGAAAATTTAGATAGGAGTCATAATAGGCGCTTTATTCTCTGTCAGAAGGAAGATCTCCTTAGAAACCTTCTGAGATATAGCCTTGGGGTAGGGAATAAGAAAGGGTTTGTGCCAATACTTGGATTCCTTTAACAATATCTTGAACTCCTTTTACTTGGTCTTTGACTCCTTATACTTAGTCTTTGACTCCTGCGCTTTGGTCTTGGGCTCCTGCACTTTAGTTGTGGGCTCTGTTGTCTTAATATTAAGCTCCTGTGGTATGAACCAGCTCTGGCTTCCTATCCTTGGTCTTCTGCTCCTTCTGTAGCTTTGATGGCCTTTGTAATCTACTTGATTCAGTCCCTGAAGAGTCTCAGATAGCTCTCCCTTTTATAGCCCCTTGTTTCAGACCAAAATCCTCTCTTAGAACTCTGGTTCTTTAAAGCTTAAACTATCCTTTTCTTCTTCTTCTATAATATATTAAAGTTTTTTAAACTTACTTCAGCCAACAAAAGCCCTGAATTTTCTGCTTCTGCTCCCCATTTTTTAGGCTTTAACTCTTAAGTTAAAGCCTTTAAAAAACTGATTAAGTAGGCTCTGGTTTGCAGCCAATCAAACGCCTTGCTTCAATGGTTTTGCCAAAAAAGTTTACCCAGATGACCCGTCCCTGACCCTGGTTCAAACCTGAAGCTGTCTTGCTCCAGGTAAACAACTACTCTTCATTTTGAACGGTTTTGCCATAATTCCCGTCACGTTTCCCTGGCAAATCTCAAGCACTTCCACATATGTTTTACTTAGGCAATTTTTGATCCTTTGATTTTTCAATGTTTCTCTGCGTTTCTCTGTGTTTCTGTCAACGTTTTGCATCCTCAAACCTGCCTGTTGATTGTCCTTTTGCTCCCCTAGTTGTTCTTGGCAAAATTTGCTATTTTGCTCTCACAGTTTCTCCGTTCTTCTTTCAGCTTCTTTCTGGTCCTTTTTCTCTTTCATCTTTTTCCTAAAAATAACATATAGTTAAAATAAACTATATGTTATTTTTCCTCCTCTTTCTTTTTCCTTACTAATTTTTAATCCTTTTTTAATCATAATCAGGCAGTATTTAATCATTCTTTAACTGCTTTTTTATATCCAAATTTCTTCTCAAAAGTCACTAAACCAGCTCTTCCAGCCTCTGTATTCAGTCCAGCTAGGTCATCCTCTCAACTCTTCAGTTCTTCAGCATCAAATTCTGGTCCTTTGGCCATCCTACCCCATGATCTGCTAGTCCTTCATCCTGTCTTCTTGTCCTTCTGCAAATCCTTAACCAGTTTCACACTAGGAACTTCTTTTGTTCCCTTAACACACCAAACCATATTGGTCCATTCCATTCAATATGAATTAACAGTTCATCAACTAGCCTTCACTGTGACCAAACAGTCCCTCTTGCTAGTTTTCTCTGCTAATTCTGTGAACCACCTTGGTTCTTTATCTCAGCCCCCATTACCAGAACTTGTAGACCCATGCATGAGTCTACATTGAACTGGTGTTTGACTGGGCCCTCGCAAGTGGCAATCTACTTAGGCCATTCAACCATAAATCTTTGTCTATGTGTTGTCTTTACTCACCCAGGTGATGAATTCTGGGCTTTCAGTCGCAGAGTAATCAGCTCTACTTCCCAGAGGCCTGATCACACCAAGTTCTGCAGCTTGCTTCCCTGAGCAAGCCACCTTGGTGACACCTCTGAGCATGCCTATACCCTCCAATGCTCACTTTGGGCTTCTCCAAAGCTCCCATAGGGGCATAAACAGGGACACCCTACCAGTCTGTTAGGCAGGGTGCTTGCTCACAGACCTCCCACAACTGTATTAGGGTACGTTGAGCCCTCCTAGCTCTTCCCCTCCCTGGCAGCCCGTGTTACCCGCCAGGGGTCCAAACCTACTCCCCCACAGACAGACAAGGTTCCCTGTTTGCTATTTCAGTCTTCACCCTCCTGCAGCCACGGTTCCCTGCTAGGTAAAGCACTATAGCCCAAAGCAGCCAACATCTTCTGCTGGGTGGAGGCAACATCTGCCTCTGGTAGTCCTTTGTTACCTACTAGGCTTACCTCACTTCTACTAGTAGACTAAGTTACCTACTAGGCTCCCCCTACTTACCCCTAGTAGCCCTATGTTACCTACTAGTTTACAGCGTCACCAGCTAACCACACACTGTCACTCTTCAGCATATTGTCTTTATTTGAAGCCAAATCAACCCTTGCCTGCAAAACAGCACAAATGTGGATCACCACAGTGGTAGTGGCAGCAGCTCCAAATTCATCAATTTTGATTTGCTGTACTGCCAAGGTGCCCACAACTCCATTGATACAGATAACCAGAGAAGTTGTTTGAGCAGCCAGGGGGTAACTTGTCAATTTATTGTTTCTGTTAGGCAAGAGAGGTTCTGCACCTCACGTTCTAGAGCATCTTGTTAATCTGCAACATCATTTTTTACTGCTGCTAGATGTTCCAGGGCAAGATAACAGTATACACAGGGTTGGCCTTCCAGTCCAGGGAAACACCCATGATCAGGGTGGGTAGGAGTACCAGTCTCCTTAGCCTCTTCTTTGTCATCAGATTCATAGGAATAATCATCAGGGTCAGAGAGGTGTTGTCTCAAATACTCAATCTTGCCTCACAAAGTATCTACTTGGTCTATTAGCATGGCAATGCAAGGATCAGGTGTAGGCTTGGTAGGCAGAGGATTTGGGACAGAGGCTTGACGTCAAGTAGTGGCTTTAAGTTTGGCTATGGCGTCCCACACCTTAGCTTCAAAGGTGGATGGGCCGTCAACCAAAGGAGCAGGTGAAGCCACCTCAAGGGAGGCCACCCTATTGTCAACGTAGCTTTGAGCCTGACATAGAGTGTTTCCTAACTCAGCCTTATCCAAACCATACTGTAAGTGCAGATGTTGGCCCCAATTATTAACGTGGGTCCCAACCAACTCAAGTTGGGAATTAACATGCTCTCAAAACTGATTGAGTTTGGTGACTAAGGTCTCAAAGTTTTGGTGATACTTTAGAAGAGTTGACTCTATCTGGCCACGCCAGGTAGCTTGGTGATCATCCAGTTTGCACAGTTGATCTTTGATATAACCAGGGAGCAAAGCACAAAGAGAGTTTAGAGATGAGGTCAAATACTTTTGTGAAGCAAGCAAGTTGCGCTGGTTATCTGATATGCAGGCAAATAGACTATGGGACCATTCTTGATAGGCTATATTCTGTCCATGATTGTTGGAAACAGCAGTGGCAACGGCAATCAAGAGCTGATTTTGCAACCCCAACGCCAGCTGATGATGGACCAGCACAGGTTGAAGGAATTGGTTAACCAACACATCAATAATCTCCATTGATTCCATCAGCGCAGGGGGAAGACCAAAGTCCAAAAGGAAGGAATACAGATCTTTGGAAGCATACCCCAGGACAGAGATCAGGGATAGTGTGCATAGCTACAGTGCCTGTGTGGAGGAGAGAGCAGGTAGCAGCACAAGCTTGCTCATAGTTGAGAGAGAAAGCTGGAAGGGTGCCCAAGAGGGCCCGGGAGACACCACCAATACCATGGTAGTTGAGGAGTCATTGGTGATATCTTCTTCTAGAGGAGGACTAGAAACTTTAGGTTGCTTAAGTACTTCAGAAACAAAGGGGGAAGAACTAGAGAATGCACGTGAAAACAGGGTAACCAAGGGGCTTGCAGCCCCTGTAGTGAGCACCATTTTGTTGTGTTTGGCTCCTGGGGACAACATCCAGGAGAACACGGCAGGAAATCTTTATAACAAAAGATTTGAGGTTTGAAGCTAGCCTTGGGTTAGCCTTCAGGGAAAAATTAAGGACACATACCTTAATTTTCTGGAATACAAGATGTGGAATTCCTTTTAATAAAAAGGAAAGGAAAAAGCTTGAAGAATATTAAAGCCAAACAAATGTGAATAAACTTGTCTTTATTAGGAGAAATGATTCTACTTTAAATAGTTGACAAGAGGCGGTGATCACTCAATAGGAAGACAGAGTGGCTGAGGGGGTCACGCTGGGATGAGGTCATACCAGGATCAACCACAGACAGGTACAATAATCCATAATGGGTGAACATTGGAACAGACCTATTTGCAGAAGGTGAGGAATTTCTGAAGTTGAAAGCAAAACCAACCAAATCTTTACATTTATCACTATTTGAAGGCCATATCAAAATGACATTAATGGCGCAATTTCTGACAAATGGGATTCCCACAGGGGAGGCAGGTTGTGCCTGGAAGGCCAAGTACACAATAGGCGCAATTCTGACCAGATAGTTGACTGCAGTAGCTAGGGAACACCAACTCCCAGTATGGGACACAACCTGATAGGCCAGCCCCAATACTTTGATGTAGACAAAACCCAACTTACTGAAGTCCTGGGCAGGAGGCGCGTTGGGTAGGGGGAGCAGTAGGAATCTCCTTCATAGCAGGTGGGATGGTCTCTTTAGCACAACCAGGAGGCAGATCCAGATGATGGGGTTGAAAATACTCTAAGTCAAGAGCACAGGGTGGATTGACTGAGGTAGCAGGAGTATAGCCAGGAGGGTATGGATAGGCAAGCTTATATTGAGTTGTGGATTCCCAAATAGATGCAAAGAGAATAATTAAATTTGAGAAAAAATAGATAATTCCTGCAATAAGATAATGATTTCTGGGTATAAACTTGTTTTATTAAGATGTCAACAGTGGGGAGGACTTTTCTTTCTCACTACTTATACTTACTGGTAATTTTGTGGCCTTTAGTGCCACCAGAGATATGATGGCATCATTCTCAGTTAAAATTACAATTTTGACCAGAAATTGTGTACTTAGGCCTGGAAGTGGATGCTAATTGGTTGGTATAACATGAACCTTTCTTGAACTGCAGCATGCTGAGGTGCCACAGTTATTTATAGAGCTCACAAGCAATCAATTGCATAATTGCACTCCCAATGTACCATTTCCTGATAATTAAGAGGCCCAAATTTGATAATATAATCAAATCCAGGGATTTGAGGCTCATGTGCCTCTCAAATCTTGGGCCATTTGTTAATTTAAAGGTGGGTTTTACTGCTCTGGGAGACAATTGGTAAAGGTTCCCAAGCTGTGAGGTGTTCTTCCTCTAGGAAGGCCAGCTTATTGTCCAGGGCATTCTGGGCCCTGACAGTAACTGTTTACCACAGAGCTTTAGACGGACAGATATCACTGGCCACTCTCATAAGTGGGTTGAGAATCACTAATATCATCAGTCAGAATGTAAATGAGTCCTTCACCCAATTTGAAGTTAACCCCATTTTGAGGAGAAAAAGGGAACTGAAGGATTTCACACTCAAAATGTGATCCCATCAAAGGCAAAATTGATAATGCATAAATATTGGGATTCACAACAGAGGTAGTCCCAGTAATTTTCTGGGCGGCTTCCTGGTGATTTGTCTCATTGGGATGAGAGCCAAACATAGTTAATTTAGCCCCCCTCTCTCACAGTGATATGGTAGAATTTACCATCATTTCTTTGATTCATAGGCTACAAACACCTAGGTGACACCCTGCTGTCAAGCTTAATAAAGTAGTGATGTGATTCCACTGATAGATTTGAATAATTAAACTATTGCCGTCTACTCAAAGACTTGATCTGTATACAAACACAGATTATTGATTGGCTAATAGCAAGCTAACTAAATTGAGGGATTGGGAATATGAAAAATATTCCCATGGGACGTGCCTCTGCCAAACCCAGAAGTGTCTGGGATTGAACCCAAGAAAGCATCCTTTATGAAAGGTTGATTAAACCACCAATGCAAGATGCAAAGTGTCTATTCAAAGGGTAACTAAACACTCAAAGCTGCATGAATAGTAGACAAGATGCTGACAGGACTCTGTTGCATATACATGAGTTCTGGCAATTGATTGTGATGCCATGCTGTGCCAGCATGGATGCCTTACTCTGGGGGCTGTAATTTTCAGTCTGGGGAATAGTGAACTGACCAATAAGAGTTAGAAGCGCCAGAAGATAATCCTGATAAATGGGCTTGATTCCCTATACAAGGAGCTCTCCTGATAATGAGATGAGCAGAACTGTCATGAATGACATTTCTTCCAAATTAAGTGGTAAACTCCAACTAGGAGAATCAAACTTGAAACCTGACTCTGATGATTTTGGGGATCCTGCAGACCCTTGGGCTGTTTCTTTGTTTTTTATGGCTAGCCAATGAAAGATCTGAAACAGGAAGTGATTCAAATCTGATTAATCAGGGAAACTTGCAGGCCTGCCTGGCCACAAATTTTCAGAGTACAGAGGAGAGTCATAGTCTGGTGATTAATCCAGACCAATCTAGATTTCTGGAAGCGCTGAACCAACATAGTGTCAACCCTTTCATAGCTGAAGAGCTGCCTGAAAAGGGGTTTGGTGCTTAGTATGATTAGTCAAAGTCTAAAGGGAATTAAGATGATTGGCTAGAAGTCTGGGCTACCTGGCCATGTGGTGACCCCAAAGTTACTCCAGAAGATGCACAGTTCACGGGGCAAAGGTTGACCTAGCTTATAGTTTCAGAAGATTTCTTGATCCAGGATGACAGGAACACCAGTAGCAATGATGAAGCCAAGAAGATGATATCTTTGGACCGCCAGATGAAGGTCATTTCAAAGGGAAAAATGACAGGCCAGAAGGTTCATGATGGGCCCAGAACTCTCAGGCCAGAAGAAACTGAGCAACTCAGCTATCAGGTGATAGGTTAATCTAAACTTAGCATTTAAATCATATTTAAAATCTGTGAGTCTTGTTTAAATGGTATTGTCATTCTGAAATAAATAAGATTATGGGACCTTGGTTCTACCATTTTATTCCTCATTTAATCTTGGTTGTCTTCCAATTTAATACTGTTCTAACAGAAAATCTTGGCCTGACAGCCTGCGTTCCTGAGGAAGTCCCAAAGACCTGGCCTGTGTTTCATTGTCAACCTGGAGCACCCTTTGGCCCGCTGCATTTATTTGACTACCCACTTAAGCCAGAATACAAGGGGTTTACCTTGGAGAATATCCTTTGCTTTGGCCGCTTGGTCCAACAGAGAACTCCTCAAACAGTCTTTCATGAAGGCGCCTTGTGGTGATCCACATGTGTGCGGTTTGCAGGCAAGGGTGAATTTGGCTTCAAA
>QTSX02002952.1:0-269747 GCA_014839935.2 Entomophthora muscae
CGTGGTCCAGTCCAGCAGGAGGCCAGACATAATTCTGTCAAGGATTTGTTGGCCGCGGCGTGTGCGGGCAACAGGCAAAATTTTTCAAGATAAGGTAGGATGGAGAGCCTACCTGTGATACCAATGTTGTAACTGTGCTGTTTTAGCAAAGTTACATGGTTGAAATATTTATAAGATAGATAATTACCTTTATTGAGAGATAGCAATTATATAGTCACTGTGAATCAAGGATAACAGGAACATGATTGTGTTAATCACATGGTTGGATGGTGAATGGGGGGCTTGATCTGGTAATGAGTCAAGCGCCAAAACAAGGTATCCACCATAGTGGATCAGCATTTGTTCATGTTGTTGGATTTGACAATTTGAGTTGACTTCCTAGTCTGGCTTTGAGTGACTGGGTAATTGAATTGCAGGTCACAAACCTGCTTGTTGGGAATATTGCTGGCAGGTTGAGCCTGATGTTTTGATAATACAATAGTTTTTTTGATGAGCCTAAACAGATGGAGATTGAATTGCTTGGAATAATAGAACTGTGAGGATTTTTATATCCAATTCTATAAAAATGAGATGATAAGGAAACTATTTTTAAGCAAGATTAAATCATAATTTCAAATCATAAATATATTGTTAGGAGTTATATTTTGGAATTTGGGATTGAGGGCTTTTGGCTGACACCAGTTTGGGCTGAAATAGTTCAGTATTCGCAGAAATATAGGCAATCAAAGATGGTAAAGGACAAACAAACAAGCAGAAGAATTGGCATAAATACTAACAAAATAGAAAATATCAGTTGAGATTTAAATTCTCAGTCCTGACAATAAGGCAATCTATGTCACAGTAGATTCCATAATGCTGGGAATAATTTGCCCAAGTCAGAAAGCGCAGAAAGCCATTTACCAAATTAACTGATTTGACAGATTTAAATCAAACAGTTGATCAAAAATGGGTTATTGCCGCTCCAGTTTGCCATCTGGATTTGATTCCCCTTTGAAAACTGATGCTGATAAATCAACACAATCTGAGAGTCACTTGATACAGCCTTATTTATCAGTGTGGTTATCAGAAGTTGGTCACACAAGGGTTCTTTGCAAACTAGACTAGGTACTCACTTGACAATGTGGAAGGAATAGGAGCCAAGGATCCAGGTGGTATTGCTTAGTCAAAATTTTGATATATATGGGAAATTTTCACTGTTAAACTCTTAAGAGTTGAGTCCTCCCTGAAATCTTTACTCACGTCAAGGATCTGGATGTACAAGTATTCTGGCTACCGCTAGCCCACTTAACATCCCGTCATCACCCAATTTGGTGCCCTTCCAATATCCATTTTGACATGCCAGAAATGACAACAAACCAATATCACATGACTGTCCAGATATCCATCAACTCAAACCCATCCTGCACATTACTAACTCCCAGGTTTGATCTAACTAAAATTTCTGCCACACTAAAGCTTTATAAGTCTAAAGTATTATCCAATAAAATATACTTCTCCTCTTCTTAATTCTATATTTGAAGCTTCCCAAAAAGAGGCTCCTTATCACTGGTAGCAGCTATGGTTTTTTGATCACACCAATGAAAGAGAAAATGACTGACCAGAACCTGCCCACCTTTGCTCACGTACTAAACCAGGCCACATCCCAGGATACCTGGAAAACATACTTCTGTGCCCACAACATTGATAAAGATATACCTAGTGGATGCACCATATTCAAAGGACTGGTCATGCCCAAAGCATGTGCCAAGATAATTCAATACAGTTGCTCTCTCCAACCACAAACAAACACACAACTGCCTATCACAGGCAAAGTTACCAACATCAAGCACATTAGTATTGAAAAATTATTTGGTAAAAACAAAGAAAATGTCATCAACTGGCTAGACCACTCAGCTGCTAAACTCCACACCAGATGCATCCCCCAAGAAAAATGGGTCCAGGAAGCCAGCAAGCACCTGTTTAAGGCCGCAGCTAACTGGTTTACCACCTGGGTTGGCTCACAAACTGACAACCAGCTTGACAACTGGGAAGAGTCAAAGCCAATATCACCCACAATTTCCGCGTCACTGAATCCCTCCAAGACATTGCAATATAGCTCAGTGATCTTCCTCAAAAGACCACTATCACAGCTTACGCCAATGAATTTGAGGAGATACACCACAAGATCCAAAATCCAACACAAGCTGACAACGTACACACTAGAGCCTCATTCATCAATAGAATGAAACCCTCTATCACTGCCCTCCTCTGCCCAGAGGCCAACACCTCCATGCCTGCGCTCATTGCAGAAGCCAAGCCCGCAGAAAAACATGAAAACATGGAATATGCTGCACGCAACGGCAACTGCTCCTCAAACAGCAATGTCAGAGACAACTCTAATGGCAACAAGCGCCAAAACACCAATCATAGCAATGGAAAATCTAATTGTAACAATGGTAATTGTAACCAGAGCACAAACCGCTCACGTCCCAAGAAAGAAGACACTGCTGAAGTTAACAATGCTGAAACAGAACCCCGCTATGAATCTGACCCCACATTCTCTGACCTTGTAGGCCTCAAAACAGAGTAACAGGGAAAAGAGGAGGGGGAACAGGCTTAAGTGCCCCTGTCTCCCCCCAAACTGACAAGAAATTGTACTAAGGCAAGAGCTTTGCTGCTCGCATCCCATGTGTCCCGCAATCCTCCATTTTTATGAAGGTAAAAATTAAAGATCACTCACAACTTCTTGTCTATCCATGCACTTATAAATCTCATACACATAAAATTTTATTTGACTCTGGTGCACAACACACTATTGTTAGCAAACCTTTTGTAACCAGGTACAAGATACCAGTTGTCAAATCCAACTTCAAATACACCAGAATGGCAGACAAATCAAAGGTTCTACTTGAAGGAAAAACAAAGCTCTTAAGAATTGACTTCCAAGGCATCCAAACGTCCATCAAAGGAATTTTCATGAACAACATAAACTACAACACTGTAGCAGGCATGGACTGGTTCACCCGAGTGAACCCCAGTGTATGTTGGAAAACAAAGATCATGACCATCAAATGTAACAGAGTCAATTTCAACTTTCTCAAAGAACCTAATGATCACATCCTAAGAGACACAGTATTTGTCCAAGTCATAAACCAAGACAACTCAGAACATCTAACCAAAGACAGTACCCTTCAAATAATGAGGTACACCAAGTTCAATAACATACAAACACAAAAAATCCAATGTCCAGAACTCGCAGCACTCCAAAACAAAAACACTCATGTATTTAAGGAAGAGCTCACAGAGTTACCCCCTGAGCGGGAGATCAAGCATGGCAATGACCTATGCAAAGCCATGTGTGTGGTTCCTGGTCACCAGTCCCCAAAGTGTGTCCTGGGTCATAGCCAGGGACTGGCTTGGAGGAGTCGACATTCTCCAACAGTGGTGAGTGGTTGGTTAGGAGCTTATACTTGGCCTGCATCAGAGCAAACTCTTCTAGTACCTTCCCAATCACCAGGCAAGTGTCTCCACCATACACTTGTACTTCAGCAGGCGCCAGCCCTTCTGTAGGCCAATACCAATCCTGTAATAGTCTAGAAAACTCTCCCCTGATAAACTCCCTTCCTCTATCTGTCATTTCAAGATGCCTAGTCACTTTTTCCCACTCCTCATGGGCAGATTTACTAGAGGAAAACTTTCTGCACCTTAGGCAATAGGATTCCTTGTCCCCTGGGCTAGGGTAGGAAATATGGGGTAATTGACTCATAGAGCTTATATTCTTTTATCACAGGAAATTTGGGTAGGGGTTGTAATAGGCTTTTTATTCACAGTCAGAAGGAAGATCCCCTTAGAAACCTTCTGATATATGGCCTTAGGATAGGGAACAATGATGGTTTGTGCCAGTACTTGGAGTCCTTTAACAATCTCTTGGACCCCTTGTACTTGGTCTTTGGCTCCTGCACCTTAGTATTGGGCTCCTGTGTTCTGGTCTTGGGCTCCTGAAGTCTGTTCCAGCTCTGGATTCCTATTCTTGGTCTCTGGTTCTTTCTGTAGCTCTTGTGGCCTTTTTAATCCACCTTATCCAGTCCCTGAAGAGTCTCAGATAGCTCTCCCTTTTATAGCCCCTTGTTTCAGACCAAAAACCTCTCTTAGAACTCTGGTCTTTCAAAGCTTAAACTATCCAGTTTTTCTCCTTCTATAATATATTAAACTTCAAAACTTACTTCAGCCAATGAAAGCCCTAAATTTTCTGTTTCTGCTCCTCATTTTTTAGGCTTTAACTCTTAAGTTAAAGCCCTCAAAACACTGATTAAATAGACTCCAGCTTGCAGCCAATCATATGCCTTGATTCAACAGTTTTGCCAAAAAGGTTTTCCAGATGACTTTCTCTTGACCCTGGTTTGAACCCAAGGCTGTCTCACTTCAGGTAAACAACTGCTCCGCGTTTCAAACAGTTTTGCCGTGATTCCTGTCACGTTTCCCCGGCAAATCTCAAGCGCTTCCACATATGTTTTACTTAGGCAAATTTTGACCCCTCAATTTTACAACGTTTCTCTGTGTTTTTCTCAACGTTTTGCAACTTTGAACCCGCTTGCTGCTTGTCCTCTTGCCTCTCCTAGTTGTTCTTGGCAAAATTTGCTCTTTTGCCCTCACAGTTTCTCTGTTCTATTTCTGGCCTCTTTCTAGCTCCCTTCTGACTCAATTCTCTTCTTTAAATAAATTTACAGTTCTAACAAACTATATCATTTTTCCTCTTCTTTCTTTTTCATTATATGATATTAAATCCTTTTTTAATCATAATCAGACAGTATTATTATTTAACTGCTTCTTTTTATCTATTTTCCTATCAAAAGACACTAAAACAGTTGGGTCATTATTTTTCTTGTTATGCCTAGGCGCCAGATTGATTATTTTATAACTTAATTACATTATTCATATTCTAATTATTCAGAAAGCTTAAAATACAACCAATCCCAAAACTTTAATTGGTCTTGGGCTTAGATGATTTTTTTAAAAAATAAGTCATCAATTTTAGAATCAAAAAGTGCAACTTATAGTATTATTGAAAATATCTTAAGTGCTACTACAAACTACAAACCAAAAATATTTATGATGAGTTGCATGGGAGAGTAATAGCAGCCCCAAAGCTATAAGTGCTATTACCCTATCTTTGGCTCATCATAAATATTAGTTTATTTCAGAAAAAAGGTCGTTGTTTTTGAAAGACTGATAACTCTATTTTAAAACACCCTCCAGTAAGTTGCCCTACTTCATGAACTTGCCCCAATACATCACTAGCATTTTCTGATATTTTTGTTTCTCTGTTATCATCACGTGATTTCAAATGATAAGTTATCTCAGAATATTCTGATAAACTTTCAAATGTTAGAGGTGAAGTATATAACTTCCCATCTTTCATCAAATATGAAATATCAATGCGGAGATTTTTAACTTCAAGATCTCTTTTTATAGGCCTAACTTTTCTTTCATAAATATAAAAGAATGACTTTTGAGAAATGTTTGAGCCTGATAGTACTGATTTATATAATTCTTTTCTTTTTTCTTATTGCTCAAAAATATTTTTAAGATCATTAATATGTTTAATATAAAGCACATTTTCTTTTTCCTTTAAATTTTTGATATTCCACCAAAGTGACCATTAGCATTGCTTTTTTCATGACATTCAACAAAACAATTATATTTTATAGAACCCTTAATATATTTAGGTGCCTCTTTAAATAAGTAATATAAAAATTCATATGATCTAAAATGATTTCCATCATCAGTCCACACTTTTATATTTTTTATTTTTTTAAATATATCTAATTTAAGAAGACTAATTAGACATTCACCTGAAAATAAAGAATCATGTGATAATATTTGAGACAAAAAATTATGATATTAATATTTGGTTTTA
Organism: Entomophthora muscae; assembly: GCA_014839935.2. Lineage (NCBI taxonomy): Eukaryota > Fungi > Entomophthoromycota > Entomophthoromycetes > Entomophthorales > Entomophthoraceae > Entomophthora > Entomophthora muscae. Next base: position 5,897 of record QTSX02002952.1, read on the forward strand.
TTGTTTTCTTTAAAAACTAATGCAAACCCTAATAATGAGATAGGTTTTTTTGAATAAAAACAATTACTGGTCTCAATTGGACCACTTCCAACCTTTAAGTTTTCTTTATAATCTATAACTACAACACAAGACTTATCATCTAATTTGATAATATCTTTTTTATATTCCCTATTTTGATGAACATAAAAGTCTTGGTGCTGATTAATAGTCTTTAAGTCATTGCCTATAGATTCTGGTAATGGTAAGGTTTTACTTTCACATTCTTCTTTCTTTTTTCTAGTGAATTTTTTAAACTACAAATATTGCACATATTGGTTTGTTTTTTACTTTTTATTATATTTTTAGGAATTAATTTATAGTAAGTAGAAATTGAAACTGAAATTTCATTTTTTATTTTCATATTTTCATATATTTCTTTTTTGTTTTAAGTAGAGAGTATTTGATTTCAGTTGAGTAGTTACTCATCTCTTTTTCTATATCTTTATAAAAATTTTCAGGCACTTTTTTTGTAAACTGGCTTGTTTCAAAAGAAATTTCCAGCAATTTTTTAATTATTTTTTTGATTATTTCTTATTTTAATGAATAGTTATTATTTTTGTGGCTTTCTTTGTTTAAGCTTACATTTTTATTTTTATTTATTTCTCTTGAATATTCAAACTCACTTTTGGTTATATTAAATCCCATATCATTAAGCTCTTTTAAAGAGTAACTGGAAGTAACCAGAGATTGCAAGGCTGGAAGATGCTTTTGAGGAGAAGATTTCATGAGATCCTTTAAGTTTTCAATGAACTCATTGCTTTTTTGATTTTGAATAGTTGGCAGGAACTGAGATCTCCCAAATTCAGTTTGAGTAAGGAAGTTCTTGATGAAATTATCAAGATCATCACCAGCAATAAAGAGGAATGCCTTTTTAACATTGCAATTCTTTCTCTTTTTGTTGAAGCTCCCAAGTAAAAAAAGGGTAGCATGACAGAAGTAAATTTAACTGAGGACATGCTAGTATTTTGAATCTGTAATTAGGTCAGATCTCTGAAATGTGCCTTAATGATGGAGTAGTTCTGATCAGAATGTGGCCTTTGAATGGGGTCTTTTGGATTAGAAGCTTTGTGGTGCTTTAGTTTTTATAGACCAAGCTAAATGGCGCCATTCTGAAAGAAATAGTGTGATAGCTTTTACTATAGTTTGAACTTGAATTTATGTTTGCAGAATTAATTAAATACCCAGTTTTCATGCACAAGTGATATATGTGAAGCAGCTAAGCATCATTATTACATCATATCCTCTTTGTAATCAATGCAAATAAATTAAAATGATGTATTCAGTTAACTGTAACTCTTCCGCATATTTTTAAAAAAATAAATTATTAAAGAATTCTATTTAAAGAATGCTTAATTTGATGTTTGAAGCTCACTTGAACCTTAAAATTAATCTAAACAGTGATAAAAACATCCTAACTTCAAACTGCCATAAAACCCTAAATAATTGAGTTTTTTAAATAAATAAAATGCAAAAATAAAGCTCTCAATCTTATCTTTAATTTTGTTAAATAAAAAAAGATACTTTATATTTTAAAAAAGAGTTTTTATTAGCTTTGAAGTGATCTAATTTATATCATTAGATAGAATCATATAATAAAATCTGGATTATAATTTTTTAAATTACTTTTGCTTTAATATTGAGTATAGTATATATATTAAAATTTTTACACTAATAGAAAGATGGGATTTTTAGCTTCATTTTGATGGTTTACAATGTGAAAAAATATTAATTTTTTATTAATTTATTAATGTTTTAAATATAAAATGTGTAACTAGTTACTTTTTCAAAATTGAACTATGTTATGCTGCGACTTGAGCAGCATGTGCATTAGAAAAAGACCCAATCCCTAAAATAATGACCCAGTTCTTCCAGCCTCTGTATCCAGTCTGGCTAGCTCCTTAAGGTTATCTCCTGGTCCTACACTCACATCCCTTCAGCTCTTCAGTCCTTTAACACAAACTTCTGGTCCTTTGGCCATCCTGCATTATGATCAGCTAGTCCTTCATCATAATCTTCTGGTCCTTCAACTTATCTTCAACCAGTTCCTCAACAAATCCTCATTAGGAACCTCCTTAGTTCCCTCTGCACACTGAATCATATTGGTTCCCACAATTCAATATTAATCAACAGTCCATCAACTAGCCTTCACTGTGATCAAACAGTCCCTCTTGCTAGTCTTCTCTGTTAATTCCATGAACCACCTTGGTTCTTTATCTCAGTCCCTGTTACCAAAACTTGTAGACCCAGGCATGAGTCTACATTGAACTGGCATTTGACTGGGCCCTCATAAGTGGCAATCCACTTAGGCCATTCAACCATAGATCAATGTCTATGCATTGTCTTTACTCACCCAGGTGATTAAGTCTGGGCTTTCAGTTGCAGAGTAATCAGCTCTACTTCCCAGAGGCCTGATCATACCAAGTTCTGCAGCTTGCTTCCCCAAGCAAGCCGCCTTGATGACACCTCTGAGCAAATCTATACCATCCAATGCTCACTTTAGGTTTCCCCCCAAAGCTCCCATAGGGGCATAAATGAGGACACCCTACCAGTCTGTTAGGTAGGATGCTTGCTCACAGACCTCCTGTAAGTGTATCAGGGTACGTAGAGCCCTCAGAGATCTTTCCCTCCCTGACAGCCTGTGTTACCCGCCAGGGGTCCAAAACCTTCTCCCCCCAGACAGACAAAGTTCCCTGCTTGCTATCTCAGTCTTCACCCTTCCGCAGCCACAGTTCCCTGCGGCAACTGCCAGAATTAACTCATTTTGTAAGTCAACTTACTGAATGTTGACAATTTGTCAACATTCAGTAAGTTGACATTATTTTAGTATTTATCCGCCAGAACTGAGGCATTTCCAAAACTAAGCTAATTTTTCATAGTGAATTATTAAGTCAGAATTGCAAAATTAAAAAGGAACAGACATAATGTTGACACCATTTAAACAAAGGCTTAATTTTAAGCCAAAAAACTAATATAATTTACTATGAAAATGTAAGTTTCTTTGTACTTTTACATTAAGGTCAACTACAGTAAGTAATATCTGGATGTCAACCCCAAATAAGAATCCATAAATTTCTTAATAAAATACACAATATTCTAAAAATAACTATTTTTTATATTTTATACTACTGTTTTTATTAAATAAATAATAAGATAAGCATTGAACAAAGACATATGCCAACTTTCAGAGCATTCTTTGTATTATTTAGATATTTACTGTTATTTTAAACTCACTGGATAAACTATAGCTTATTTCCAGAAGTCCACTTAAGCCAAAACACATATGTTAAAACTAGAAATTATATATGTAATTATAATGTTGACTTTGTGTCAAATTGACGTGTCGCCTAAATTGCAACAAAGGGGTTTGGCTAAGCAAACAAAGTGACATAATTTAAGCAAGATTTAATAGGAGAGTTGCTATAAAAGAACGCTGACTGCCTGAATGTCAACACCTTCACTTGTTTATTAGTAAAACACTGCCGCTTAACAAAAAGCACACATACAATGGTATGGTAATTCAGGCCAAAGTACCCAGGGCTGTACTTTAGACTTCCCTCTACAATCCCTATTATTTAGTTTTCATAAGTTACATATGCAAATCTTTAAATTTTTTAAATTTAAAAATAATCAATTTTGGACTTAAAAAACCAACTCCAGAAAATATTAACCAAGCTTTATAAGTGATTTACATAGTGTTTTTCCACTTTAATGCTGACTGTCAGTATGTCAACGTCAAAATTAAAGCGTTTTTTTATGCTGACAAACTAAATTAAATATTTTTGACTATTGTGACTACCAGAATGTCAACTTTTTATTTAAACATGGGTTTTTTCTATTCTTTACTAATAAACTAGCTCTAAAATTACTTTCTATACTTCTATAAACTATTTACTTAATAATAAAATTTAAAACAAGTGATTATTATTTAATTTTATTCATGTCTCACATGATTATTCTTACTTTATGAACTCTACTCTAATTATTGTAGGACAAATCTTCCAAGAAGCCACAAAAGAACCCCAAGTCAACCAAGAAAGTACCCAAAGCCTCTGGAAAGGCCCAAAGTCCCTACCCCAACAAAAAACCAGCCAAAGAGCCCTCAAAAAAACAGAAGACAAAGGAGAAGACCCCAGACCCTGAAAGCAAAGAGCCCTCCCCTGCCCCCTCCTCTTCTCCAAGCTGGTACCAATCAGAAGGAGATGAGGTTCCACTAAACAAGCAAGGAAGAACAAAGATACCCAAGAGTCCAGAACCCCAGTCAAGCCCAGATGAATCAAGCTCAAAGGAATCAAGCCCCAAGGAATCAAGCTCATCCCAGTCCAGAAAGCGCAAGAATCCAACTCCAGATAATTCCCCTCCACCGCCCAACAAATCTGCACCTCCATCCTCCTCATCAAGTATCAATAAAGAAGATCCTGATGATTACCTGTCTGACTATCATCAAGCACCAATTGGCCCATGGGATCCCCTAAAGGTTCACAATATATGTAACGTCAAAGGAGAGTTTAAGCTCCCAAAGAAGTTCCCTCGGTTTTTCCCTCTAATGTCTGTCAAAGGAGGTGCAAGTTTAGTCTGTGATGGCTATGTTTTCAATTGCAACAATCAAAAGAGAGCAGGAAGAAGCAAGCATTATGTATGTGAAGATAGAAGCTGCGCTGCCAGGATCAATACAGAAGGATGGGATAAAGTCACTAGTGAAAAAGGAGAGCACACATGCAATGCTCCAATCAATCTTATTGAAAAGCTTCTAAAGTGGTACCTCTACCAAATGGTCCCAGTCTCCAAAGATGTCAAGGCTTCTGATCTGGCAGTTAAGGCCACCACACACCTAAGTAATGAGAACCTGAAGCTCATCCCTGACTGCAACCAGTTAGTAAAGTACATATGTGACAAACACTGTGATCTATTCCCCCATAAGAAATCTGCCATGGTCCAAGGAGAGTTAGTCTTGACAGAGGAGTTAAAGATGTTCAATGGTGATGAGGTATTCCTTTTACATGATGATGGGCCTACAGCAGAGGCAAGAATTATATGCTATGCTACACAACAGAACCTGGAGCAGTTGAGGGATTCAGACACTTGGTTATGTGACAGTACCTTTGCAGTATGCCCCCGCCTTTTTTACCAACTATGGGTTGTACATTCCCTTATTGAAGGCAAGGTGCTCCCATTTGCCTACTTTCTGCTTCCTGGGGCAACAGAAGAGATCTACACAAGGGCCTTTAAAATCCTTCAGGAGGGCATCAAAGCCCTACCCAATAATAGAAAGAGTCCCCCTGGCCATAACACTAGAGCCAATCCAGATGATGATGAAAAGGATGAAGCCACCCTTGCTGCAGAAAAAGAAGCTCAAGATAAAGCACTTGGACCCTCAACTATAATCATGGACTATGAAACTGCCCAGTATAACGCTTTTGTAAACACCTTTGATGGAGAGGTCCAGGGGTGTTTTTTCCATTATTGACAGGCTGTCAACAGGCAACTAAAGGGTCTACCTGAGCTCAGCAAGCTCCACCGTCTAGATACATCAGGAAAGTGCAAGTTCTTAATTCAGCAGTTTGTAGCACTAGCCTTTGTAAAGCCAGAGCATACTGGACAAGCCTTTGACCTCCTATGCCAGGATCCATATGCCAAGAAACATGATGGTGCCTTCTACCCTTTCATTGAATATTATGAACCACAGTGGATTGGACGTAAGGTCACTAAGCGCCGGAGCAAGCCCAGAGCCAAAGCCAACTGGAACTGCTACCAGGCAGTTCTTAAGGATGAGATGAAAACTACTTCATCTTTGGAGGGCTGGCATAAGCATATCAAGTCCTCCTTTGGAATCAAGCCCAGATACAACACCTTCTATGAGCACCTCAAAGTCCAACAGGGGAAGACTGTTGCATCCATCAGAGATATTGAGAACCGCCCATCCAAGAAGAAGAGAACCACCAAAGAGAAACAATATCAAGAGAAGATCAAGGAAGTTGTCAAGGCCAAATATAAGCTTTCAGAGATTGGGGAATACATCAAGAAGATTGCCACAGTTCTTAATGGCAACCAGGTGATCACAGTCTAGCTTTCAATTAAATTTATTGAGTATTGCCTAATTTTTTATATAGTTCTTATATATTAAGTATAATATTTTTAAATAAATAGTTATTCTAAATAACTCATTAATAATTTATGGTACTGTTTTTATAAAATCATTGATTTTCTATTGATAGTTTGATGCTTTAGACTGTATTACATGACCTATATTGGTATTTTACTAGTAAATTATATGTTTTTTGTAGTTTTCAATATAGAAAAAACTTTATATTACTGTTTCTGATTGTTATATTTTCCTATAATATGTAAATTTTTATGTAGTATCTTTTTGTGTATTGGATTTTTTTGTTTTTATAAGTGGGGAAAAATTTATTATAGTAAAGATAGCTAATTTCATAGTAAAATAAAATAAAAGTGTATTTTTATGAATTTTTTAATTGTCATGTATAATTTTTTATGGACTTTTTAAAATCTATGTTGTCACATTACCCTAAAAAATATCTTGAAGCTTAATTTTTATTAAGTAAAATGTTCAGGAAACAGGTTTCTGCTTATTAAAAAAGTGTCAACATTTAGTAGTCTGCATGAGTTAAAACTTAATTCTGACTTTTCAATGCTGTTGACATTAAAGTATTTTTAATTCTGATTATCAACATATAGTAAGTCAACTTGCAGAATGAGTTAATTCTGGCAGTTGCCTTCCCTGCTAGGTGAAGAACTATAGCCCAAAGCAGCCAATATCTTATGCTGGGTGGAGACAGCATCTGCCTCTGGTAGTCCTTTGTTACCTACCAGCCAAGCCTTACTTACCCTAGTAGTCCTATGTTACCTACTAGGCTCACCCTACTTACCCCTAGTAGCCCTATGTTACCTACTAGCTTACAGCATCATCAGCTAACCACGCATTGTCACTCTTCAGCATATTGTCTTTCTTTGAAGCCAAATCAACCTTTGCCTGAAAAACAACATACATGTAGATCATCACACCATTTCTAAACCCTCACCCCTCTACAGACTCTCCCCATGGAGACCCAAACACTCAAGACCCATATTGAGGACAATCTAGCCAAAGGATTCATTTGCCCGTCTGAATCCCCTCAGGGACAGTGGTTTTCTTCATAAAAAAGAAAGAAGGGTCTCTTTGCCTAGTTACTGACTATAGAGCACTAAACACAAGTACAGTAAAAATAAATACCCCCTTTCACTCATAGAAGACCTATTTCCAAGGCTCTCTGGAGCAAAACTTTTCTCAAAGATTTTCCTCACATCTGGTTATAATCAAGCTGAAGTAAAAGAGAAAGACATACCAAAAACTGTGTTCTGTATGCAATTCAGATTGTTCAAATGTAAAGTAATGAACTTTGGGATGACAAACACCCCCACAACATTTGTCACCATGATAAACCAGGCGCTAAATGGCCTCTCAAATACACTATACTACCTCAACAACATCATTATATTCTCAAAAACAAAAGAGGAACACCTCACACATGTCTGAAAGACACTCAATCAACTCGAAAAGCACAAACTTTATGCCAAGCCTAGTAAGTGCCAGCTTATGGAAAAGAAACTCCTGTTCTTGGGCCACATTGTCTTCAATGGTGGCATGAAAGCAGATCCAGACAAAATAAAAGCCATAAATAACATGCAACACCCCATCTCTGTTAAACAAGTTAGATGCTTTCTTGGAATGGTAGCTTACCTAAGGAAATATATCAAAGACTGCAGAAAAATAACCGCACCAATCAATGACTTAACCAAAGGTAATGCTAAAAAGAAATTCATCTGTACACCAGAATGCGACAAGAATTTCCAATTATTAAAACAAGCTTTGATTGAAGCACCAATTTTGCAATATCCTAATAATAACAGGTGCTACAAGCTCAAGTCAGACGCCAGTAACACCGCCATTGGCGCAGTCCTGCGCATCTGCCAGCCAGGCAGCAAGACTTCCTGACAGTATGTTATGAAAGCAGAAAACTGACCAACACTGAGCAGAGATACCCAATACACAACAAAGAATTGCTAGCAGTATATCACACATTCAAGAAATGGAGATGTTATAGAAGGACACTTAAACACCTGAGTGCTAACTGAACAAAAATCCTGAATCTATTTTAAAACTCAGAACACACTTGCACAGTGCCAAGCCAAATGGATGTCCTTGCTTGATCAGCTTAACTTAGACATCCAGTACAAAAAGGGGGCATATCTTGTCACAGCTAATGCTCTCTCTAGGCTATGTCAGCCAAGAGAGGATCCCCCTGACCACCTGGACCCTGACTGGTCTAACCTATATAACACTGAGTAAAAGACAAAAGGAAAAGATCCCTCCACACACCAACTAACCCATGATACGCTAATAAATAATGAAAAATATTTCCATGTATTAAATGTCACTGTATACCAAATCATTATAGATAAACACATTTACTACATCCCACTTTCATAAATAGTTGACACTATCCTAAGACATCACCGTCTACTAGAACACATAAAGGCTAACAATCTATACCTCACATTAAAAGAGATGTTATGGTGGCCCAATCTGAAACAAGAAATAATTGATGTTCTAAAAAAGTGCACAGTGTGTGAAAAATATTCCAGCACCAAAGCTCCTCAGCCAACAGTTAACCCAGTACCTGACCCCAAACCATTCAAGGTTTGGGAACTGGACGTAGTGGGACCCTTCCCAGAAACTAAGACAAAGCAATGTTTCCTAATTGTAGCCATTGACTTTTCCTCATGCTGGCCTATCTACTGGGCAACAAAGGATCACAAAGCAGAAACAATAAATTGATTCATCAACAAGCAATCATGGCTGACTACAGTACTTCAGACTACATCATAACTGATGGAGCAACAGAGTTATCAGGTCACATGATAAACAACAACCTAAAAGAAAAGAACATCAAACATTTGATAAGGAGTGCCTTTTGGGGAAGCTTCAAATATGGAATTAATAAAGAAGAGAAGTATATTTTATTAGATAATACTTTAGACTTATAAAGACTTGACTGTGGCGGGGATTTAGTAGGATTGAACCTAGGGGTTGGTCATGTGCTAGATGGGTTCAAGCCACTGAATACTTAATGGTCAGGTGATATTGCTTGGTTACCATTCTTGGTATGTTGAACGGTATATTGGAAGGGGACTAAATTGGGTAATGGCTGGATGTTAAGTGGGTTGGCGGTAGTCAGAATGCTTGTACATCCAGACCCTTGACACACACCCCTTAAGGGGTTAATCTGGTGATCAGGAGGGGGCTTTGTCTTAACAGCTGCTGCCTGATGCTCCTGGAGCTGTTTGCTAGTTGGAACCAGTCTGGTTAAGTGCTCTCCTTTACTGAGGCAGAAACAGGTTATGTGGTATTTCTTGATAATTGGGTTTTGGGCACTTTGGAATTTTACTAGGTAAGTGTTGTGCTCTGGTCTGTATTTGATGACTCTTTCTGATCCCCTGTGTACTGAGTCTAGTTTCTTTCTGATGCCAGCTATAATCCAGACAGGGGAGTTGATGGGAAGTGGCTCCTCTGTGGAGGTTACCTTTTGTGTCTTGAGCCTCTTCATTTCAGCTATTTTTGCTTTTAGGCCAATGTGTTGTAGGTTTGGTGCTTGCTCTACTGTGAGAGGTTTCCCCAGGGGGATCTTTATGTAGGGCTGTTTGTTGCGGGTGATTACTTCCAGTTTGTACCTGTAGGTTAGCTCAAACAGTCAATAGCCTGTCCCTTGGTTGGTGCAGACTTGGGATACTAATAATGCATGTTTCACGTATAGTGGCCATGTATCTTTGGCTTTGCCATCCATTATTTTCTCTAGGGTCCTGATAAGGCTGCCATTTAGATGTTCCACTCTACTGTTGGCCTGTGGCCTGTATGGAGAGGTTATGAAGTGTTTAATGTTTTTGGATTTCAAGTTGTCATTTACTATGTGACCTGATAACTTGGTTGTTCCATCCGTTAGGATGTAGTCTGGAGTGCCGTAGTCAGCTATGATTGCTTTGTTAATGAAACTGTTGATGGTTTCTGCTTTGTGATCCTTTGTTGCCCAGCAGATGGGCCAGCATGTGGCAAAGTTGATAGCTACAATTAAAAATGTTGGTTTGTCTTTGTTTCTGGGAAGGGCCCCACTATGTTAAGCCCCCAAACCTTGAATGGTTCAGGGTCTGGTACTGGGTTGACTGTTGGCTGAGGAGCCTTTGTACTGGTATATTTCTTGCACACTGTGCACTTTTTCAGAACATCAACTATATCCTGCTTGAGGTTGGGCCACCATACTATCTCTTTTAGTGTGAGGTATAGGTTTTTAGCCTTTTTATGGCCTAGCAGGCAGTGATGTCTTAGTATTGTGTCAACTCTTTGTGCAAGTGGGATGTACGGGATATGTTTGTCATTAATAATTTGGTATACTATGCCATTTGATACATGGAAGTACTTTTTGTTTCTTACTAATGTATTTTGGTTCAGTTGATGTGTTGAGAGGTCTTTCCCTTTGGTTTTATACTCAGTGTTGTACAGGTTTGGCCAGTCAGGGTCCAGGTGGTCAGGGTGATCCTCTCTAGGCTGACATAGTCTAGAGAGAGCATCAGCCGTGACCAGCTCTTCCCCCTTTTTGTACTGGATGTCCAAATTAAGTTGTTCCAGCAAGGACATCCATTTGGCTTGCCACTGTGCAAGTGTGTTCTGAGTTTTGAAATATATTAAGGATTTATGGTCAGTTAGTACCCAGACGTTTAAATGTCCTTCTAGATAACATCTCCATTTCTTGCATATGTGGTATATTGCTATCATTTCCTTATTGTGTATTGGGTATCTCTGCTTAGTATTGGTTAGTTTTCTGCTTTTGTAACATACTGACAGGAAGTCTTGCTGCCTGGCTGGCAGATGCAAAGGACTGCGCCAATGGCGGTGTCACTGGTGTCTGACTTGAGCTTGTAGCACCTGTTATTATTAGGGTATTGCAAGATTGGTGCTTTGATCAAAGCTTGTTTTAATAATTGGAAATTCTTGTCACATTCAGGTGTACAGATGAATTTCTTTTTGGCATTACCCTTGGTTAATTTATTGATTGGTGCGGTTAGTTTTCTGCAGTCTTTGATGTATTTCTTTATGTAGGCTACCATACCGAGAAAGCATCTAACTTTTTTAATGGAGGTGGGGTGTTGCATGTTATTTATGGCTTTCATTTTGTCTGGATCTGCTTTGATACAACCGTCAGAGGCAATGTGGCCCAAGAACAGGAGTTCATTTTCCATAAATTGGCACTTACTTGGTTTTGCATAAAGTTTGTGCTTTGTGAGTCAATCAAGTGTCTTGCAGACATGCGTGAGGTGTTCCCCTTCTGTTTTTTGAGAATATGATGATATTGTCAAGGTAGCATAATGTATTTGAGAGACCCTTTAATTCTTGGTTCATCATGGTGACAAACGCTGCAGGAGCGTTGGTCATCCCAAAGTTCATTACTCTACATTCAAAGGATCCAAATTGTGTACGGAACACAGTTTTTGGTACGTCTTTTTCTTTACTTCAACTTGGTTGTACCCTGAGGTGAGGTCAATTTTGGAGAAAAATTTGGCACCTGAGAGTCTTGCAAACAGATCCTCTATAAGTGGAAGAGGGTATTTATTATTTACTGTGCTTGCATTGAGAGCTCTATAATCAGTTACTAGATGTAGAGTGCCTTCCTTTTTCTTTACCAAGAATACTGCTGCCCCCCATGGGGATTCAGACAGGCGGATGAAGCCTTTAGCTAGGTTGTCCTTAATGTGTGTTTTGAGTGTTTGTGTCTCCATGGGAGAGAGTCTGTAGAGGGGTGCAGGTTTGGGCATGGCTTTGCATAAGTCAATGCTATGTTTGACCTCCCGTTCAGGGGGTAGCTCAGTGAGTTCTTCTTTGAATACATGAGCGTATTCATTTAGGAGTGCCACAAGTTCTGGGCATTTGATCTTTTGTGTCTGTATGTTTTTGAACTCAGTGTATCTCATTATTTGTAGGGTACATTCTTTGGTTAGATGTTCTGAGTCATCTTGGTTTATTACCTGGACAAATACTGTGTCTCTTAGGATGAGACCATTAGTTTCTTTGAAAATGTTGAAATTGATTCTGTTGCATTTGATGGTCATGATCTTTGTTTTCCAACATATGGGTCATTATTTGTTAGATTAATCTGTTTCCTATTAACTGTGCTACTTAAAACTTTAAAATTTTGTTTTAATTTTCTTATAAATAAATTTAAATAATTACAACAATTTTATCAAAATAAATCTTATTTAATCCTTATAATATAAAAACCTATATTAAATTAATCATTTTCTACTAACAGCTAAATTAAACTGTATTAAAAGCTAGTAACAATCTTATTTCATATACCATTATTTCTTGAAAGCTGATTAGTACAAAATGACATCATTCTAAAAAGAGCAACCTAAAAATACAATAAAAACTGATATGATGCTTTTTGTTGGAAATCAAATTGTTGCCTAAAATCTTAGCTTTTTTAAAATATTTAATTTAAAATATAATAATTTTTGAATCCCTCTTTTTAAAAAGAGGGCAGATAGCTTTTTTGCATATTTAATAAATATTAAATAATTTTGGATTTTTTAAAAAAAATCTAGTAAAAAGTTAAAAAAAACTAAAATTAAAACTGAACTTTTATTGAAATTTCAGTGATCTCATTTAGCATAAGTAATTTATTCTTAAGTTAGATTTTATAGAAAATATATAATAAGAACTTATAAGAGAGTAAAAGTTTTTCTTTTCAAAATTTTAAGTATTTAATATTAATAAAATAGCTTTATACAACTATTTAATAAAATTATAGTTTTATACTGTATGCTAGAGATAATATGTATAAAAAATTCAACCATAAAAAAGAATGTATCAAAATCTTGCTTTATTTAATTAAATTTTATAAAGGTTAAGATTTTATTTGAACTAAATGGAGAATGATCTTAGTCATTGTATCTATAAAAATAAGATACAAATTTAATTATACAAGCAAATATTTATATGTGATTAGAAAAACATTTTTGTTTTGATAGATTTAAAATATATAAAGTTCATTTTTTAAGAACTGTTAAAGGTTATAATAAACTTAAGTTTATTTAAAAAAAGATTTTTGAGTTGGTTACTAAAAGTAAGCTAAATAATGATTTATACTTTAAATTTAGTTTACTGATTAAAATATCATACTTTAAGAGTTAATTAGCATATTTTATTTCAAATAATAATTTTATAAGCTTACATTCAAAGCCACTTCAAGATACTAAATTGGTATTGAAATATAAAGTTGCAGCACAATTCCAAAAGCTGAGATTAAGGGCTTTCTAATGATACTAGTTTGAGCGAGATTGAAGTACTATTCGCGGAAATATCAACAGTTAACCAGAATATAAAAAGGGGTAAATAAACAATGATATCAGACTTCAGGGGTGATATTGATAAATTAAGGAGATCAGTTGGGGGTCAGTTGGGGATTTATGCCTGTAGTGCAAAAGCTCAGCTAACATGGTATTTAAACAGCTCAACTTTACAATCTACACCTTTACTCCTCTCTGATAACTGCACATCTATTTCCAAGCAAGAACTGCCTGAACCAAGCCAAGGAACCCAACCACTATCATTATGGAACCTATCAAGTTTGCACCTCAGATGACACCCTTCTTCTCACTGGGGGCTTCTACTAAGAGAAAAAGAATCTCTATGCTTAAACAAGCATTCCTTTTTACTGCTGGTAGTGATCTTAACAGCTTTGTTGAGCATTTCTTATTAAAAACAGAGTTTGGAAAAAGTACCTTCTTACCTGTCATACAAAATTCTAAGACAGATGATTTCCTTAACAACCTAAAGGAATTGATGTCAGAGTCCCCTGCCAAGCACCTTCCTTCCCTAAGAGCATTGGTTACATCAAGCTACAGCCTGAAAGAGCTTTGGGATTGTGGATTTAAAATGACAAAAAATGAGTATTCATATTCTAAAAAAATAAAAATGCTAAAAAAGCATCATTAAATTCAAAAAATAAAAAAGGAAAAAATGATTCAGTAAAGAAAGAAAACATAAAAAATATTTTAAAACATATATTAAAAAATTCATTTCCAACTAGCCAATTCACTAAAAAATCCCCTGGATTGATTTATGAAGAATTACAAAAAGAGTTGAGTGAATACTCAACTAAAATAAAATACTCATTATTGAAAACAAAAAAAGAAATTTATGAAGATATGAAAATAAAAAACAATATTTCTATTTCAATTTCCACTTTTTATAAGCTTATTCCTAATAATATAATTAAAAGCAAAAAGAAAACTGATATGTGTAACATTTGCAACTTAAAAAATCATTAGAAATGAAAAAAAGGATTTGAGTATAAAGAAGTTGCCATTGCCTAAATCTATTAAAGAAAATTTGGAATCTATTGACCTACATGAAAAGTTTTATAAGCATCAAAATAAAGAATATATTAGTGATATAAATAATCTTGATAATAATTCATGTGTTATAGTAATAGACTATAAAGAAAACTTTAAAATAGGTGGGGGTCCTATAGAGACAAATAATTGTTTTTATGAGAAAATACCTATTTCTTTATTAGGATTTGCAATTGCTTTTAAAGAAAGTGAGAAAATTAAATATGAGTATCATGACTTTTTATCTGAAATTTTATCTCATGACTCTTTGTTTTCAGGTCAGTGTTTGATAAGTCTGCTTAAAAAAGATAAATTTAAGAATATTAAAATATTAAGGTTTGGACTGATAATGGTAATCATTTCATATCTTATGAATTCTTATATTATCTTTTTAAAGAGGTACCTAAAATTATAAAAGGAACAATTAAGTTTAATAGATTTGTTGAGTGTCATGGCAAAAGTATTGTTGATGGTCATTTTGGTGTATTATCTAAAATATTTAAACAAAAGGAAAATGAGATGTATATAAAAATATAAATGATCTCAAAATGGTTTTTGAGAGAGAGGAAGAAAGAAAGGGTCTATATGAGACACTTGTAAATAATTCAGATATTTCCCAAAAAATCTTTTTTCACATCTATGATAGAAAATCTAGGCCTAAAAAAAGCTGGCTTGAAGTCAAAGCATTTTATGTTAATCTTTCATATTTAATGAAAGATGGCAAGCTGTATGTTTCACCTTTGACATTTGAGGATGTTAAGGAGTACTCCAAAATAAATTATTGTGCAAAGTTTTGCACAGATGACAGAGAAACAAAGAGAGCTGATACTACTAAAGGATTAGTAGTACATGTTCATGAAGTTGGACGCATAACAAAAACTTATATTTCACATAGGGTAAATAGTCTTTTAAATACAACAACTTTTTTTTCTAAAAATAACTAAGAAATTAATTATATGAGCCAAAGATAGGGTAATAGCAATTATAGCTTTGGGGCTGCTATTACTCTCCCATGCAACTCATATATTTAATTCTTGGCTTATTAAAATAGAAAAAGGGTTTTAGCAAAAAATACAGCTAATAGAAATAAGATTTATTTCTATTATTTGTATATTTTACACTATTAAACTTTTCTTCAGTAAACTAAGCATTATACTAATGTTCAAAAAACATAAGTTTATGACTTAAATGATACCAAAGAAGTTAAAAGGCTTTGAAATGCTTAAGCTGGCGCCTTGGCTTAATCTAACAAATAATGACCCATATGCTGGGGTTTACTCAGGTGAACCAGTCCATGCCTGCTACAATGTTGTAGTTTATGTTGTTCATAACAAGTCCTTTGATGGACGTTTGTATGCCTTGGAGGTCAATTCTGAAGGGAGTTGTTTTGCCTTTGAGTGGAACCTTTGATTTGTCTGCCAGTTTGGCGTACTTGAAGTTGGATTTGACAACTGGTATTTTTTACTTGGTTGCAAAGGGTTTGCTAACCATAGTGTGTTGTGCACCAGAGTCAAATAAAATTTTATGTGTATGAGATTTATAATGCATAGGTAGACAAGAAGTTGTGAGCAATCTTTAATTTTTAAGTTCATAAAAATGGAGGACTGCGGGACACAGGGAATGCAAGTAGCAAAGTTCATGCCTTGGTACAATTTCTTGTCAAGTTGGGGGGAGACAGGGGCACTTAAGCCTGTTCCCCCTCCTCTTTTCCCTGTTCCTCTGTTTTGAGACCTTTGAGGTCAGAGAATGTGGGGTCAGATTCATAGTGGGTTGCTACTTCAGCATTGTTAACTTCAGTGGTGTCTTCTTTCATGAGACGGGAGCGGTTTGCGCTTTGGCTGTGATTGCCATTGTTGTGATAGAGTTGCTGTTGTTACAGTTGGTATTTTGGCATTTGTTGCCATTGGAGTTTTCTCTGCCATTTCCATTTGAGGAGAAATTGCCGTTGCATGCAGCATATTCCATGTTTGCGCGTTTTTTGGCGTGCTTGGCTTCTGCAATGAGCGTGGGCATGGAGGTATTCACCTCTGGGCGGATGAGGGCAGCAACAGAGGGTTTCATTCTGTTGATGAATGATGCTCTGATGTGTACGTTGTCAGCTTGTGCTGGGTTTTGGATCTTGCAATGTATTTCCTCAAACTTGTTGGTGTAAGCTGCAATAGTGGTCTTTTGAGGAGACAACTGAGCTGTATTGCAATGTCTTGGAGGGATTTGTTGACGCAAAAATTGTGGGTGATGTCTGCTTTGAACTCTTCCCAGTTGTCAAGCTGGTTGTCAGTTTGTGAGCCAACCCAGGTGGCAAACCAGTTAGCTGTGGCCTTTTACAGGCGCTTGCTGGCTTCCTGGACCCATTTTTTGTGGGGGATGCGGCTGGCGCGGAGTTTGGTGGCTGTGTGGTCTAGCCAGTTAATGACGTTTTCTTTGTTTTTGCCAAAGAACTTGTCAATACCAATGTATTTGTTGTTGGTAACTTCACCTGTGATAGGTGGCATTTCATTTGTTTGTGGTTGAAGAGAGCAACTGTATTATATAATCTTGGCACATGCTTTGGGCAAGACCAGACCTTCAAATATAGTGCATCCACTAGGTATATCCTCATCAATATTGTGGGCGCAGAAGTACGTTTTCCAGGTATCCTGGGATGTGGCCTGGTTGAGTACATGAGCAAAGGTGGGCGGGTTTTGGTCAGTCATTTTCTCTGTCATGGGTGTGGTCAAAAAACCGTAGCTACTACCAGTGATAAGGAGTACCTTTTGGGGAAGCTTCAAATATGGAATTAAGAAAGAAGAGAATTATATTTTATTGGATAATACTTTAGACTTATAAAGACTTGACTGTGGCGGGGATTTAGTTGGATCAAACCTAGGGGTTGGTCATGTGCTAGATGGGTTTGAGCCACTGGATACTTGGACAGTCAGGTGATACTGCTTGGTTACCATTCTTGGTATGTCAAACAGTATATTGGAAGGGGACTAAATTGGGCGATGGCTGGATGTTAAGTAGGTTGGTGTTAGCCAGAATGCTTGTACATCCAGACCCTCAACACATTCCACAACCTCACCCTATGGGCCAATGGCAGAGTTGAACGCCTAAATGGCAGCCTTATCAGGACCCTAGAGAAAATAATGGATGGCAAAGCCAAAGACACATGGCCACTATACGTGAAACATACACCTTTAGTATCCCAGGTCCACACCAATCAAGGGACAGGTTACTCATTGTTTGAACTAACATACAGGTAAAACCAGAGATAGTTACACACAACAAACAGCCATATGTAAAGATCCCCCTGGGAAAACCTCCCACAGTGAAACAAACACCAACACTACAATACATACGCCTCAAAGCTAAAATAGCAGAAGCAAAAAGGCTCAAAACCCAAAAGGTAACCTATATAGAGGAATCACTCCCCATCAACTCCCCTGTCTGGGTCCTGGATGGGAACAGAAAGAAGCTAGACTCAATACACAGAGGACCAGGAAGAATCATCAGATACCAACCAGACAGGAACACATACCTGGTTAAGTTCCAGGGCATCAAAGAGCCCATCACCAAGAAGTATCACAGATCCTGCCTCCTCCTTAGCAAAGGAGAAAACTCAGCCCAGTTGGTACCAACTAGCAAAAAACTCCAGGAACATCAGGCGGCAGTCATCAAAAAGAAGCCCCCTCCTGATGTACCAGAGTAACCCCTTAAGGGAGGGGTGTGTCAAGAATCTGGATTTACAAGTATTCTGGCTACTGCCAGCCAACTTAACATCCAGTCATCACCCGATTTGGTGCCCTTCCAATATACAGTTTGACATGCCGGAAATGATAACAAACCAATATCACATGACTGGTCAGGTATCCAGCAACTCAAACCCATCTTGCACATGACCAACCCCTAGGTTTGATCTAACTAAAAGCTCCACCACAGCTAAAGCTATATAAGTCTAAAGTATTATCCAATAAAATATACTTCTCCTCTTCTTAATTCTATATTTGAAGCTTTCCCAAAAGGCGCTCCTTATCACTCAAATAAAATCAAATATTCTCCTGATCCAACTTTATTTTATCATGCATCCTGTAGTTGGATTTTTACACTACATCCCCTACAATCTGATTCTCAGCTGGATCATCACTGGAAGATGGGGCCCTGCCGTTGGCACTTTGTCGTTGACTTCTCCCAATGTTAATCCAATGCCCTGTAATCTTGGGGTTTCCCTTACTGTATCTGAAGCTGAGACACTTGCTCCATCTCAATGCCCAGATTTCTAGGCTGAAGACACCTTGATTATCTCCCAGAAGATTTATCTTGGGCTTTTTTGGTTAGGGTTAATCACTTTGCTTAACTCTAGTGTATCTGTTGGAAATTTTACAAAACGGTATTTGAAGCTTCATTGGTGATTAATCATCAACTCTATGTGGATTTGGGTGGTGATACCCCACCACATGGAGACTTTTTCCTACTATTTAACCATTTCTGTCACACTTGAGTATGAAAGAAATTACTGGGTAGTATGAAAAGGTCTCCAAATGGTGAGGCCAAATCACCCAAATCCATAAGGTGTTGATGATTAGCCACCACTGAAGCTTCAAATACTGTTTAGTGAAATTCCAAAAGAATACACTAGGATTTAACAGGATGATCAAAACCAACCAGAGAAGTCCTAAATAGTCTGTGACAAGATCAGAGAGTCCTCCAAATAAAACTCTGGACATTGGGAAGTAACCATAGTCTCAGTTTTGGATTCAGAGTTAAAAGCTCCAATATTGGTGGGCATTGGTGTAACATTTGGAGGCATAGATGACATAGAGCCCAGAGAAGGACCACATCTTCCTGTTACAGTTCAATTTAAAATCAAGTTATATGGAATATAGTGGAGAAGGCCCACTATAGGATGCATTTAAAGGGTGTTAAAACCAGGAGATGATTTAATTTTATTGTGTACTTTTAGGGAGGGCTCAACTCTTAAGAGTTGAACAATGGGAAAATCTCAATAGATGACAAAATTATCAACTCAGCAATACCACCTGAATCCATGGCTCCTATTTCATCTCATGATTCCAAAGAGTAGTTTGTCCAGTATGCAAAAAATCCTTGTGTGATTGATTTTTGATGGCCGTTCTGATCAATGAGGTTGTGTTGGGTGACCCTCAGATTATGTCTATTTATCAGTTTCAATTTGCTCTGGGTAATCAAATTATGCTGAAAAACCGGTCCAGCAGTAACCCATTTTTGGCTAACAGTTTGGTTTAAATCCATCAACTTGGTCAACTTAGTTAACTGTTTTTCCAATTTCCTGGCCTTTGGTTAGGACAGACAATTTCTGGCATTATGAAAACTACTGTGATACTTGGATCAGGTGAGAATCTGAGTAGAATTACCTATTGTTTTACTTTAAAATAATTTTTTTTATAAATGTACAAGCTGCCACAGGGGTCATCAAATAACAGCCATCTCTGTTCCTGTCAGAAAGCTTAAAATGGCAAATATGGGCCTTGCCCTATTGGGCGTCTTAGACTTCTTTTCCGTGACAGGCAATGGAAATAGGTTAATAGTCACTAGGTAATGATTTGAAGGATTTAAAAGTATATTTGTCAACCTTGACTTAATTGAATGATGATGATAGTGGATAATTTCCCTTGCTTATATAGATAGTCAGAAGCAATGAAATTAATAGATTGGAAGCAAGTGTTGTGATCACATTTCACTAATATATTGGAATAATACATTGGTTTTAACAATGTGGCAATTTAGGTGATACACTAAATGAAAGTGTATTTACACATCACCACGACAAAACCAACCATCATTTACTTAAAAAACATTTATGTTTCTATTTGAATTGAATTTTTAAAACTGATCAAGCTCTCTTTTCCTTTGGTCAATTCAATCCACAGCAAATAGTTTAACCATCCAATCATATTGAACTATACTAAAAATCTGCAGCTTCTCTTCCAATTTTAATCCACATATTCCAGGATCGGGTAATCTTTGTAGTTAAGCCACTTTGCAATAGTTACAGTAGTTGAACTACAGTTTAAAAACAAAGTAATTAAAAGTAATATTTATTAAAGACCGAGTGGCCTATATTCTCACTTTACATAATTTAGACCACACTCTACCGAATTCAACCTTCATACTTTCAAGGATGCATGTAAGGGATTACACGTGAGGATAAACCAAATCAAGCTTTTGGCTTGGCCATCAACTTTAAATTTAAGTATTATTGAAAAAAAAATCAATTAATTCCCTTACAGCTTGAACCCACTCGAGGCGACATTACAGACAGTCATCCAAACAGACTCGCTTTTATTTATGTTAATTTTACATAAACTATCAATTATAATAATTTTAAAGCTGCGGATTGTTCAGGATGCTCCTGTAACCTTTGTGGCTGAGCTTGGGCTCTACGCTTTTCACCGCAGCAAATATAAAAATCCAAAGTAAATGTGACTCTTTTGAAAGAATAAAGTCGTGGAGCTAAACACAAATCCTTACATCCCGTGGCTAAATTACATTGTACTAGAAATGAGGTTCATGACAGTTATCCTATCTAAATGGCCGGTCGCAGCAATGATTAGAGCTGCGGGATTCCGCTGCATCAATCCAAAGCGTGGGGTTTACTTTAGGCTTTATACTGTTCGGTTGCAAGGCAGACATTGTTCCCGTTAAACTTTTTTAACCCAAATTTTATTATTGTTCTTGTTAAACATCGTGCTATGGAACATCCCTGCACTGTGATAAACAAGCAAAAGCATGTTTTGAGATGCTGTAACGCTTTTAACAAAGAAGCGTCAAGAGTATGATTGGTTGCACAAGTTGCAGCCAATAAAGATCAGGCATAAATGAGACGAGATGTTTATGAAAGCACACTTTATTAAATCAATCTTATAATTATTCAAATGCAAGCTTGATGACTGAGGTGAAGTTCCCTGCATTTGCATAGCTTCACGATATAGGTCAAATATAAACTCACATTGTATAGGGAACTAATTACATAACTTCTATGAATAGAACACAATCTGGAATCCTTCTGGGTATTGCAAGGTTTAATTATTCTTCACAACGTAGTTAGCTTAGAGAATCCCAACTCCGAACAGCAAAGCTACTCTGTTGATTACTTTTATCCATTTATTACTGACAATGTGGATTATTCTTGTTAAATAAATTTTAATTTAAAAATGCATGCTTTAAGTTTATCTAGAGATGTCAAGAACTAGGTGAAGAGTATATCTATTTCAGCCACTTGTCATTCTAGAAACAACACAACTCAGATAAGACAATGTGGCACATAAAGTAGAATAAATATACTTGACATGCCACCAATTTCTTTCTTACGGGCGACGAGAAATGGAGCCTCACTACACCCCAGTGCATCAACTCGTACCCCCATATAGTCCATCTGTTACGCCCGTAGAGCCACCACCCTATGAGGCAACACCGAGTCATCAAACACAGAACAACCCGCAACTTCCAGACGGCATTGAATTGAAGTCATCTTCAAAAGGCATATCTTCCACCGACCCTTTACTCAACAACGATGCAAACCTATTATCCTTGTTTTTCAAATCAAACAACACAAGTCCCAGAATGTGGGTGGAAATTATGGGTAAGCTTCTATAAAGGGTTAATCTGATTTTAGGCTATGAAATAGTCATAAAACATAGTACGTCTAGTAGAATCACCAACCAAATATCACGCAGTAGACGAGAGGAGAGGAGAGTCCACTTTAGGCTTTCATACGACATATCACAGTTCATATCGCAAGTAGGAACCATACATACCCCCGTACCCAAGAAAGGACTACCCAAGAAGGTTGAAGATATCCTCACTGAGCATATTTCAACCAGCAGCAACTTCAAGAAAATAGTTCTTAAAAAACATGTGGTTTGGGATTATGAATGGCTAAACCAAGCCTTAAAATCAGCTATTCGTTCAAGAGGGTTTAGACATCAGCTACAAATATCCTATCGCCTTGAAAACTATCGCGTCAAAGTGACACGCGATCCCTCTAGTTCCCACTTCTATAACCATCCTGCAACCAAAGTATTGTGTGTAGTTACATGCCTCTGTGTCGTAGCTTGGCCAATAGCGTACTTCTACGGCCGAAAGCATCAACGTACGCTGATCTCTGCTTTCACAATGAACCTGACCCCTCAGGAATAGTTCAATACCATATATGACTCACTGATGAACACGCCTATTCAAACAAGTCTTTTAACCATAGTTACAAATAGCTAGAGTGCATTCTGTCATATCAATAGAGCAAGCCCTTTAATTTGACTGCAATAAACCTTTATTATATTTATTCACAACTAGATCTAGCCTTTACATGAATATATTTAAAAGACCAAATATCATATTACTTGAAATTTAAGTTTTAACACATGGGGTTGACTCACCAGGAAGCCTTCAATTTATAACCATGTTAGCTTTATTTGAGCTTAACCCGACTAGATCAAGACATTGGGTGTAATCATCAATCAAACTTCAAGGAATGTTGGCTAGGAAATGTTCCTTCATTATCAAGTAAAGAACAAAATAAATTTTAATTTTTCTTTACAAAAGCTACGGTAGACAATTTATCAAAGCCTTGATCATTTAAATCCATAAAAAGTATAAAGTTTGCATCAAACCCCACTAAAATTTTGATGGCTAAATCAAATAATCAAATGTTGCAACTGAGTTTATTAAAGTAAATTCAGAACAGGTGGGGCAAAATGAAGGATAACCAAATCCTACATATGAATAAAAGTCATATTTTCAAGCAAGTCAACTGAGTGAAAAATAAATATTTAATAAAATCAACCATCCTATTTGTCATTTTTAAACATGATAATTTTCAATCCCTACTGTAACTAATCCAGCCAACTCAAGATAAATCTCACAAGCAAATATGGGATTCTAATCTATGACTTGATTTTTTTCTTTAACTTGATTGAATCAAAGACAACATGGAATAATGAGTATCAGGATTTTGGGATATTGACTAATTAACATATTCAAACAATTAGCACAGGTAAAAGTTAAGGGTTCTTAGGAATGGTTTCAAAATAATAACACAAGTAACCAGGCCACAAGATCAATGGAACAATGACCAAATAATATCCTGGCATCAATGAATTCCCTGTTCCTAATTAATGATCAGAACACGCAATTATTGCTCATTAATTAGTTCCCTTCCCTAAACATGCATCTCATAATAATTACTATTCTAAACTTTAATTATATCCTAGAAAAGGAGGGCCATCATATGGACCTCATCTGCATTATGTCTAGAAGAGTTCATCATGGACTGGGCCACCAGGCCAAACACTCTAAGATAAAAGGCTCTGAGTCTATTATATTGGAGTAGCTCTGATTAGATACAGTATAGTGTAAAAATCACCTCTGTGAACTAGTAGTCAACCACTGGCTAGCTAGTCCTGAAACATGGCCCAGGTAGACAGCTACTCCACCCAGATTGACAGATAGTTGTACAGTGTCATAAAGAATACTGGGCTGTGGAAGCTGTCAAGAGATCTTCCTTCACAAACCACATACACCCATGGTTGGGCCCCTGCTGCATTGCCCTAAAGCTACTTCAGTCTCTTCCTAGCATTGTGAGCTATATTAGATAAATGGGGGCAGCCAGGACAACATCAATATCAGTTGTATAATAAAGAGTTGATGTTCCAAATTCTTTTCCTAATTCAATTCTAATTAAGTGAAGAGCAAAAGATCATACTGTTTCCATACAGTATTATTTCCTATAGTAAAATATAGAGACAACAACTTCTGAACCTATATCCAGAAGTAGGAAGAAATGTCCTAAATCCTTTGGGCCTTGGGCTCTGTCAGACTTGCTACTTCTGATGACAACAAAATATTCCAGGCCAAAGGTTACGCCAAAGTCACAGGCTCTCTGTACTTTCCTAATGTCAGAAGACTTAAGGGATCATCTAGTGGATGATAAAACACCACACTCCGCAGATTTCTGAAAATTAGCAAATAAAGATTGCAGGATTGCAAAATTCAAGAAAAAAGTTCAAATCATATTTGGGATGCATTTTGGACTATATTAATCAATCCACATATTAAAAAGGATGCCAAAGGATCTAGTGTAGATCCACACCAATTATTTTAGGTATCATTTGCATTCTTGAATGATCACCCAATTCCTGTAAGGGCCCAAAATCCAAAGCCAGGAATGGGGTTCAAACCCCCGCACTTGGCTGCCAAGCAAAAGCAAGGGCAGCCGTGAAAGCCTGCTGGGGGATTTGAACCCCCAACCACCCACCAGGGCGGGCAAGAGCTGTTTTAAACTGCCCTAGCTTATTTGTGCAGTTTAAAGTGTCCCAAAGCTGGGTCCTGTCCTGGGGCCAGCTTGTGGCTCCAGCAGGCATTGGGATCACCCAGTCCCAATGCAACAATTGGGCTGGGTGCACCCATTGCCATACTGAATCAGATCTGCTGGGTGCTGTAGCAGATATGTTATCAAGCAGATCTGCTGCAGAATGCAACCAGCAGATCTGATAAATTCCTGATGTCTGCTGCTGCTCCTGCAGCTAAATTTTCCACTGTTCCTGCCACCCCCAATCACCCCAGCTGCACTGAGGTATTAGTTGAGAATCTTGCAGCTACTAGGACTGCTATTAACACAGCCATTAAATTGGTTTTGAACAGCACCTCAATTGAGCTGCAAGATTCAGAAAATCCTGCAGCCAAAGCCAAACCTGAGGAAGAGATTGCCTCATCATCCAACCAAATAAGACCCCAAACTGAAGATGTCAGCCAATTATCCACCAGCCACCAACAGAATTCCCCTGCCCAGACCAAGTTACCCAAATTCCAATCCACACTTCCCAAGCCACTTTTCACTACTTCTCAGAAGCCAGTACCCAAGAGTTGGGACTCCAAAAGCCCTCAAGGATCAATCAGTAGTGTATTCCAAGGTAGACCAGACAAATAGTATAAACCCCACTTTCCCCCACTTAAATCAAGTGCATACAATGTCAAATAAAGTGAATGAATCTTTCAGTTTTGTTTGCTTTATTAGGGTTCCAATTTATACACCACTTGAGAAGAAGTCAACCCCAAAGACTAGAGTACCACCCTAGACCTACACCTGTGGACTACCAGCCAGGTCCAGATCCTGGAATGGCTGGCATTCCCTATGACTCCCCTGCTCCTCCTATCCCACAGCCCTACAACCACAGTAGAGCTGGGATGGTCATCCTGACCATCCTCAGTCTGGCCAAAGTTGTCATTCCCAACCTTGGTGCCTACCACCCCTTAGCTGCTGGATTGCTTTACCTAACCCGTTCAGCTCCATTCCTCTACTGGGCCCTTGTTACCCGTTATCTGGATGGGTTAAGCTCCTCTTTGATTCCTTGGTACATGACAGCCCCTGGCCATGACAGTTTCATTTGAGGGCAGCTAAACTTTGAATGCCTAATATTCATCAAATTAAAAAACTTAACATTTGATGAAGTAAAAATATATTTTGTTTATTAACAGTAAATATATTAAAATTATCATTGCTTCTTAAAGTTACCTTTGTCAATTTATTTTATATTAAAATATCTCTTGTTTACAGTTTTTGTGACTTGAATACAGGGTATATTAATTTAACTGTTATATATTTATGTATTGTTATTAAGAATGTAAAATTAAAATTGAATTTTGAAAATGATAATAATAAAAAAAGCTATACAATTTTGAGTATATAGTTTTGGAAAGTCTAGTAAAAAATAAACAGGAAAATTCAAGAAGAGAATAATACCTTATTTGATATAAATATTTTTGATTATATAGTATCATGAAAAAGTGTCGCAAAATCTTTGATTACTCTCTCTCTCTGGAAAGCAATTCCACAAGTGATTCTCCAAATGATTCCCCAACTAATCATTAAGCCAATGGCACTCTTATCATATACCCATCTATTACAGGAATCAAACATTTTAAGTCCTAATAAGAACACTACTTGGACAAGCCCCATGACTGCCATGATGCACATGGACAACATGTGGCTTCTCATGTTACTATATAATACTATAAACTCATATCTAATAAAGTATCATTATCTTCTTTAGTTTTCCCTTTATATTGTTTATTATAATTCCCAGAAGTATACACTTGACAGTGGTAGCAAAGGAAGGTTATCCACATTTACACAATGTGAAAGAAAAATTCATCCAAAGAAAAGAACCCAGTAGATGGCACTCCCCATCGGCTGTAGATAATACAAAGAATGCCAGGTCTTCCCTACAGGATTCACTGTCTTCAACAATATCCTTGTACCAACCAAACAGTACAATTTTCTCAGTACTCAAGAAGTCCTGAATCTACCTCCAGCTCCTGACACAACCAAAATACCCAATATTGTATTCCAACGCCTACACTCATCAGAAATTAAAACGTTCTCAGGACTATGTCAAGAAAATGCCAACCTCTGAATTTAAAGCACCCAAAATAAGTTTACACAAGTAGGCCACCCCCACAAACCCTGGGTAAGAGAAATTGCTTTAGATGTTACCTGGGCTGTCTCACACTTTGTGAACAAATAGTTTGATCAACACCCTGGTCATAAAAAAGACTGGGACATGTTCAAAGCCCCCTTCCTCGAGAAATTAGCAATAAAGGACTATGATGTTGTGATCATGGCGGAACTGAGAACCTCAAAATGACAGGAACTAAAAGTAGTGCATTGCATTCTATGAAGACATAAATGACTGAGCCCCTGGCATCATTAACTTTGATGAGGATGGAACACAACTGACACTCTACAATGGCCTCCCCACACACATCAGATGCCAGCTTGACATGAGCCACTGTAAGAACCTCCAAGAAGTGTTTCTGGAAGGGAAACAAGCTGCACAAAAATCTGACAACCTGCATGTAACCAACAAACAAAAAAGTCCCACAGCAAAAAAATACCCTCAACCTAATAAGCAGAACAACCGAGCCAATAAATCCCATCCTCAAGGAGGAAATTGTTCCACTCAAGCAAATCAAACAAGTACTGATAACACCACTGATGAGGAAAAGGCTCAGGGGAGTGCTTAGGCAAGCTGCCCTCCCCCACTTTACAAGACCTGTACAGGGATCAAGATGTGGACTCAATTACCATGATCCAAGTACCCTCCAGCAATCCTATACTGTTTGCCACCCAAACTGGAAATAAACTCTTCACTTTTCCTTTCTGCTTTTGCAGATATCAGGGCACAGCACTATTTGACAATGGAGCAGACTGATCCATCATTGATGAGAAATTTTCCAACCTCATTAAACTACCCACAGTTCAAAGTAATGGCAAGAGAGCTATAATGGTATATAACAGGAGCACACCAGTCACCAGGGAAGCAGAACATTTTGTGGCCAAATAGGAGACATACAGACTACCCTTAGTGACCCAATCATACCAATCCCCAAGGAAAATGTTTTACTTGGTCTGGACTGGATGAGAAAGACCAAACCACATATTGACTGGGATAGCGCTACCCTCATCATAAAACAAGGCAAGGTACACCACCACATTTATCCAACTCAGCTTGAAACACTTATGAGGGACCATATATTTGTGAATTGTATGGAAACAGAAGAGGAAAAAGGCCCCTAGCAAAATCAATTGAAACACCTGCATGTATGAGATTATCCACTTTAAAAATGTAGAGACCTCACATGAGCAAGACCCAATTTGATAACAGCTAATCCAAGAACTCTCTTCTGTTTTCCAAGAAAAGTTATAAGGCTACCACCCAACTGGGGCATCCAGAATAAAATTGACCTCAAAGGGAGTGTGTCAAAATCACAACCTATCTGCTGCCTAATACCACAAGAATACAACACGCTAAAGGCCTATCTAAACAAAGCCCTTGAAAAAGGACTCATGAGACCTCTAAATCTCCTTTTGGTATGGCTGTCTTCTTTATAGCAAAGAAAGATGGATGACTCCACCTGGTCACAGACTACAGGGCGCTCAACAATATCACAATTAAGAACATGTATAACTTGCCCCTGATTGATGATATTTTTGACGCCCTGGGAGACTAATTCTTCACAAAAATAGACTTGACAGTGTGTTATCACCAAACCTGTGTTAAGCCAGAGGACATACCCAAAACAGCGTTCAGAACTAAGTATGACTTGTTTGAATGTGCCATCCTCAACTTTGGCATAAAAATTACTCTCAAGTACCTTTGTGGTCTTTATAAACAAAGTTTTTAAAGAACACATTGGAAAAAAGGCTATTGTCTACCTTGACAATATAATCATATACAGCCCAACTAAGGGACAACACTGAAAAGACATTTGCCTGGTCCTCAACACCCTGCAGGAAAACCAAATCATAACCAAGCCCTCAAAATGGGACTTCTTCTTAACAGAACTCCCATTTTTAGGACACATTATCAGCAAGGATGAAGTGAAGTCAGACCCAGAAAAGATAAAAGCCATAACCAACATGCCAGCGCCGCAGAATAAAGCAAACTTTGTATGTTCCTGGGCATGACTGCTACGTTAGAAGATTCATCCCTGACTGGGGTGCCTTAACTGCCCCTTATCCACAATCACAGGCAAGACAACAAAACTTGTATGGGCACCGTTGAGAGATCACCACTTTTGACAGTTAAAATAACAAATTACCACCGCTCCTATCCTAAAATATCCCAATTGTGAAGGAGTGTACAAATTAGAGGCTGCTGTCTCCAATTATGCAATAG
Organism: Entomophthora muscae; assembly: GCA_014839935.2. NCBI lineage: Eukaryota > Fungi > Entomophthoromycota > Entomophthoromycetes > Entomophthorales > Entomophthoraceae > Entomophthora > Entomophthora muscae. The sequence continues at coordinate 35,068 of QTSX02002952.1, forward strand.
AAGAGTACTCCAAATTCAAACTACATAAAAATACTTCCTCCCTATAGCATATGAATCAAGAAAGCTGTCTGACAGTGAGCAAAGATACCTAATACATGACAAGGAACTGATAGCTATTACCCACTGTTTAATGAAGTGATAATGCTATCTGGAAGGTGCACATATATTCAAAGTGCTAATCAACCACAAGTCATTGGTATTCTTTAAGAATCAACAACAGCTCTCTAGACAACAAGCTGAATGAATGAGTCTTATATAAAGATACCTAGTGATAATTGAGTATAAACCAGGCAAGAAAATGTTTACCGCTAATGCCCAAGTGAGGCTATACTGTAAACATCTACTATGCACTGATAGAGACTTCAATTGGCTCATGTTAATAATGGTAAATCTACAAGAGGGGTTCTCACTTGGTACACCAATGAACATCTAAGAGGAAATTCTTAAGAACAAAAATATGTTAAAAATTTATATGATACTCTACACCACATACTACCAAGTGGTGATACTGTACCATACGTCCCGTTAACACAAAAGATTGACACAATTATTTGATACCACATAGATCTGGGACACACCTGTAGTAGAAACTTGCATGAATACCTCAAGACATGCTACTGGTGGCTTAACATGCTGAACAACATCAAGGAAGTACTAGACCAATGCAAAGTCTGTGAAAAGTACGCCCACTCCAAGGCACCCTCCAAGGCAGTAATACCAGTTTCAATCACCCAAACTTTCAAAGTGTGGTCATTGGATATTGTGAGACCAATGCTCATCAATAACAAAGGCAAAATTTTATATTATCACAGCTTTCAACTATGCACTAGGTGGCGTGTAGTGCAAGCCATAAAAGAACACAAAGGAAACAATGTAAGACAATTTATTGATAAAGAAATCATAGCCAAGTTAGGGAAACCTAAACTCCTAATCACAGATGGAGGAACTGAGCTTAAGGCCATTGACACCAATATCTACCTTGCTAAAAATGAAATAAAACACACCATTGCCAGTCTCTATCACCCAGAAGCAAATGGAAGAGTTGAAAGACTAAATGGCTCCTTGTGAAAGCTCTTAGTAAACTGTCTACCAAAAGTCCAAAAATTTGAGCTAACATGCTACCAACAGCACTTATGGTGTGCATAACACAACTTAACCGCAATACAGGAAAAAGCCATACAAGCTCATCTATAATCCTAAACCCGCCATTGTTAGCACTACCTCAGGACCACAATTTCCTCTACCTAAGAGAGTACCAAACAACAATGACCCTGACGTACAACACACCAGAAGAGACCAGGAGGACAAGGAAAAGGAAAGGATTGAGAGAGAGCAATCCCATTACAACAGGAACTCTTTCAAGTCGGGGACAATATTTGAGTTGTTAATCACAATGTGCAAAAATTGGACCCAGGGCTTTGAGGACCAGTAATTGTCATGGAAGTCAAACCAAGCAACACTATCTCATCAAGGGAATAGGCTCACACATAGAGCTCAAGCGCATGCACCATGACCAACTCTGCCTGTGCAAAGCAAGAACAGCTCAACATAACTCTCAACTTCCTGTCCCCAATGCAAAACTAGATCAGTATCAAGCCCAAATCCCTGACACTCTCAAGAAAATTCCCAAGGTTCCACCTTCCAGCACCCCAGGGGGAGATGTCACAACATCTTTAGTTACTCCCTCTTGGGAAAGTAATTCCCCAAGTGATTCTCTGACTGATCATTAAGTTGGTGGCACTCTTATCAATTACCTATCTATTACAGGGATCAAACCTTTTGAACCCTAAGCGGAACACTACTTGGACAAGCCTTATGACCACCAGGATGTACATGGACAGTATGTAGCTTCTCATGATACTATATAATGCTCTTCTTCTATATAAAATAAAGAATCATTATCTTCTTTAACTTCTCCCTTTATTTCATACTATCTAGTTCTCAGAAGTATATACTCAACACTTTAAAAAGTCCCTTAAAAATAGGGATTGGCTTAGATCGAATCTACCTGCCCAACCTTAAGGTTATGAGAACTGGTTTGATTTCGATTGGCATCATTTTAAGTGAAGTTTGAGCTTTCGATTTCTTGTTGCTTTTGATGGGGTTTTTAGAGATGATAGGATACCAACCGGAGAAGCGGAATTGGGCGTTGAGCTTAAGTAATGCATATACAAAGCCAGACTATTCAAAGTAAGATTTGCACAAACAATTGATTTAACCCCAGATTCAGTCAACCGATCTTTATCCCTTTGATAAAAGGTTGGTTGCTAAAAGGTAGTTGACATACTACCCCTAAAAATATCAAGGGTAAAGTCGATATTAGTTAAAAGGACATCGTATGTTATATTTGATGTCAGATTAAAAATGATTTAGTTAAGGGGAAATATTGGTGATAAAGAAAAAGCCCTCCCTAAATTTCAAAGGAACAAAACTAAATTCAAAATAGAAATTAGTTTAATCGGCATCAAAAACTAATTTGAGAATTGATAGTCAAATCCTGGAGAAGAAATGCTTCTTAAAAGTAATTTGCTTCATCTAATGAAGACATTATCGAACCAATGGTTCTATTGTACCATTCTTCAGGTGTTATACTCATGGAGAAAGAGGATGTTAGCTGGCGCTCGTGCTTTCGACGGTAAAGGTAGGCTACCGGCCATGCTACAAGGCAAAGACATGAAAGAACACACAAGACTTTTGAAACGCGATGTAGAAGGCAGCGGGAGAGCTTAGAATCGCTTGTCACTTTAAGCTTATGGTTTTCAAGACGATAATTAATAGAAATCATATGTCTAAAGCCTTTGGAACGAATGGCTGTTGTTAAAGCTTGGGTCAACCCTTTATAATCCCAATCTACTTCTTTTTTTAGGACTATCGTTTTAAGCCTATTTGAGTCAGAAGTATGTTCCGCAAGGATGGCTTTAACTCTCTCTTCTGACAAAGAATCAGAATTTTGAGCTTGAATTTTACCAGTTGATGAGACAAATTGAGATACATCGTAAGAAAGATCAAAATAGGTCTTAGTTCTATCTCTTGTCTGGTTGACCACTTGATGTCGTCCATCGGCATCGGTGGTGTGGACATCTTCACTCACTCGTTCAATTTCATAACCTGCTTCATAAGTTTAAGGATTTGTTAAAGCTTACCCACTATATCAACCCACATTTTAGGTCTTTGGTTATTGGAGTAAAAGAATAGGAATAAAAGCCCGGGATCATTAAGTAAAGAGTCACTTGAAAATATTCCTTCTGATGTAACTTTTAAGTTGATGTTCTCCGGAAACTGTGAAAAGCTTTGTTCTTGAGAGCTGCTATTCAATCCCGCCTCAGAGTTTGAGGAGGGGATATTGCTTTTGGATGGAACAATACTGAGATTATTGATAGCCTCTTCATATGTCGGGGGATTCAAAGAGGAAGAACCTTGGGACTGATGTACAGTGCCTGAACCAGAAGCGTCATATCGTGGATAGTTATGATTTTGGGGGTTCATGAGCGAGTTATTTTCTCTCATCTTATGAATAAATACTTTGGAGTTGGATATAAAATTAATTGAGATTCTGTGTAAGGGTAAAATGGAGAGAATAGTGCATGTAATATAGCAGCTGATAGCTTAAGCCTTTTAGCATTTCTTTGTGCAGAACTTATTTGTTATATTAATTATAAGGATATAGAGTTTAACTACGTAATATTTACGGTTTGGCCTCATGTAAATGGAACAGCTTTGGAAATTAAGGATGCACCCCGAATATTTGCTCTGATTGGCTTTTATAAAATAAAACTGCAAGCTTAGTCTCTTAATGGCAAACTTGGTGTAAGCAGTGCATTTTATTCGCCTAAAATTATCGAAAGCGCCTGACCTTCAATAGGGTAAGTTAAAAGTTAAATCAAGGATTTTCTTATCTGGTACGATAAGATTGAAGTCTATGAAATTAGATTATTACAATCCAAAACTTTCATTGAACTGCTAGTCAGCAGATATTAGAGTCATCTTTACAAAATGAGTAGCCGACAGGTGTGCATTTATTTTAAGCAACTCTCAATGGACCCTACTAGCAATCTTATACTCTTTAGTGCTGCTATTTAAATTTACAAAAATATCTTTTGTCATTATCCTATGATTGTATTGTTTTATTTCCTCCAAAAAAGTTTTCTATTTGACAAAGCTTCAAATTTAAAATTTCAAAAATTATCTGAAGTATAAAATTATCATATGTAGATTAAAATACAAATGGCACATTGTGTAAAAATTCTTGTTTGGAGAAACGTGTTAATGTATTTTTTAAAACCATCTCATTTTATCTGCTCCTTTTTTCTCGTTTTGAGTTGGCTTTAAATTAAGCCTGTGTTTTTCAACTTAATCATGAATATCTTTTTTATGATCGAGATTTGCTTTATCAGGAGGATGCATTCATACGTGGATGTGCGTATCTCATTTTTCTAATTAATCGAAAAAACTACTTTCAAATTACCCCTTCTAATGTAAACTAGCCTGATCCTTTCAAAAACCCCAAGCTTGGAAGGCGTGGGAAAGCGTAAGTAACTTCTGAAACTTATATTGACTGGGTATATAGCTGGCTCACCATGATTGTTACTACGCCCTTCATGATTGTTGTATCATATGAGCTATACCAAAGAAGTAACAGGTGCGATTATTCCTTATTAATCATTTAGTTTTTTGTGGGAAAGAGCGAAGCATTCTAAGACCTGAGGATAAGATCGATTTTATCCGCCGTGTCAAATAAGCTTGATTTTGGAGCCATGTCTGAATTTATTTATTCTCTTGTTAGGCTGAGGTAATAAGCGTCTAAAGAACATATCAAGTTTCAACCAAATTGTGCTATTTTAAATCTTAAGCCGATGAGACTTTTTTCTTTCATCTTACTTAGTCTGATGGCTCTTGATAGGGTTAATGGTACATTAAGAAAAAAGAATATTTTACATCTTACTTATTAAGCTCAACCCATAAATATGTTATGCTTTAAAATTGTGACGTTCTTCAAAAAAAATATGTGGAATTAAAATAGACGCACAACACTTATTTAAACAGTTACCCTTCATCATACAGTGGCCTACAAATTTAACCGGTCACCAGCATTTTAGTGGAAAGATAAAAATTAAATAATGAAATTTGTTGAAAAGCATGAGCAAATGCACTGCAGATTAAACACAGTAAAAATGCAGAAATATATAAAAACAAAGAAACAATTTCAATATTTGATGATAAGAGAATTGTGCCTTTAAGAGTATTTAAGTACATTAAATGAAAATTGTAACAGTTGAGCGCTCGAGCCACACTGAACAAATGTAATTGGGAGCCTGGACCAGGTGACTGTCCAAATCACTGAGAGGAATGCTGAACCAATGATGCTGTGTGCCAACAGCACATGCAGAAACTCAAAACTACTATAAATTGTCAGCATATTTCAAATAAGAAAAATATAAATTGAAAAAGATTATTCCAATATTTCTTCTAGAGCCAAAAGCTTTTTTGTTTAACATTTAAATTCTTAAATTTAAAATGTAAATTATTTCTGGGCTGAAATGATTTATATCAGTTTTTTAAGCATTTTTAAGTTTTTTGTGGATGAAATGCAGTAGTTTTGCAACCTGTTGAGGTAAACAAAAATGGTTCAGATCAGAACAAAATTAGTTCAGTCGCAACAAATTTCAACTTTTTTGATAGAAATATGGCTTATTTCATGAAAAAATGCTCTAATTGGCAAAAACGCCCAGAAACAACAAAAGATGCAACTGAGAACAAATAAATGATGCTTCAACAACAAATACTCAAATTATTAAGACTAAGATTTCAGTCACAAAACAAAATCATTATGTTTACTATTTTTGAGAAAAAAATGAACTGACTCTAAAGCAAAAAACTTGATCCAAAAACAAACCCCCATAGCAACTGCAATAGACAACAAAAATATCAAATATCAAAAAAATCAATGTATCTATATTACTGTAACCAGTTCATCCTAATTAAAATATACAATCTAGAGAAAAAATGGAAAAAATATTCTGAGTGGCTGTGTTTGGATTAGAATTATCAAAAAAATCAAATCTATCATTTGAACGGTTGAAAGCTCACATTTACAACCAAAAAGAATAAATATAGAAATTTTAAAGCCTAATGTGGAATTGATGATAGGGACAACAAGCTTTTATGCTACTATGTATAGACAAATAAAAATTACATCAAATAAACTATACAACTAAAGTGATTTAATTTAATTTTATTTCTTATAAAAAGTGGATACATCACAACAGCAGATTCAAGGAGCCAAAGGAGTACACCACAGATGTGGACGCCCTTGTGGGCCAAAGGACAGAGTGGCTGTAGTCCAAGAGATAGACAGTGGGAGTTGTTCTGAATTAGGAAATAAAACTCACACCACAAAAAAACAAGAATAAACTCAGAAGGCATACTGGAAGAGTAGCTAGTATTAACCCAAGAATACCAAAGCTGTCTAGGAAGGCTACCAAGGTCACCACTACCAGAACAGTGAACAACACCACAACTTAGAAGTGTCCTTGGTATACAGCCCTGTGTACTGCCAAGATGGTATTTCTGCCAGTCTTATAAGAAGTATAAATCCTATTTTAATTACTCATATGCACATTGTGCAAGCAATGGTGAAGGACTAGACAACAACAAGGAGCCATAATACTATCAAACTGTAAAGAGGCAGAAGGTTCTTAAAAAACATTATATTTTACAGCCAAGTGCCTATGTTTTGTGTCTTAGCAGAACCCAATGAGTTATTGCCTGTCTTCAAAAAGCCAAACAAATAATAATCCCTGACAGCAAACACATAATTCTCATAAAGCTTATCATAGATACTTGTGACTACATAAAAGCTGCAGTAACTTATGATGTGTCATAAAACTTAGTGTATAGGCTGTATAGTAATTACCCAAAAACCAGTAGAATTACCTGTATGGAGAAACTCAAGCGTAAATCAACCATCCTGAAAAAGGATCAAATCTGGTCAATAAAACATCAGATCACCTATAACTGCTGTCTTGAATTGACAATGGTACAGGAAATAGTTAAATCTTTGTTTGGCATTGGAACCTCAATCCTATTTTATCATTGTTTGGCCAGAAAGTTTAGGTTTATCTTAAAGAAACTTGAGAAATCCCCTTATAATCAAAACTGCCATTAACATTGAGACCCATTATAAATACACCAAGATGTATACTGCACTAAAAGACAGCAGAACCATAAAACTCTATTATATCAATTAATTATTCTTTATGTTCTCTGTTTGCAATGCTTATGTCAGGAATTGCTTTCCTGACAACAGTTATCCAATAGATGAATACCTATTCCAACTTCCAAATTTGGATGATCTAGGTTACTGCTGTCCAATTAATTGTCAATTAATTGTCCTCATACCCTACACCAATGCAGATGCAGGAACAATCTTCCAGGAATCCAGCACCATAATGGATCTAAAAATAACCTGCATCATGATTCCTGCCACTGCATGAGAATCATTACACCTAATTTCAAAACTCATTAAGTCTGTACCCCCAATTTTATCCTCCTTAGTATAAGAACTCCCATTAAATCCCAAGTTTTTTTTTTAATCAACATTTATTTCTACAATAAAGCAATCTTGCCCTATTATTCACTTGAGCATTTAATAGTATCTCCTTAGAGCAGATGATTGTAATATCTCATTTTGGTCCTTAGTTATCATCTAGCTCTCCTTATTACTGTCTTGTATCCTGTTTCAGGGGCCAGCTACCTTGTGCTTTCTTGGTCCTTGTCCAACCCCTACCCTACAGCTTGAAGAGCTATCTCCTGTTGTAGAGAGTAATGGACCCTTGTTTGATGCCCCAACTGCATTATTCTCTATAAAGAGGGTTCCTTACAGCTTATGACTATGTTTCCAAATGTGCTAAGGATGATGTATCCTGATGCACATCTGTTTATGCTGTTCCCTAATCAATGGTAGGCCTTATTGGTCTCATTGGCATTGAATTGTAACAGATGATCAAGGGTTCCCACAATAGTGAGACATTTATTACATTTCTCTAATTAGTTTGGGAGCACCTCAGGCTTACCAGCTTGAGTTTGACCAGAATATTTGTATTGGATATGTTGAAACAGCAGGCTCGACCCGCCAGCAAAGTTCCAAGTAAGCGGGTTTATGACCCGCAATCTGATTACCCGGCCACTCAAAGCCAGACTAGGAAGTCAACTCAAATTGCCAAATCCAACAACATGAACAAATGCTGATCCCCTATGGTGGATACCTTGTTTTGGCGCTTGACTCATTACCAGGATCAAGCCACCCCCCTTCAACATCCAGCCGTGTGATCAACACAAGCATGTTCCTGTTATCCTTGATTCACATTAACTATACAATCACTATCTCACAATAAAGAATATTATCTAGTTTCTAAATATTTTTTCTCTTGTAACTCTTCTAAAACAGCACAGTTATGACAGATAATTTAGGGCTCCACAAATTGGCAGATATTTGTAAGAAATTCCCAATGATTGAGACAGGCATAGAAATTGGCCAACAGTGATTGGCCACAGGGCCTATTCAACTATTGTTTCTTTCTGCATATTCATCACTCCTGAACCCAATCCAGGAGGTCTTTGGACGGCTCAAGCCAGTTGTCAAGTGAGAGACACCAACTAGGCCTGAGGCCTTATTTGATTTTCTGCAGGTCAGGGTCCTTGATTTTCCATCAGAGAAAGTGGCAAAGTTATATGCCCATTCTGATGAGTATATCCTCAATTGTATTGCTAAATAACCAATCAATTAAATACTCAGCTCATCTTTCTTTATTTTAATTAAATCATTTCTATAATTAGGCAATATTTATGATACCAGGAGTTTAAACATCAAATATAATTCTTGTAACTATGTGTATTAGAAAAGTTACAAGGGGAAGAATTTTTGAAGACTTTTTAATGCTTTTATTGTGATATGAGTGATTATATAGTTGGAGTGAATCAGTTTAATAGAAATAGATGATAACAATCAATCAATTGGATTGGGAAAGGGGGCTCTTGATCTTGTTGATTAGTGAAGCTCTAAACCAAGTTGTCACTTGGTCATGGTTGTCACTGGTTCCTGTTTCATTGTTTGGTAATCCAAGTGAATGCCTATTTGGCTTTGAGTTCCAGGAAAGTCAAGTTGTATGGCACATGGTCTCTTGCGCAGAACTTCACCAGGGGTTTAACCTGCTATTTCAAAATAATAAAAGTTATTAAAGTAAATGAAAAGTGTTTAACAAAAAACTAAAGAGCTTGAAAAATATAAGACTTAAATTAACAAACTAAAAATATATAAGGGTTAAGTGAAAAATATAAATATGGATATATTTGAATAAGATAACAAAATCTTTTTGAAGTTTATATAAGTGGAACTCCAGGACTTGTTTTTGGAGTGTATTGGATAGTTATACAGTTAGGACATATGTTGTATCGTAACATCTTTGATTACTCCCTCTTGGGGAATTAACACCCCAAGTAAATCACCAAATGGCTCACTGGCCAGTCATTAACTGGTGGCACCATTATCAGTCAACCATCTATGACGGGGATCACTCAATCCAGGTCCTAATGGAACATAACTTGATTAAGCCTTGTGACTCAAGAGGAACATTACTCAGATAAGCCCCATGACCTTCATGACGTACATGGGCAGCATGTGGCTTGTCATGATACTATATATTATTCTATATTCATATTCAATAAAGTATCATTCTCTTCTTAAATCTTCCCCTTATTTTGTTTATTATACTTCCCAGAAGTATAAACTCAACAGTGGTAGCACAGGTAGGTTATCCATACCTACCCAACTCAAAGGAAAAATTCATCCCAAGAAAAGAACCCAAACAATGGTACTCCCTTACAGCTGGAGAGATTACAAAGTAGGACAAGACATTCCTGCAGGCCTTTTCATCTACAATAATGTCCTTGTGCCCATTGATCAGTACAACACTCTCAAAGCCCGCAGACTGTTGCCCACCATACCAACTACAACAGCGCCTCCGCAGCCTGAGATTCCCAATATTGTGTTTCAACACCTGCACACTGATGAAATTGGCGCCTTTGCAGAACTACGCCGCAAAAACGCCTCCCTCTGGATAAACAGTACACAGAGCAAATTCAAACAAGTGGACTACCTTCAAAGACTCTGGGTCAGCAAAATTGCCCTTTGCATCACAGGAACTGCTTCACATTTTGTAACCAAATGGCTAGCTCAACACCCTGACCAGAAGGAGAATTGGGAGATGTTCAAAGCTGTGTTCCTCAAAAAGTTCTCCATGAAAGATTCTGATGTGGCAATCATGACAGAGCTCCAAACCTTCAAAATGACTGGAACCATTGAGGAGTACATTGCGGCATATGAAGGACTACATGACCAAGCACCAAACACCATCAACTTTGTTATGTTCTGAGGCGCGGCACAGACACACAATGGGAAATCCTAACCTTAGGATTGGATTTTTACTAAGTCTCAGTTAGATGACAGGGAAGGCTATGCAATTACCTTGTGGCCCTGGAAGAATAATCTCTACTAGTTGTAGCTAGAGAGAGGCACAGAAGTACTGGAAGATACAAAGACAAAAATGTGAATAGAACTTAATTTTATTGGTGAATTAGGAAAATGAATATATAGTGGTTGTTGATACCACAAAACACTATCAGTACGGTAGGATCACTTGCCACAAGCATGAGTGGGGCAAGTGAGTTGCGCAGAAGTCAAGAAACCAAACAATTGTATTTCCTAGTTCAGTCATTAACTCATTTTGAGAGGCAAAAGCAAAAGCAAGAGATTTGTCTTCAAAATGGCCCACTAAAGGCAAAATTGACACATGATGAATAGCGGGATTCACGACAAACTTTGATGAACCTGGGCTGCGCCTAGAATTCTACAATAGTATTCCCACACACATTAGACGTCAGTTTGACATGAATTGCTGCAAGAACCTTGAGGATGTATTCTTAGAGGGAAAGCGCGCAGCTCAGAAGTCTGACAATCTACACGCCACCAACAAATGCAAGGAAAATCCTGTGGCTAAGAGAGAACCTCACCCCAATAAGCAAAACAACCGAGACAACATTACCCATCCTTGAACTGGGAATCACACTGTACAAGCCAACCAGGCCAGCACCAAAGATATCAACAAGGAGGGAAAAGCTCAGGGGAGTACTTAGGCAAGCCGCCCTCCCCCAATTCACAAGACTTGTACAGAGAACAGGACGTGGATTCAATCACCATGATCCAAGTACCCACAGCAATCCTCTACTGTTTGCCACCCAAACTGGAAATAAACATCTCACTTATCCTTTCCGCTTTTGCAGATATCAGGACACAGCACTATTTGACACTGGAGCAGATCAATCCCTCATCAACAAGAGCTTTGCAGACCTCATGAAGTTGCCTACCACTTGAAGTAGCGCCAAGAGGGTCATCATGGCAGACAACCAAAGCACACCAGTCACCCAAGAGGCAAAACCTTTCCGTGCCCAAATTGGAGACATACAGACTACACTCAGTGGCCCAATTATACCAATCCCTAAGTATGATGTCATACTTGGCCTGGACTGGATGAGAAAGATAAAACCTCATATTGACTGGGAAAGTGCCACCCTCACCATACAGCAAGGAGAAGTCCACCACCATGTATACCCAACACACCTTGACACACTCACAAGAGACCATATATTTGTGAAAATCATGGAAACAGAAGAAGAAACTGACCCTAGCAAAATCAATTGGAGCACCTGCACGTGCAAGGTTATCCACTTCAAAAACATGGAAACTCAACACAAACAGGCCCCCATTAGAGACCAGCTAGTCAGTGAATTCCCCTCTGTATTCCAAGAGACACTACCCGGGTTACCCCCTGATTGGGGTATACAACACAAAATTGACCTAAAAGGGAATTTACCTAAAGCACAGCCCATCTACCACCTCACACCACAAGAAGACAACACCCTAAAAGCTTACCTTGACAAAACACTCAAAAAAGGCCTTATTAGACCCTCAAAGTCACCCTTTGGTGCTGCTGTCTTCTTTGTGGCAAAGAAAGACAGAGGACTCCACTTGATCACAGACTACAGGGCCCTCAACGAGGTCACAATTAAGAACAGGTATCCCCTGCTCCTCATTGACAACCTTTTTGATGCCCTGGGGGGGGGTCCAAAATCTTCACAAAAATTGATTTGACAGCAGGTTACCACCAAATTTGGGTGAAACCTGAAGACATTCTAAAGACCGCATTTCAAACAAAGTATGGATCTTTTGAATGTGTTGTCCTCAATTTTGGCATGATGAATGCTCCCAGTACTTTTGTAATCTTAATGAATGAAGTCTTTAAGAAACACATTGAAAAAAGAGCAATTATCTACCTGGACAACATCATCATTTATAGTCCCAACCTGCAACAACACTTGGAAGATGTCTGCTCAGTTCTCTGTACCCTTAAAGAAAACTAATTGATTGCCAAGCTGTCCAAATGTGAGTTCTTCTCAACTGAACTTCCATTTCTTGGCCATATAATCAGCAAGGACGGTATTAAGCTGGACCCAAATAAGATATGTGCTATAACAGAGATGCCAGCCCCAAGAAAAAAGAGCAAACTCTGCACTTTCTTTGGAATGGTAGCCTATGTACGCAGGTTCATCCCTGACTGGGGCGCCCTAATAGCTCCCTTGTCAGCCATCACCAGGAAAACAACCAAATTTGTCTGGACACCCTTACAAGATCAACATTTCTGTCAACTAAAGGAACATATGGTTACTTCTCCCATCCTGCAATACCCAAACTGTGAGGGTATCTATGAGCTAGAAACCAACACCTCTGACTATGCCATAGGAGGAGTCCTCTGCATCCAAACGGCCCAAAAGGGCTTCCTTCCCGTGGCATATGAATCAAGGAAGCTATCAGACAGCAAACAAAGATACCCCATACATGACAAGGAATTGGTTGCCATCATACACTGCCTCATGAAATGGCAATGCTATCTGGAAGGAGCCCAGACGCTCAAAGTACTCATCAACCACAAGTTGTTGATATTCTTCAAAACACAACAACACCTGTCAAGAAGACAAGCCAAATGAATGAGTCTCATACAAAGATACCCCATGCAAATTGAATACAATCCAGGCAAGGAGATGCTTACTGCAGATGCCCTGTCAAGGCTATACAATAAACACATCCTCTGCACTGATGGCAACCCCAACTGGCCCATGTTAATAATGGGGAATCTCCAGGAAGGGTTCCCACCTGGCACACCAATGAACATCCAAGAGAAAGTCCTCAAGAACAAACACCTGTTCAAAAACGTATATTTTACTCTTCATTGAATACTTCCAAATAGTGACACTGTACCCTACGTCCCGTCAACACAAAAGATTGACACAATCCTATGATATCACAGAGACCTGGGACACACCTGCAGCAGAAACTTGTATGAATACCTCAAGACACGCTACTGATGGCCCAACATGCTAGATGATGTCAGAAAGGTACTAGAACAATGTAAAGTCTGTGATAAGTACACCCAAACCAAAGCGCCACCCAAGTCAGTAGTACCCATATCTATCACACAACTCTTCAAGGTATGGTTGTTGGATATTGTGGTACCTATGCCCGGTGAAAGCAAAGGTAAGAAATACATCATAACAGCTATTGACTATGCAACCAGATGGCCTGTAGCGCAAGCTACAAAAGAGCACAAAGGCAACAATGTGAGACAGTTCATTGGCAAAGAGATCATAGCAAAGTTTGGGAACCCTGACCTCCTGATTACAGATGAAGGCACTGAACTCAAAGCTATTGACACCAATATCTACCCTGCCAAGAACGGAATAAAACACGTCACAGCCAGCCCATATCACCCACAAGCAAATGGACATGTAGAAAAACTAAACAGCTCTCTAGTGGAAGCCCTCAGTAAGTTATCTGCCAACAATCCAAAAGCCTGGGTTGATATGCTATCAACTGCCCTTATGGTCTGCAGAACACAAGTCAACCGCAATATGGGCAAAAGCCCTTATGAACTTGTCTATGGTCAGAAACTCTCACTTGTCAGTACAACCACAGGGCCACAACTGCCACTTCCAAAGAAGATACCAGACAACAATGACCCAAAAGTCCTACAAACCAGAAAGGACCAAGAGATAATGGAACAACAAATGGTTCAGCGGGAAGCAATCCCATTACAACAAGAAAGGTTCCAAGTCGGGGACAAGATCTGGGTCATCAATCACAATCAACACAGACTAGACCCAGGACTATGTGGACCAGGCATTGTCATGGAAGTTAAACCCAACAATACCTACATGATCAAAGGAATTTGAGCTTGAACCAAACTGAAACGTATGCACCACAACCAGCTCTGCTTGTGTAAGGCAAGAACAGTCCAGCAAAATTCAAGGCTCCCTGTACCCAACACCAAACTGGATCAATACCAAGCCCGCATACCAGATGCTCTCAAGAAAATTCCCACGGCTCTGCCTTCCAGCACCCCAGGGGGAGATGTTGCAACATCTTCAATTACTCCCTCTTGGAGAATTAATTCCCCAAGTAAATCACCAAATGGCTCACTGGCCAGTCAATAAACTGGTGGCACCATTATCAGTCAACCATCTATGACGGGGATCACTCAATCCAGGTCCTAAATGGAACATAACTTGATTAAGCCTTGTGACTCAAGAGGAACATTACTCAAATAAGCCCCATGACCTTCATGACGTACATGGGCAGCATGTGGCTTGTCATGATACTATATATTATTCTATATTCATATTTAATAAAGTATCATTCTCTTCTTAAATCTTCCCCTTATTTTGTTTATTATACTTCCCAGAAGTATAAACTTGACAGTTGATATGGCTCTCTTACTGAATAACTTGTGGCAGCTTGATTATGTCAGTACTGGGATACAATTGGACAGGAAAATATTTTGGGGGCAGCCATTTCATATGTGTCTGCAAGAATAACTTCATCCTTGATAAAATGTTCAATTGGGATTTATCCAGGAGCAATATTATTCCTACCTATATATTGGCATAGTTTTCAGTTTAATTGTAATATTAAGAGTGTTGTAGGCCTGCGTTTTAATGTGCATCAAGATAACAAGGCCTAGATAAGCTACTGAGTAAAGTTTCTGTCCCTATGATGCCCTGCTCCTAAGGGAAGGCATTGCATTTTGATTTTTTATTAATTTTTTATTTCATATAAAAGTAAAGGAATTATTAATAAGTTAAGTTTAAAGTCAATTACCTTTTATTTTTGCATTTTAATGCTTATTTTTGTTTTTTTCAGTTTGATGCCTTTTCTTTTATTGCCACTGATTGCATCAGCACCTGTTATACTAATTTTGTTTGATAAAATAACTGGTTTCTGGTTCTCCTGCCTGCTTATAGGCCAGTGTATACCTCCCACACTTTATCATTCCTTTAACACAATTTATATTTCTTACTCCTCTGAAGTTCTTCAAAACAGCCAGTAAATATCTAACCTTTTAGTATAAGTGTCAGGGATCCAGTCTTGGGCGACTGGCCTGTTGTTTTTTGGGGTAATTTGGGCCAGGTTTTTGCAGGTAAAGCCCACCACAAGAGAAGAGCTAACTTTAAAAGATAGGAGAAGGACTTCCCCACCCAGGACCACAGGCTGGCAGCTGGGATTATGATGTCAATCACCCCTGTGAGGGTGATTTACACAATCCCAAATAGCTTGCCAGTGTGGTCAGTTGGGAGGTTGGGTGAGGAGGCAGGCATAGGCTTGGGGGTCACAGGTGGTTCCATCTGGAGGTTGTAAGCAGGAAGGTAGTTAAACTTCCCTCTAAACAATTTGGGTGTTGAGAATGACCAGGGGCCTTGAAAGTTGTATCTAACTGCAGATTGTATGCAGGCCAAAGGATCTAGTTCAAGTATTTTCTCTGGGGTGTAGTCCTTATATTCAGGCTTCAAAGGATAATCTGTGAAGTGTATGGGTCCAAAGGGTATACCAAGGGGGACAGAAAACTGTGGGTGGTGGGGCAGGAGGGCCAGAAAGTCTTGAACTGAATTGGTAGATAGCAAACATAAAATAAGGCAATAGCTGCGTGAGCCAAAATAACATAACCTTTATTCAAAAATGGTAATAAGGGTTGATCACGGAATCTATAGGCATATATAGCATCCCGCCTCCAAACTTAGTATTCTCCATAAGGGCTTCATCAAAATATTGGGGGAAATGTGGGCAGGTGGCCAGGAGGCCCGGGTACAGGAGCGGCAAAATGGTGCCTTGGCTGGGTGTTCTCTCATTTGTTGGAATGTTTAAATTGGTCAATCAAATTTCTTGATTTGGGGCTGTGGTCATGGGGTTGGGCCTAAAACCCATGTTTTCCTTTTGCAATTGAATCTGATTGGTTACCTGAGAGGACTTCAAGTTCATGAAGTTCACAGAGGAACTTTCTCTGCCTTCATTAGGCAATTCAATAAGCTCCTCCTTGGGCACCACCATAGTCAAACCTGCGCTAATGTTCTGACTTCAGGACTTAGCAGATGCTTCAGCTTGGAGAGGCTCAGTCTCAGGAAAACACAGGCGGTGTAAATTCACTGCCCCCTTTGGCTTTGGATAGGACTGTCTTTCCTCGTCACACAAAAAAGACCGCTCAAAGTCCAGCAAAACCACTTAATTCACTCAATGATTTAGCTCACACTGTGGATGAAAGATTTGTGTTGGCATACCCCACAGAACCCCTGGCTTTGGTTGCCACAGCTTGGGAAGAAACACTGGTTAATTTGGACTATTTATTAGCTTGGTATTGTCTTCTCTTAAAAACAATCAGGAATGCCCAATCAAATGGGGCCACATCTGTGACCAGAGAGTTAAATGAACCTGAGCTAGTTGAGGTGTCTTCCAGACAATCAGGTGGATCTGCGGAAATTACCCTAAAACTTTCCAGCACCCCTGGCTCTGGTCAGCAAATTTTATCACCCAGCCAACCAAATGCAAGCCAACCTAGTCATGTGACCACCCTCCAACAACCCACTCTCTTTTAACAATACCAGGGGATTTGGGGTCCCCTTCTTGTCAATTCTCAAATTTATTAAAGTTTTGGTTGTTGCATTTTCATTTTTGATCATTTTGGTTGGACTGAGACTGAGTTTTGAGTCCTTGTCATCTATAAGATTAAAGTGTTAGTCATTTCCTTTAAACTTACCTTTCCTTGACCTGCTTCAAACCTGGCACCTCTCCAGACATCCTTGGAAGAGGCGTTAGCGTATAGGCGCTGTTTCTTGTTGCTTTTGCTTTTAAAATTGGCTCTCAAACATAAAATTTTAATTAATTTTCAATATAATTACTATTGTTATATTGAAATTTATTTAAGTTATCTATTTTTGAGCCTGCTTTTGTTTTCACTGTTCAAAGACACCTGAGCTCACCACCAAGCTTCCCGAGTCATAGCTGCTGCTTTTCCTTGGCTTTTCTTGTGGCTGCCCTTGTTGGATCAATTTTTATTGCTTTAAATTTTAAAAATCCCATCAATCTCCCTCAAATTTTACAGAGATCATTATTATGATACTCCCTGTCCTAAAATTTGTTGTTTTTTCTTTGGCCCCGTTTGTGTTGCTCTTATGGTCAACTTTGCTGGACTTATGGTCTAAAATCACCTCTTCTGCTCGGCTTGTGGGCAAGGACCCCTCTAACCTCCTAAATCTTCCAAATGGTCTTCTGTTCTCTGGGGAGGTCGTGGTGAAGAGTTTGACTTGTGATGACCTGGATTTGAATGATGTCAATCATGCCCCCTTTGCTTCTGCAAGTGAGGGGCTGCCAATGCCCTCCCTTCCTGATTTGGGGAGGAGGGATTTGGTGCCCCTGCACACTCCTGTATTGTCTCCTCCCACCCCATTTGTACGCCCTGGTTGCTCACTGGATTGGTGCTGATGGGACTGAATGCCTATTTCCCTCAGCTATCCCCTGTGTCCTCTCTGTGGTCCCCCCTTTGAGCAGCTGTCCCAGTTCTTCACTGAGTGGCATCCTGGTGGTTTGTCTCACTGGGATGGGAGCCAAACTTAGTTAGTTTAGCCCCTCTCTCACAGGCAGGCCCTTGTTCCATGGGATCAGTGGCCCGCGGGAATCCAGGGTCAGGGTTCAAATCACACTCTTGGGCCCAGGTTTCCAGGGGGAAAGAATTGTTAATCCTGACAATAAGTAAATGTTAATTGGAAAAGTAGGAGTTTAGGCTGAAATTATAAGCTGGTGATTTTCAATAAACTTATATTGTTTTATCATCACTTCAATATTCAAATTTGGTTCCAATTTTCAAAAGTAGTTAAACTTAAACTTGAAACTGCTTTATTTTATTTTCAGAAGCCTTAATATATATTTTTGTCAATGTTGAAACCGCAGGCTCAACCCGCCAGCAAGGTTCCAACCAAGCAGGTTTGTGACCCGCAATCCTATTACCTGGTCACTCAAAGCCAGACTAGGAAGTCAACTCAAATTACCAGATCCAACAACATGAACAGATGATGATCCTTTATGGTGGATACCTCATTTTAGCGCTTGACTCATTATCAGGATCAAGCCACCCCCTCCTTTCATCCAACCGTGTGATCAACAATAATGTTCCTGTTATCCTTGATTCACATTAACTATATAATCACTATCTCACAATAAAGATTATTGTCTAGCTTCTAAATATTTTTCCCCTTGTAACTATGCTAAAACAGCACAGTTACAACATCAATCCTTTTAAGTAAAGATTTCTTTAAATCTGTAGGTTTACTATCTACTATTTCAAAATATGAAGCTAGCCAGACAACAGGCTTTTATCTTGTTGTCAATACTTTTTTCTTTAAATTAACTTGAATTCTTATATATCAAGATATTCCCATGGAAATTATCCAGATTCATATATTCCATTAGGTAAAATCAGATCTTTATTCAAAACTGTGCTCTATATAACTTGTACTGGTTTGGTTAACATAATGTTGTCCTTTGTTTCAAAACTATAAGTTCTTAGCAGGGTTGTTGAAGGCCTTTTCATAACCCATTATAAACCTTTGTCCCCATTAAACTTGAATTCAAATGCCCTAAATGGCATAGTATGCAAGCTTTCTCCCTACCAGGTAAGCCCTTGCATTGATGAACAAATCTCAGCCTGATATCAATAGGATCCTGGCTCCTAACTAATTGACAGAACAGCCAATGCTGTACAATAAGTTATTTCCCCTCAAAAGCCTCTCATATATGCATCCCATGATAATCACTAGCCAAAATTTTAACTATACCCTAGAATAGAAGGGCTGCTGTATGGACTGTCACCTGAGTAGTACCTAGAGGAGTACACCATGGATTGGAACGCCAGGCCAACCACTCTAAGATAGAAGGCACAAAGGCCTATTATATCAGAAAAGCTTAGATTATGTAAAAAAATCATCTTCAACAGGTAGAAGCCACCCTCTGTCTAGCTAGCCCTGGTTAGCGCCCCAGGTAGGCAACTAACTCTGCTTGATTAAGGGACTCAGCTGCATGGTATGTCAAGAAGAACACTGATGCCACAGAAGTTGTCAAGTGAGCTTCTTTCCAGAATCCACCCCTCAAGGTTAGGTCCTATGCTGTGTTGCCCTAATGTTTCTTCAGCCTCTACATCAGTATTGTCAGCTAACTTCAGAAATAATGCAGATATATGGGTCAGTTGCAATATCAGTCTAAGCAAGTAAAGGCTGAATTTAGTTTTTATGTCCCCCTTTGGTCTTAAAGATGGGGTGGATTCTGTTCCCTTAATCTCCTTTCTTTTAAAAGCATTGTTAGCTTAAAGAAAAGATGATATCACTATCATACAGTATAATCTTCCTATAGTATAATATAGACACACACATGAACCTCTATATCATATGTGAGAAGAGCACCACATTGCCTCCAGGCAGCAGGATCTGTCAGAATTGTTACATCTGATTTCTAAAACAAATTCTTGCATGCCCCAGTTTACACCAAACCCACAGGTTCTCCTGTACTCACTAGCGTTATAATACTTAGGATATCATTACAGTAGGTGATAAAATATCTTTTCTGATGGATTTATGAGACTATCTGATAGTAAAAGTACAGTAGTTTTAAAAGCTATGGCAACAAGAAAAAATACATCCAATTTAAACAAACTGATTTCAGATTTAAACAAAATCCAAGTTGCGCAAAATTCAGGATTCAATTAATTTAAATATTTTTGGTTAATAAATGAACTGTCAAACCAAAACAAAATTTCAGTAACCCACTATACAAAATTATATCAAACATCAAGCAGTGTAGTTCATACCATAAACAAAATGAACTAACACAACAACTGAGATGTATGGATGCTATTCTGGAGTATACTATAATCCAAGCAGGATTCATATAAGGCACCAACATAATGACTAAAATGAAACAAAATTTGAGCAATCTAGAAGCAATATTCAACAAGCACAAAACAAAATGAACTCACACAAGATGTGTAGTATGAGAAGCCTAAAATAGAACAACAACAGTTTAACAGCCAATCATCAGCTATCCAATTTAGGAACAGAGGCATTTTATCCATTTTCATGGCTCCAGATTTGTATGAAATGGTTTTGAGAACCTTCCAAATATGGGCTCAAGATTACAATAAAAATAAATTATTAAATTTTAAAATTTCTACTTTTAGTGATTTTATCCTAGGTTTTTTGCAATGGTTTTAAATAACAACATCTTCAACCGCGCCAGCAGCCAAGCCAGCTACAATGGAGGTGAGGCTCAGAACGTGGAGGCACCTGTTTATACCCAAGCCTTTGAGGCGGGTAACAAGGAAGCTGACCTGTTACTGTCCCCCGACCCATATGGCTTTGACTTGTTTGAGAGTCACTTAGCGTCTAGCTCTGCCCTTGCTCCCACACCCACCCCTGCACAAGCTTCTCGCCAACCAATCAATCAGGATGGCAACCTTGATTTGGAACAACTTCCCGCCACCGCCCAACCTTCCCCCCCTCAGCCAATCAGGCTTCAGCTCCTGCCGCCCAGCCCCCAAACACAGAATAATTACTGCCCAAATTCTTCAGGAAATTGTGGCACTGAATCTACAGGGTCTGTCCTGGGAACAGATTGCCGCCCAGTTGCAATTTACCTGAGCCACAATAATGCAGGAATTCAATAACTTAATGAATAAGGGGAATCTGATTGGGACAGCCAAGAAGCCAAAGAAGGCCCCCGAGTCCCAAATCAATGAGGCATACCCAATCATGCTTGACCTTCTCCAGCGGGACCCCAAGCTTCCCTTGACCCAGGTCCAGAAGCAGCTCGCGCGCCATAACATATGGGTCTCCAAGCGCATGGTGCAGCTCTGGATGTATGGGAAGGTGGCTTCCATACAGGTTCTTACCAATTTTGCCGGCAACCAATGGGATGGTGCTGAGGATTCCCCATATGATCCTGCCATTGAATCCAACCTAGTCAAATGCTTGATTAGTCTAGCAGATGACGACATGTTCATCTCCTACTACAAGCTATCAATAGCTTTTAATGATTTTGGCAAGCAAGGAAAAGCCGCCGCCAAGAATAGAAGGAAGAAGGTCAAGAAGGGGACGTTTATTGGTGCATTTATGGCTGTTTCAGCCAAAATTTTTGTCTACTATTGGAAAAACCCAGACTTCATCAATGGGTACTCATACAGCCACATCCTTGGTGGATTGCTCAACTCCTTTAATGGCTCAAATCCCAAATACCAGGTTTTCTTGAGCCACCAGATGGAGGGTAGCTCCACCTCCCTTGAGGCCATCCAGGGACGTGGGTACCAGGCCTCAGTCTACCCCGCTGGCCATGCAGATGTCCATCTAGCTGATGTCATCTTCTTCAACATTAGAGATACACTACGGAAGCGCCACCCTCAGGCTTTCAACAACCTCTATCTTGGGGTCCTTGATCACAATTTTCTCTTTGGTCACCAAATGGTGGCTGACTTGTTTGCGCAAATGGTTTTCCATGTGAACATGGGCAACCAATCATGCAAGGATAAGCGCCTCCCACCCCGTGCCACAGCCACCTACCAGCCCATCCAGCCAATGACTGATGAGGAGTACAATTAGCAGTATATGGCGGCCATCACATGCAATCCTCCTGCCTCCACCCCCGCCACCAACACCCCCCACCTTCAAGCCCAACCCACCTAATCCCAGACCCCCCAGGCCAGCGCCGCCTCTATGTCTTCCTTCCTGCGCTATTCTGCCTACTAGGCATCACTCTTCCCCGCCTCAATAAACCCCCTGGTTCCAAAAAATTTCTATTTCTATTATCTATATTTTGAATTTCAATTGTTCATGTTCTCTTTGTTTATAGTTAGCTATATTCTTTATGTTCAGCTTATTTCTATAAAATCATATATTTGCTATGTTGTGTATCTAGATCCTGAAGACAGTTATTTTCAGCACTTAAACACATCCCCTTGTGAAAATATTAACAACAATTTGGAGATAAACTGAATTTAAATTAGAAAACTATAGGTTAATTGTATTTAGATAAAGTTGTTACTGATCCAAATTCAAAACCTTAATGATAAACTTTAAGCCAATCAGGAGCCAAGTGATAAAGTGATTGTTGTGACATAAAGGGTCATTCAATAATTCTTTGATGCATGTGTACTAATTAATATGATTGGCTGGATGTTTTGCCATTGTACGCCATTGCCGCTGTGGTGAGTTGTTGATGGACTAGTGCTAACCCAGTAGCTGATTGGGCACTAGTCATCAACAACTTGCCACAGCAGCAATGGCGTACAATGGCAAAAAATCCAGCCAATCATATTAATTAGCGCACATACATCAAAGAATTATGGAATGACCTTTTATGTCACAACAATCACTTTATCACTTGGCTCCTGATTGGCTTAAATTTTATCATTAAGGTTTTGAATTTGGATCAGCAACAACTTTATCTAAATATAATTAACCTATAATTTTCTAATTTAAATTCAGTTGATCACCAAATTGTTGTTAATATTTTCATAAGGGGCTATGTCAAGCACCAAAAAACAATATGGTAATCAAGAAAACAATTCCAACACAAAGCAAACAACACATATTGAGATGAGCATAAAACATATACACAATGGGTAAAAAGATGGGATAATGTAGTAAATGGGAAAACAAAAAGGAATAAACAAAGAGGCAATATTATCAGAATAATACAGATTTTATTGGGGTGAAAGCTATAAAAACATATGGAAAGGTTAGTAAAATATCAATGAAAGAATTGGAAAAGCTGCTAAAGGACCTTGACTTGGCAATTGCCAAAATAAAGGACATTGACCGCAAGGTCAAAGCCAAAGTGAAGTACACTGTCCTCACTGGGGACAAAATTGACAAGGTGTCCGCAAAAGCACTAATGTCAAAAATGCCTGACACCCCAGAGAAGACAATTGAGCGCTTACTAAATATCCAAAAAACTGTGGTTGAGGGCCTCCAGTTCAAGTCATTTGCCCTCTCTGCGCTGTCCATCTGGGTTGATGACCTGGAGATGTATGCCCACCTCAAACCTGCCAAGCGTACCAAAACAGAGGACACAGAATTGCCTGCTCAACTTCTTGCGCCAAGAATGGCAAAGCCGGCTGAAGCCGCCGGCAAGGAAGAAACCTGAGAAGGTACCCTAAAAAATTATAATTAATAAAAATTCTTAAATACTTACCTTTTTTTAGAAGATGTTGATGGTGAACTCCACCAGGTCCTGGTCATTTTGTCCCCCCCACCTTCTATGCCAACTATGCTAATCACATGGCAAGGCAGCTTTTCCTGTCCCCCCCTGTCTTGCGGGAGCTTGAAGACAGGATCCATGGTTCATTCCCAATGTCCAGGGAGGCATTGGCTGGGATTTTGCATGGTGAGGGGGCATCTGAGTGGGCAGTTACTGCCTACAAGGATGCCTAACTGGTCCGCCTGGACCTGGTTAACCTCAGTGGAGTTTACTGTGTAAACTCCATTGAGATTGTTTGGGACGTCCTGGCAATGCTCTCATTCAAGAATATACCAGAGATGGGCCGGGCTCATGCGGCTGCTTGCTTCTGCTTCCCGGTGGAGCATACCATCTATTACCTGTTAGAGAACTTTGGGCACGCAGTGTCAAAATTAGCTGTTGTAGATGCTACAGCTGTAAAGAAGACCAAGCTCCTCCTGGCAGACTTCAGGCTGGTCTGGAGTGCCAACAAGACGGGACTCCCTGTAGCTATGGAGATGACCTTTGCCAAAACCAAGCATGAGAAGAAGATTGGCGCTGTATACAACAAATTGTGCAAGTTTACAGAAGCTTTTGCTGGGAAAAGGCTTCACCTTGTTGTTTACCTTGGGTATCTTTTCTTCTTTGGGATGAGAGCCAGCGTAGAGGACCTAGACAGGGTCCTTCTTGGGGTCAACAAGGCCAGGCTCTCGCTGGAAGGGAAGAAGGTCCCCCCTGGGTATGACTCGGTGGATCACGTCATCCAGGACGCCCTGGTCCTGGCTGGCATCTTTGGGTTTGCAGCCCCGCCAGAAAAGCTGCTACTCCATTCCCACCTCACCATTCTTCCTTTTACCAGCAGGTGTGAATACTTTAATACGGGTGTATCCACTGTCCACGGTATGGCAGTGAAGGTTGTGCACCACCTCCATTGCGGGGTGGGTACATACCACCAAACCCATTATAGGCGCACTTAATTTTATCTCTATATTAATAAATATATTTATATCTAATATATTTTTATATTATAAATAATTTTTCAAATAATATTTTAGCAAACAAGATTTGCAAAATATATTGCGGAAATGGGTTTCATAAAAGTATAAAATAATACAGTAATAAAATACATATCAACCTTACAATTTACACTTAATTTTTATAAGACTATTTTATATTTATTTGACAAAAGTGATATAAATATATTTGCATAATCCAGTATCAAGCATATGGGATAACCTCAGATGACATATTAAATAATATTTAATAAAATAAATAAATTACTTACATCTATTGATGGATCTTCTGAATGTGATTGCGGGCGTGGAACCATCTAAAAATAAAATGATAATCAATAAATCTTGAATAGTAAATTAGAGAATATAAAAAAGTTGAACACACTAAGCCTTTAATTGATTTGCTGTTTGGCTAGGCACGCAGGGATGAACAAATCAGTGTGGCCATAGAATTTGGCCACGGTCTCAGCTGGGAGGGTATGGATTTCAGCCTGCAGCAAATCAAACAGGTCCTTGGTCCCAGTTGGGGTTCCTTGCTTGACAACTTGCTTGAGCCACCCAAAGACTTCCTCTGTGGGATTTAGGAAGGACAAATAGGCTGGAAGGAAGAGAAGGCATAAATTTGCTGTGGCCAATTGCTGGGGGCCCACTGCAATGCTTGTGTTGATCATTGGGAATCCTCAAGAATGTCAGCCACCTTGTGGAGACCAATGTTGTCCAATACAATTACGTTGGTGAAGCCCAGGCTTGTGCGCCTCAGGTGCTCCTGGACCAATTGGAGGAATGACAAGAAGGTATGGCTGTTGTGAGAACCCAATATCATTTGATAAAGCTCAACCCCCTTTGGACCAAGGAGAGCCACCATTGAGTAGGCTGTGGCGCGGACTGCAGCACGCCAAGCCATCCCGTCATTGGAGCCTTTGGGGACATAGCCATACTCATTGCGCATTGACTAGGCAAATGCTGATTTGTTGATATAATAGAATTTCACCGTCCCCTTGGCTTTGAGGGCAGTGTACGCCTCAGCATAATTTTTCTGGGTCTCAATATTGGCTGGGCTGTTCTAATTGTAGGGGGATACCCCAAATTTTTTCCAGGAAAAGCGCATTCCCTTGACCAAATGATAATAGAAGGAAATTGAGGCCTCAACCCCAAAAGCAGACTTGACCATGGCCTGTATATTTGCCAGTTCAAGATGGCAATCTTGGGTTATCTACTGGTGGATTGCCCATTTGTGCTCCTTGGTGAGCATGGTTGACACACGCAAGGATTTCTCCATGGCAAGGACACAACCAGTATTGATGAATTTTTGGAAAGTCTTGCTGGCATATTTGGGATCCACTCCAATAATGGCTGCGGCAGCCTTTTAATCACCTGATTCCAGCATTAGCTTAAGCAGGATGATGTGTTTGATGTCGGGGATGCGCTTCTGGGCGGGCTTTTTGGCAGCAGGGATTAGCTTGTTGGCGTTGGGAACAACACAGGGTATGGGCACCTTGGTGTAAAACACAGCAACCTTTTTGAGCACCAGCTGTCCCTCATTGGTTTGATAGAACTGGGTTCCTTGTCATCCTCCTGATTGCCATCACTGACGTAGGGCTTGTAGCTAGTAACAAGTACAGGCTCCACCTTCTCTAGCATAGCTGACGGGACCAACTCTTGCCAGTACACAACGTCAAACACATACAAAGTAAGTTCTACCTCCTTGTTTTTAACTGTTTTGGTAGTGGTAACCTTAGTGGGCTTCCGGGTCAGCTTTGGGACCCAAGGGTTTATGCTCCACACCCTAGCAGCTTGTGCTCCTTGAACCAGCTGTGTCAGTGCAGCGTCACTATGGAACTCTCCTCTCTCACCTCCCTCCTGAGTAGGCACTTGTGTTGCACTAAGTCTATTCTTTGACCTGCAGGGGCAACCGCAACTGCGGCGCACAACAGGTGTATTGATACTCTGTTGCTGTGTTCCTTCCATTTTGAGAATTTAATAATATATTAAATAAAACTTAACTAAGTTACTCCCTAATTTTAATTTTTGCTTTTCTCTGTTTATGGATATTTAATTAATATTTTTTCCCACCCAATATCCCAATTATAGATTTTTTATTTCTTAATTAGTTGTTTTTGGTTTTACAATGCCCATTTTAGAATACTCAAAAAAATCCACCCATTTTCCTAGATTTTACTGCCAAATTCAAACACCCAACACAATATTTTTAAAATTTATATTTCAGATCTTGTGTCTTATTTTAGATACCTTGGTATCATTCATGATTACAATCCATTGCACATATTGTGTCAGTGATTTTGTTTAATTAGTGAGTTTTTTATTGTGTTTTGTTATTGGTTTGCATTTTGACACACCTTGCTTGGGTGTATTTTGTCACCAATTCACATAGTGAACATATGTACATCAAAAGTCAACTCACATCATTTTGTTTGTGAATCAATGTATTTTGGATTGTATTTTGAATGGTTTTGCTTTGTGTGTGAGCCCTTTGTTGCTGTGTTGACTCATTTTGCCCATTAATGCCAATAAACCCTGCTAACAGAGTGTATATTTTAACCTGAGAGTTGGATTTTGTTTAAATCTGAAATCATTTTGTTTAAATCTGAGGTATTTTTGGTTGTCGCCATAGCTTTTAAAACTACTGTATATAAGAGGAAGTGGGTTTAAAACTTATACTGGTAGTTGGCTAGGAAAGGGATCACTTGTTCACTTTTACTTTTATAGACATGCTTTGATGGTAGCTATGGTCCTTACTTGTAAATCCATATATAGGTCACCTCTTATTTTGTGGTTTAGCCAAACAGGATTGCTGGCAGGATTTAACTTCTAGTGTGTTTGACTTCAGTTCCTGATTCCCCAGTATTGAATTGCTGGTTATAATAGTGCAAATTGTTACATGTAGACTTATGTTGGGTTTAAAATTCTGGTAGCTAACTGCAAGAGAGGGGAGCTAAACTTACTAAGTTTGACTCCCATACTGGGGAGAGATCCACCAGGACACCATCCAGTGCAACACTGGGATAGATGCTTAAACAGATGTCCAGAAGGACAAGACAGCAGTTACTGGATAAAGGTAGACGCTACCAGCCATCAGGAGTATCCCTGACAACAGCCAGGTAGTACAACTAGGAGAAAACACCAGATGCACAGGATAGGTCCAGGAGTGGGAGACTTACTGGGGATCACAGGCAAGGAGGCTTGATTTTCCACAAGAGGGACATAAAAGGTCATCTCTTGGGTCAGTGAATAATCACCTTTGCCTGGAGCAAGGTTCTGCAGGAGAGTGGTGCCAGAAATCATTACACTCCTAGCCTTACCCAGGATATCATACATGAGGGATAGAAATCTTGCAGGACTTTCTTTAACAAAGGTCAAGGAGGCAGTCAGGCTCAGCCAAACATCCAGAGACGCAGAGTGCAGAAACAGCAACACTGGTAGGACAGAGAATACCAAAAGTTTGGCCAGTGAGAGCAACATAATACTCTTTGCCTGATATTTTGGGATTTTCCTGGGTTATTTTTGGGGCTTTTACTCTTAAATTTTAGGTTTTAACAGGTAGTTGCAACCTTTGGGGACAAGTAGAGGCCTTGGGATACTTGGTGGACGTAAAGGAGCCCAACCTGTTGTCTTTGGAGCAGGTAGATTTGAGTTTGAAGCACAATTTTGCTTCAAACAAAGATGAATTGAATTAAAAAGTAACTATATATAGGATATATATGATCAAATAAATTTAAAGCCACCTTTTGAAAGCTTAAAAAAACTGAGGTTGAGCCTGCTCTGAAGCAAGAGTTAGGTAAGTGTAAGTCTTTAATACTAATGTTAACTTTTAGGAGAAGCCTAAGAGAAACCTGACAGAAAGGGGGCACTGGGAGGTAAGGAAAAGACTAGGAGATTTTCTACCAATAATTTTTAGGAAAATAAGTACTTCCAAGCAGATAAACTTGAAAGCAAATATCACCTTAAAATTTTATTTAAAATTGACAAGAAGGCATCCCAAGGGGACCTGCCTGAAAACTAAGGAATGGGTTCAGCAATCTTGGGACCATTATGTCAGGATTCACTTTAGCTGCTATTATGAAGTTCCCTTTAATTCCTTATCTTGGTTCTTTTTTAATACTTTTTTTATGCACAGTTACAACATTATTTTAATTGACATCAACTTTTCAGTCCTTGCCATCTTGAAATTAACCTAAAAACATTTAAAGTTGGTTAATAATTTACTTCCAAACTTACCTTTGCCTCTGCACAAGTTTTGAACCCGGGATCTATTTGATTTTATTATTATAGTTTGATCCAAAATCTTATCTTTTGCTGCTTCTAAAATTCAATTACACATTCAATCTTTGATGGGGGTTTCCTTGTTTTTCTGCCGCTTTTGCTCTATACAGTGAGTCACCTGCTCCTGCTCTTTCTGTTTGCTTATTCTCTCTCTTCCTTTAACTTTTTTAAGTTAAGAAATTCAGCTGATTTTTTGTGACGTGATTCCTGCTTCTTAACCAGTTCTGATTAATATTTTACTTCCTTTGCTGCACCTCAATTTTCCAAGCACAACAAAAAGGCTTGGGTTTCTTCACTCTCAACTCTAAGTTGATATTGTTTGACTTGCACCCCAAAAAGGTACTTGTTAGGTTTTGTGGCTTGTGCTTTTCTTGAAACCTGTTTTCTCTTTTTCCATTTCCATCTTTGAATCTTCAGCTTTACTTCATGATCCTTATTGGCTAGCTTTCCAACAGTTAGGTACCCTTTTTAGTGATGCACAAGATTTGATAGTCAATAGTTTAACCCACCAGTTAGTGGCAATCAGTAACCTGACCTTGGAATCAAAATACTAACCCAATCTTCTGTTATTAAGACTGGACTTTATTTTATCTTCTTAGGTTTAATCAACCACCTTAGTCCTTACTTCACTACTTATAAGTTATTAGGAGCTGCAATTATGTTATTATTACAAACCTTACCTACATATCTATATTCAATCAATATAAATATCCTGGGATTGAAAGCTTTAGTTTATAATAATTTGCCCACAAGCCTCAGACCTTACACATTGGGGGAAGGGGGCCTCCTGATTAGCCCAAAGAGAATTTTTACAGCTCTAATACAGAGGGCTGGAGTGTTTTTGATTAATTTCCTCAACTGGGTCTAATTGGCCAGGGACTAAGGTTGGGGCAGAGCAGCTCAAATCTAGGGGTTCAAGGGAGAAAGAGGGTCTTGAATTGATGTGTGCTGATTTTCTGGAGGGCATTTGTTTTAAATGGGGGTGGAACCATGTAGTAAATATTCCAAATGAATTAGATTTTTTTCCCAAGTTGGACACAAATCTGGGAATCAATGGGCCCATCCTGGGAGGGGTACACCAGGAAAAATCTCTGGTTGATTGTGTGTGCCTAAGCTCTCAGTGAATTTAGAGGTTTGGCCAGAATCTGAGGGATTTTTTAGTTCTTTGGGGAAAATGTCCCTATCTAAAGCCAAAGGAGGGAGTGACTTTACACTAACTTTAACACAATGTATGGATGGTTTGCCACAGCCCTGGTTGGGAAGTACAAGGCCATTGCCAGATCTCTGGGTGTTTGCAGTACTTGCTATGATATTTTTTACTTCTTTCTTCTGGGTTTCCTCCTATCTCTGTTCATAGTTTCCTGGGGCATGTGCAAATTCTATCAAGGAAGTAAATCATTTGGTCTTTGCATAGCGCTTGCAAATTAGGTCAAAGATGGCCACTTTGGGAGAAATTTATACAAACTGGCTTGTAGCTTTAGCATATTGAAATCATTTGGGACAAGGCATATGCAAAAAAGTTGGCTGGGTGGAAAGGGGACAATTTAAAACTTGGGGAAGGTCACTTTGAGGCGTACAGCTTGCTTTGGATGGGCAATTTTGGCAGGGTATCTGAGCATCCCAAGATTCTGAGGATTTTGGCTGGTATTGCTTGTTCAAGTACAGTTTATAAACTTCTGGAACATGTGTGTAATTAGGATTATGGTGGATAAGATATATGCAGATCCAACCTTTGCCATAATGTAGCTGGCCGGATTGGATCCGTTCTGGAGCTGTGGGACCCTAGCTTGGAGAATCCAATGTTTTCAGAAAGGATCTGGATGGGGAAGGATTCTTTCCTGTGGAATAGTTGTGCACTCACTTGGCATCCAGGCAGAAATCCAAGGGTGAAAATATGGGTATGTGGTAATCATAACAAATAATCAATATATCACATATAGATTAAAATAAATTTTATTTTATATTTTATTTTATATAAAAATAAAGTGCAAATAACTCATTCAATGCACATAATAAGATCCAAAAATAGATCACTCAGCAGTGAAAAAGTAGAACCCCAATTCCGATAAAGGTGGGGCCTGCCTGATTTCATAAGAATTGGGACCAGGTTTGCTCTGAGTGGCTGCTTTATTATAAACCAGTCATTAGTGCATATCTGATGCAACCCTAGATGCAATAGCCAAACCCTTCACAAAGGACAAGATCATGTCACAAGGCAGTAATGTCTATGTAAAATTGAAGTGTCTCTGTATAACCTGTGTAAGCACGAGCATGTACTTGCTGGGACTCAGTACCACATACCTCAGGATGGGCCCAATCCTGGATATGATCATCCATGATTGATGAGATTCTATCTGCAGATGTATAGTAATCTTATCTGACATGTCCGTCTAAATATAATGGAGAGGTTGGGGTCTCAGTAGTGTTGTAACTGAACCAATGAGGATTCAGTATTTGGAATTGGGGAAGACAACAGTCCAATAGGAAGGACAAAATAATAAGAACAAGGTATCATTTATTGTAGAATATTGTGAGTAATATACTATATAGGAAAACCCACAAAGCCACAAGGGGGTGGCATAGTGGGAAATTCCATGTAAGGTTTGGAGCCAAGGAATAACTCATGCAGGAATCAGCAAGTCAAATTGGCAGCGCTCCTAATTAGGATGAAGTACCCGCCATTTGATATTGCCATCAGATTAATCCATAACATTAGATACGTCAAGGGGCGGCTCATCAAGCACCCCCTGTGTATCGTAAGATACATTAGCAGGCAAGTCTGGAAACTCGGTTGCAACAGTAGGGGTTGGATTAAATTTGATTATGCCAAAGTAGTACCAGCTTGATGTTGAAGCACGTTTTATCATGATCCCTTTTGATCTTAGTATGCTGGATTGCATGGCCAAAGTAAATCATCATTCTATAGAAATCTTAAATTAAAAAATTCTTATGAAAAAAAGATTATCAAAAAAGCTATGTTCTAAAGATCATCCATCATGGAGTAGGGAAAAACAGTTTTATAACCTCTGTTTATTCATTCAAGATATATTCTGCTGTGTCCACCTCTCAAAGCCAGTCCACAACTTGCAATAATTGTGACATCAGAAGTCGCAGTAATAGCGACAATTTGTGACTAAAGCTTAAGTCATGGTACATGTATGACGATTATTTAATCAAACCATGATTTCACTTTTATGTATATTTTTATGCTAATTTGGCTTCTTTAAATTTTATGATCAAGCATTTAGAAAAAGCAAGTTTAATTTCACGCAGCTAGGTTTTTTGCCATAGCTGACGTCATATATCATATTATAAACTGAATTAATTTACATCAGTATCTGGTAATGTTTTGGCATAATTGTTTTTATCAAGCCAAATCCAAATATCCCAGAATGTGTTTTATATTTTTACCCGCTATTAAAGGACTTGGCATGAGGTTCCAAAACAACGGCACAAATATCAATTTTCGATCATTTGCATTTAAATTGAATGATTGGGCTTAATTTATTTCCCATCAATATAAAAACAATCATACTCAAATATTTCCAGGTATTGATGTAAATCAGTCCAGGTTATATATGACGTCATATATGGCAAAAACAACCCCTAACAACTTAGAATCAACTTTACTTTTTCTGTATGTTATATCATAAAATTAAAATTATTAAAATATAATTTAAGAAAAATTAATATATTTGCAAAATAAGTCGACTAAGCTTTAATTACAAATTGTCACACCACACTGTGACTTCTTGATATCGCAGTCGACGCAAACTGCACTGCAATTTTTAGAGGTTGGCACAGGTGTGTCATTAAGATACCAACCTAGAACAGAGTTCATCTGGAATGAATAAAATACATGTGCTAGTGTTTACTGTTCTGCCCAATCCAGACGGACAGGCTAGAATCTGGGTTCAGGGATAACATGTTTGTCAATGTCGAGGCAAAGTGCGATGCAAGAACATCCCACATGGTACCTTATTAGGTATGTCCTTGCAGCAGGGTTTTATAAAGGGACAGGATCTAAGTCGAAGGGTGTAATGAAGTCTGAACTCCTACTTGCAGTTGTACTTGCAGGCGTGCAATGCCATAGCAACATGTTCTTCCCAAAGCCGCGCGGCAACTTGCAGTGGTGGGGCTACTGCTCGCGGGGCGAGAACTGTAAAACGGCTTGTGACTCTCCCAAAAACAAGGCCAACATTGGGCCAGGAACGCTCATAGTCAAGCGAGGCGATAAGATGACCGTCAAGTGGAAGCGTCAGAACCATCCCGGCGGCTTTGTGCGCTTGGCCATGGTTCCCTTGAAAGACTCGGATGAAGAAAGCAAGTTCGATAGCAACCCCATCAAGTATGTATGTTACGAGACGAACTGCAAGGAGAGTGTGCACCAGGAAATCCTCGGGAAAAACAATGGGCCTGGGGATGGCTTGTGCTCTACTGACATCCACATCCCAGGAAATCTTCACGACGGGCCAGTCACTTTACAGTGGAAGTGGTATGGTGGCGGTGTTTATTATGCCGACAGAAACACGTCCTTTGCCCACTACGTCTCATGTGCAGATCTGCGAGTGCAAGGCGGAACGAAGTCTGGGGCCAAGCCCAAGCCTGTTTTCAAGGGAGGGGATGTTGCCACCTCAAGGAATGATCAGTGCCGCTACTGGTCTACTGACAGCGTCCATAAATGTCCTCTCGGGGCAGAAGACAAGAACAAGAACGGGTGTGGCTACCGTAAGCCTGAGAAATTTGGCCCCCCCGAAGAATGGCTCAGTGCGCCAGGACATGTTCTTGAGTAGAAACCATCTGCTCTACAAATGCTAGACTGCCCTTGAAATAAATTATTTTAAAGATTCTTTAATTCAATGAGCTTCCAACCCAAGCTTCAGTCGAGGCATTTGGAGAAAAATGCAAAGTAAATCAATCCAATTTTCTTATTCAACAAAGCAGAAGACAAAATAGAAATTTATAAAATCAAATTGATGAAAGAAGCAAGCCTTGTTAGTCTACAATCGCAAGCAGCTCTTCATCATATTGATCCCGAAAATCAAATTTAGACTTGGTTTTTAGAGCACATACATGGTAAGATTTAAACTATATTTTTATGCCCCAGCACCTCACTTTCTGAGCAGTTGAAATACGATATTTAAACCCTCAGCTTCAAGTAACTACACGAAACCGTCCAATGAAAAGCGGCACTATCTGCAAGTTGGGATCCTGCAGCTTAGGGCTGCGTCGGATTTCGGACGGGTGGCTTCTTTTTAGAAAAGAAACCACCCGTCCGAAATCGTTTCATTTTTTTAGTAAATCAGGAAGTTGAACTTCCAGATTTTTTTTAAAATAAAAATTATATTTTTTTCACTTTCTTTATTTTAAAAATTAAAATAGTCAAATTTGAAATTTAATTTGTTTAAAAAATAGTTTTTTATTTTAAAATTTTTTTTCTGGCCGTCCAGAAAACAGAAGGCCTTTCAAGGCCTTCTTTTTTTATGAAATTTTGGATCCCCCCAGCATAGGGGAATCTGAAAGAAGGTTACAGGGAAGGACAACAGGGCGATTACGGCATTTGCCGTAATCGTCCTTTTTCTGGGCCGATGCAGCCCTACTGCAGCTAGGGCTGCAGAGGAGTTTCAGACTGCATTCCAAGTTGGCCAGGATTTGGATAGTAAAATCAGATTCTTTCTGGAAGTGTCATACAGTAGTTTTAAAAGCTATGGCAACAACCAAAAATACCTCAGATTTAAACGAAATGATTTCAGATTTAAGCGAATTCCAACTATCAGGTTAAAATATACACTCTGTTAACAGGGATTTTTGGTGTTAATGGGCAAAATGGGTCAACACAGCAAAGAAGTGCTCACACGCCAAGCGAGACTATTCAAAATACTATCCAAAATATATTGATTCACAAATGAAATGGTGTGAGTTGACTTTCGGTGTACATATGGGTCATTATTTTAGGAATTAGGCCATTTTCTAATACACATGTGGCTCAAGTCGTAGTATAACACAGTTCAATTTTAAAAAAAATTACAAATGTTTATATTTAAAACAGTAATAACTCAACAAATATTTAATATTTTTTTACACTGTAAGCTATCAAAATGAAGCTAAGAATCTTATCTTTCTATTGGTGTAAAAATATTAATATGTATACTATATTGAATATTAAAGCGAAAGCAACTTAAAAGAGCATATGCCAGATTTTATTATATTATTTTGATAATGAAATAAAATAGATTGCTTTAAGCTAAAAAAGTTAATTTTTTATTAATTTGATATATAAATTTTATTTGATGAAATTAAAGATAAGATTGAGAGCTTTATTATTACTTTTAAGTTTATTCAAAAAGCTCAATTCTTTAGGATTTTATGGTAGTTTGAAGTTAGAATGTTTTTATCACTGTTTAGATTAATTTTAAGGTTCAAGTGAGCTTTGAACCTCAAATTGAGCATTCTTTAAATAGAATTCTTTAATATTTTATCATTTTAAAAATATGCAGAAGAGTTACAGTTAAGTGAATACATCATTTTAATTGGTTTGCATTGATTACAAAGAGGATATGATGTAAAAATGATGCTTAGCTGCTTCACATGAATCACTTGTGCATAAAAACTGGGTATTTAATTAATTCTACAAACATAAATTCAAGTTCAAACTATAGTAAAAGCTATCACACTATTTCTTTCAGAATAGTGCCATTTAGCTTGGTCTATAAAAACTAAAGCACCTCAAAGCTTCTAATCCAAAAGACCCCATTCAAAGGCCACACTCTGATCAGAACTACTCCATCATTAAGGCACATTTAAGAGATCTGACCTAATTACAGATTCAAAATACTACCATGTCTCCAGTTAAATTTACTTCTGCCATGCTACCCCTTTTTTCCTTGGGAGCTTCAACAAAAAGAGAAAGAATTGCAATGTTAAAAAAGGCATTCCTCTTTATTGCTGGTGATGATCTTGATAATTTCATCAAGCACTTCCTTACTCAAACTGAATTTGGGAGATCTCAGTTCCTGCCAACTATTCAAAATCAGAAAAGCAATGACTTCATTGAAAACTTAAAGGATCTCATGAAATCTTCTCCCCAAAAGCATCTTCCAGCCTTGCGATCTCTGGCCACTTCCAGTTACTCTTTAAAAGAGCTTAATGATATGGGATTTAATATAACCAAAAGTGAGTTTGAATATTCAAGAGAAACAAATAAAAATAAAAATGTAAGCTTAAACAAAGAAAGCCACAAAAATAATAACTATTCATTAAAATAAGAAATAATCAAAAAAATAATTAAAAAACTGCTGGAAAATTCTTTTGAAACAAGCCTGTTTACAAAAAGGGTGCCAGAAAAAAATCATAAAGATATTGAAAAAGAATGAGTGAATACTCAACTGCAATAAAATGCTCTCTCTTAAAAACAAAAAAGAAATACATGAAAATATGAAAATAAAAAATGAAATTTCAGTTTCAATTTCTACTTACTATAAATTAATCCCTAAAAATATAATAAAGAGTAAAAAGCAAACTGATATGTGCAATATTTGTAATTTAAAAAATTCACTAGAAAAAAAGAAGGAATAATGTGAAAGTAAAAACTTACCATTACCAGAATCTATAGACAATAACTTAAAGACTATTAAGCAGCACCGATACTTTTATGTTCATCAAAATAGGGAACATAAAAAAGATATTAATGAATTAGATGATGAGTCTTGTGTTGTAGTTATAGATTATAAAGAAAACTTAAAGGTTGGAAGAGATCCAATTTAGACCAATAATTGTTTTTATTCAAAAAAAACTATCTCATTATTAGAGCTTGCATTGGCATTTAAAGAAAATAATAAAGTTAAATATGAATACCATGAGTTTTAATCTCAAATATTGTCTCATGATTCTTTATTTTCATGTGAATATCTAATAAGCCTTCTTAAATTAGATAAGTTAAAAAAATAAATTATATAAATGTATGGACTGATAATGGAAACCATTTTAGATCCTATGAATTCCTATATTATCTTTTAAAGAGGCACCAAAATACATTAAAGGGTCTATTAAATACAATATATTTGCAGAATGTCACGGGAAAAGCATTGTTGATGATCACTTTGGTTTGATATCAAAAACATTAATAGAGAAAGAAAATCAGCTTTATATTAACAATATTAATGATCTTAAAAATATTTTTGAGCAAGAAGAAAAAAGAAAAGAATCATATAAATCAGTGCTATCAGGCTCAAACATTTTTCAAAAGTCATTCTTTTATAATTATGAAAGAAAAGTTAGACCTATAAAAAGAGAGCTTGAAGTTAAAAATCTGCGTATTAATCTTTCATATTTGATGAAAGATGGGAAGTTATATAATTCACCTCTACCATTTAAAGGTTTAACAAAATATTCTGAGATAGCTTATCATCTGAAATCACGTGATGATACCAGAGAAACAAAAATATCAGAAGATGCTAGTGGTGTATTGGGGTAAGTTCATGAAGCAGGGCAACTTACTAGAGGGTGTATTTTAAATAGAGTTATTAGTCTTCCAAAAACAACAATCTTTTTTTCTGAAACAAACTAAGAATATTTATGATGGTCCAAAGATAGGGTAATAGCATTTATAGCTTTGGGGCTGCTATTACTCTCCCATGCAACTCACCATAAATATTTTTGGTTTATAGTTTGTAGTAGCACTTAAGATATTTTAAGTAATACTATAAGTTGCAATTTTCAATTCTAAAATTGATGACTCATTTTTAAAAAATAATCTTAGCCCAAGATCAATTAAAGTTTTGGGATCAATTGTATTTTAAGCTTTCTGAATAATTTGAATATGAATAATGTGATTAAGTTATAAAATCATCAATCTGGCGCCTAGGCATAACAAGAAAAATAATGACCCATATGCTTACTATACAAATTGGTGACAAAATACACCCAAGCGTGGTGAGTCAAAACTCAAACCAAAACCAAAACCAAAACACAATAGCAGCTCACTATATAAATGAGATTTACTCAAATGTTGTGTACAATGGATTGTAATCAAGAATGATACCAAGGTATCTAAAATAGGGCACACAATCTGAAAAATAAATTTTAAAAATATTGTGTTGGGTGCTTAATTTTGCGTAAAATATGGTAAAATGGGTGGAATTTTTTTGGGTATTCTAAAATGGGTGTTGTAAAACCAAAAACCCTAATCAAGAAATAAAAATCTATAATCAGGATATTGGGTGGGTAAACTCTAATTAAATATCCACATTCAGATAAAAAGCAAAAATTAAAAACCATTGTATAACTTAATTAAGTTTTATTTAGTATTTTATTAAATTTTAAAATGAAAGGTACACAACAACAGAGTAAAAATGCACCTGTTGTGCACTGCGATTGCTATTGCCCCCACAGGTCAAAGAACAGAGTTAGTGCAACCCAAGTGCTTACTCAGGAAGAAGATGGAAGAGGAGAGTTCAATAGTGATGCTGCACTGACACAGCTGGTTCAAGACACACAAGCTGCTAGGATGTGGAGCATCAACCCTTGGGTCCCCAAGCTGACCTGGAAGCCCACTAAGGTTACCACAACCAAAACAGTCAGGAACAAAGAGATTGAGCTTACCTCCCATGTGTTTGACGTTGTGTACCGGCAAGAGTTGATCCCGTCAGCTATGATGGAGAAGGTGAAGCCTGTGCTTGATACTACTTATGAGCCTTACATTAGTGATGGTGACCAAGAAGACAACAACAAGCCTGAGTTCTATAGAACCACAGAGGGGCAGTTAGTGTTAAAAAATTGCTGCATTCTACACCAAGGTACCCATGCCTTGCAAGCCTGTCACCAATCAGGATCCTGGCTTGTCTGAACCCACAAAGCCCGCTCAGAAGTGCATTCCCAATATAAAGCGCATCATCCTTCTCAAGCTAATGTGGGAATCTGTTGACTATAAGGCAGTTGTGGCTCTTGTTGGTGTGGATCCCAAGTATGCCTCCAAGACATTCAACACCTTCATTGAGACTGGCTGAGTCCATGTTGCAGAGAAATACTTGCGCGTTTTCACTATGCTTACCAAGGAGCACAAATAGGCAATCTGCCAGTGGATAACCCGGGACTGTCATCTTGAACTGGCAAATATACAGGCCATGGTCAAACTACATTTGGGGTTGAAGCCTTGATTTTCTTTTCTACCATCTGGTGAAGGGAATAAGCTTTTCCTGGAAAAGCTCCTGGTATCTCTGTACAATTGAAATAGCCTAACCAATGTCAAGACCCGGAAAAAATACACTGAGGCCTACACTTCCCTAAAAAAATAAAGCAACAGTGATATTCTACTATAGTGACAAATCAGCATTTGGCTCATCTATGTAGAATGCATGTGGGTATGTCCCAAAAGGCTCCAATGATGGGGTAGCTTGGCCTGCTTCAGTCTGCGCCACAGCCTATTCAATGGTGGCTCTCTTTGGTCCAAAGGGGATTGTGACGGTCCACATGTTTGGTGGTTTGTAGGCAGGGCTAATGTTGGCCAAGCAAAAGATTGGTTGTTTGTTGCAGGTAGAGGCCTAGTAGGTAACATAGGACTACTAGGGGTAAGTAAGGTGAGCCTAGTAGGTAACATAGGACTACTAGGGGTAAGTAAGGTGAGCCTAGTAGGTAACATAGGACTACTAGGGTAAGTAAGGCCTGGCTGGTAGGTAACAAAGGACTACCAGAGGTAGATGTTGCCTCCACCCAGCAGAATATATTGGCTGCTTTGGGCTATAGTTCTTCACCTAGCAGGGAACTGTGGCTGCGGAAGGGTGAAGACTGAGATAGCAAGCAGGGAACTTTGTCTATCTGGGGGGAGAAGGTTTTGGACCCCTGGCAGGTAACACGGGCTGCCAGGGAGGGGAAGAGCTCTGAGGGCTCTACATACCCTGATACGTTTACAGGAGGTCTGTGAGCAAGCATCCTATCTAACAGACTGGTAGGGTGTCCTTGTTTATACCCCTATGGGAGCTTTGGGGGAACCCAAAGTGAGCATTGTAGGGTATAGATTTGCTCAGAGGTGTCACCAAGGTGGTTTGCTTGGGGAAGCAGCTGCAGAACTTGGTGTGATCAGGCCTCTGGGAAGTAGAGCTGATTACTCTGCAACTGAAAGCTCAGACTTAATCACCTGGGTGAGTAAAGGCAACACATAGACATTAATCTATGGTTGAATGGCCTAAGTGGAGTGCCACTTACAAGGGCCCAGTCAAATGCCAGTTCAATGTAGACTCATGCCTGGGTCTAAAAGCTCTGGTAACAGGTACTGAGATAAAGAACCAAGGTGGTTCACGGAATTAAAAGAGAAGACTAGTGAGAGGGGCTGTTTGATCACAGTGAAGGCTAGTTGACGGACTATTGATTCATATTGAATTGTGGGAACCAAGATGGTTCATTGTGCAGAGGGAACTAAGGAGGTTCCTAGTGAGGATTTGTTGAGGGACTGGTTGAGGATAAGCTGAAGGACCAGAAGATTATGATGCAGGACTAGCTGATCATGATGCAGGTTGGCCAAAGGACCAGAAGATTGTGTTGCAGGAGTTAGCTGAAGAGCTAAGAAGATGTGGGTGCAGGACCAGGAGGTAACCTGAAGGAACTAGCCAGACTGGATACAGAGACTGGAAGAGCTTATTTTAATGTCTTTTGAGAGGAAAATGAATAAAAAGAAGCAGTTAAATAATAATACTTCCTGATTATGATTAAAAAAGGATTAAATATCATATAATTAAAAAGAAAGAGGAGGGAAAATGATCTACAGTGTGTTAAAACTGTAAGTTTATTAAAAGGAGAATTGAGTAAGAAGGGAGCCAGAAAGAGGCCAGAAATAGGACAGGGAAACTGTAAGGGAAAAAGAGCAAATTTTGCTGAGAACAACTAGGAGAGGCAAGAGGACAAGCAGCAAGTGGGTTCAAAGTTGCAAAATGTTAATAAAACATGGATAAACGTTGTAAAATTGAGGGGTCAAAATTTGCCTAAGTAAAACAATTGCAGAAGCGCTCAAGATTTGCCGGGGAAACATGACGGGAATCACGGCAAAACCGTTTGAAACACAGAGAAGTTGTTTACCTGGAGCAAGACAGCCTCAAGTTTGAACCAGGGTCAAGAGCAAGTCATCCGGGGAAACCTTTTCTGCAAAACTGTTGAATTGAGGCATATGATTAGCTGCAAGCCAAAGTCTGTTTGATCAGTATTTTGAGAGCTTTAACTTAAGATTTAGAGCCTAAAAAATGAGGAGCAGAAGCAGGAAATTCAGGGCTTTAATTAGCTGAAGTAAGTTTTGAAGTCTAATATATTGTAGAGGGAAAAAACAGGATAGTTTAAGCTCTTGAAAACCAGAGTTCTAAGAGAGGTTTTTGGTCTGAAACAAGGAGCTATAAAAGGGGGAGCTATCTGAGACTCTTGAGGGACAGGATAAAGTGGATTACAAAGGCCACAAGAGCTACAGAAGGAGCCAAAGACCAAGAGAAGGAAGCCTGAGCTGGAACAGACCGCAGAAGCCCAAGTTCAAGGTGCCAAAGTCCAAGTTTAAGGAGCAGGAGTCCAAGACCAAGCATAAGGAGTCCAAGATATTGTTGGAGGACTTCAAGTATTGGCAAATCCATATTGTTTCCTTGACCACCTGGGCCATATACCAGAAGGTTTCTAAGGGGATCTTCTTTCTGAGAGTGAATAAAAGCCCATTTTGATCCCTATACATATTTCTGAGATACATTTTCCCTTACTAGATAATGACAATCCCTTCCAGCTGGTCCCTGGCTATGATCCAGGACACACTTTGGGGACAGGTGGATAGGAACCCCATAGGGATTAAGCTGTATCAAATGATATTGGGTTCTCATAATAGCAGGACCTTCTTATCTTTTCTCTGATTGGTCCAGGAGCACAAGCCCAGGCTTCATCAATGTAATAGTACTGGACAATGTTGGTCTCCACAAGGTGGCAGATATTCTTGCAGAATTTCTATCAATTGACACCAGAAGTGCAGTGGGCCCTCAGCAATTGGCCACAGCAAATTTGCGCCTTCTCTTCCTCCCCACCTATTTTCCCTTTCTAAATCCCATTGAGGAAGTTTTTGGGTGGCTCAAGCAAGTTGTCAAGCAAGGGAGCCCAACTGGGACCAAGGATCTGTTTGATTTTCTCCAGGCTGGGATCCACACCCTCCCAGCTGAGACTGTGGCCAAATTCTATAGCCACACTGATTCATTTCTCCCCACATGCCTTGCTCAACAGCCAATCAATTAAAGGCATAGCATGTCCAACTTTTTTTATATTCTCTAATTTACTATTTAAGATTTATTAATTAAAATTTCATATTTAGAAGCTTCCAAGCCCACAATCACATTCAGTGGGACCATCAATGAAGGTTTGTAACTTATTTATTTTATATTAAATTATTATGGCCTCTGAGGCTATCCCAAACACTTGATAATGGATTACACATATATATCTATATCATTCTTGTCAAATGAATATAAAAATGAGATTAAAAAAGTTAAATGTAAAGTGTAAAAGTTAGAAGTAAATTTTATTAGCATATGTTATTATGTTTTTATGAAGACCTTCTTTGGTTTTTTTTGCAAAACTTGTTTGCTAAAATAAGAATTAGAAAAATTAATTATTTTAAAAAGAAAATTTTAAGAATGTAGCTAATATTGAGGAAAGAGATTTTTATTGAGGGCGCCTGTAGTGGGTTCTTTGGTATGTACCCACCCGGCAATGGAGATGGCACACAACCTCCACCACCACACCGTAGACAATGGATACACCCTGATTGAAAAATTCTTGACGGCTAGTAAAAGGGAGTATGGTGAGGTGGGATTTCAGGAGCAGCTTTTCTGCCGGGGCTGCAGTCCCGTAAATCCCTGCCAGGATCAGGGCATCCTGGATTACATGGTCCACCAAGCCGTAGCCCAGGGGGACTTTCTTGTTATCTAGGGAGAGCCCCGCCTCCTTGATCCTGATAAGGACCCTGTCCAGGCTCTCTACAGATACACTCATCTTATAGTAAAAGAGATAACCAAGGTAAACCACCAGATGAAGCCTTTGTCCAGCAAAGGCCTCTGTAAACTCACAGAGTTTTTTATATACAGAAAAAATCTTCTTCTCATGCTTGGTCTTGCCAAAGGTAAGATCCATAGCCAGAGGGATCCCTGTCTTGTTGGCACTCCAGGTCAGCCCAAAGTCATCAAGGAGGATTTTGGTCTTCTTCACAGCTGTTGCATCTGCAACAGCCAATTTTCCTACCTCATGCCCAAAGTTTCCCAGAAGGTAAGATAAGGTGTGCTCCACCAAGAAGCAGAAGCAAGCAGCCACATGGGCCCGGCCCATCTCTGGTACGTTCTTGAATGGGAGCATTGCCAGGACGTCCCAAAAAAGCTCAATGGAGTTTACACAGTAAACTCCACTGAGGACCACTGGGTCAAGGCGGACCAATTGAGCATCCTTGTAGGCAGTAACTGTCACGGTAAGTTCATAATGCCAAGGATTATTTGGTTGAGTAGGAAAGCTCAGAAAGCCATAAAACCTTTAACAAAACTGACTGATTTAACAGACTTGAATCAAACAGTTGATTGAAAATGGGTTACAGCTGCTCCAATTTGCCGGTCAAATCTGATTTCCCCCTGTAAGTTGATGTTGATAAAGTGACGTAATTTAAGGGTCACCAGATATGAACTTATTTATCAGCATGGTCATCAGAAATTGGTCACCAAAGGGTTTTTTGCAACCTGGATCAGATACTCACTTGACAATGTGGAAGGAATAGGAGCTCAGGATCCAGGCAGTATTGCTTAGTCAATTTTTTGATATATATTGAATAATTTTCACTGTTTCAACTCTTAAGAGTTGAGTCCTCCCAAAACATTTACTCAATAAAAACCATATATCCCTTGGTCTAACTTACTTTTTTAAAATGCATCCTGTAGTTGGGTTGTTGCGCTACATTCCCTACAATCTGATTCTCAGCCAAATCATTACTGGAAGATGGGGACTGTAGTTGGAACTTTGTTGTTGGCACCGCCCAATGTTAATTTCATGCCTGCCAATCTTGGAGTTGTACCCCCATTTTTGAAAATGAAAATTGTGTTGCATCTCAATGTCCTGAACTTTATTCAGAAGACACTCTGATGCTTTCACAAGCTATTTATCTTGGGCTACTTTGGTTAGGATTGATTGTTTTACTTAATCCTAGTATCTTTATTGGGAATTTTACAAAACAGTATCTGAAGCCACATTGGTGGTTAATCATTAACTCTATGTGAATTTGGATGGTAATTCCTCACCACTTAGAAACAGCTTCTTACTATCCCACAATTTCTGTCATATTACTCAACTCTTCTACGTCTGAGTTTTTGGAAGAAGTTTGTCATTAATTCATGTTTATTTTCTTATATTCTGTCAAGATATCTGCGTTTAACATGTTTATTTGTATCAGTTCTTTTCTGAGTTTTCAGTTTGGACTTTTTTAATTTGTAGTTTCCCTCTCTGGTTGCAGTTGTTGAGACTGGTTCTTCTGTTTCCTATTTTAGCCGCGCCATGTCATTTTGGCACCCGGATTATTTTCCTGCTCCACCCACTGATGAAATTTTGCATGATTATTGTCAGCTTTATCATTCTATTTTGTTTAAAGCCTTAGTCACAAATACCAATTTTACCATGTGATGACAAAAGTTT
Organism: Entomophthora muscae; assembly: GCA_014839935.2. Classification (NCBI taxonomy): domain Eukaryota; kingdom Fungi; phylum Entomophthoromycota; class Entomophthoromycetes; order Entomophthorales; family Entomophthoraceae; genus Entomophthora; species Entomophthora muscae. The sequence goes on from QTSX02002952.1 coordinate 79,726, forward strand.
CTGAGGATGCTTGTAAATGGTTGTCTGCAGTGGAGCGCAATCCACGTATTTTGACAGAAAGCACATCTTTGTACCCTTTGTTAAAAAATTTGTGTGTATCTATTGAGGAGCTCAAAGTATATTTTAAGTTTTACATCTTCCAACAGGGTAATACTCAGCTCTCAATGTTCCTTCCTCAGTTTCTTGTCTACTGCTGTACAATTGATATTCCTGAAGTGAATAAACTCTCAGCGTTGTGATTAGCAGTTGACCAAACTTCCCAGGATTTGGCAGCTTGGGATTCTTGTTAACCACAACTGAGGCCCTGGTAATCCAAATTCTTTCTCTGGTCACAAATCTGTCAACTTCCAAGCAAGGTGCAATGAAAATCAAAGCCAAACCCGCTGCTTGCTCCTGGTTTTCTGGGACTTGTTCCACAGGGGTTTCCTCTAGCCAGAGTTGGGATTGTTCTCCCCATGTTTTTTCTCAGTTGCAATTGGCTATCTTGAACAAAACCACCAAGGTAAATGAAGCGCCAGTAGTGTCTGTCCCAAGAGTTCATTGGCTATGCTCCAGCACGTTGCGTCCGCAAAGTCTTTGGTAGTTGAGTCCAAAGAGTTGCCTCTTGTTCCTATTGATTGTGATCATCCTGTCCTTCCTGTTGCTGTCCAAGAAATGATTTAGCATTATTTTCAGGAGCATCCTGACTCCTTAGCTGCTGTCTGTACCACTGAAGAGAAGCAAGATCCTGCTGAGGTTGAAAAATTTGCAGCCAATAAATCTACTTCTTGTTACTTCTTGTTTTATGGTAGCACCAATAACGGTCAAACAATCTATTGACCAGCTATTCTGTTGGATACAGGTGCTTTCAAGAAATTCATGAGTGTTGATACTGCAGACTTGCTACAACTCAAGTATCACCCTGGAATGCTGGTTAGGGGTAGAAAATGTCAAATGTTTTCCTCTTTCCATCTTAAGAATCTAGTGACATTTGTAGTTGCAGGTCAATATTTTACTGCAAGGTTCTACATATGCTATATCCTTATTTATCCTATTATCTTGGGGGTGTGCTGGTGGCGGGACCATAATGTATTGACCCTGCTAAAAGAAAATGAGCTACAAGTGGACCACTCTTCAGGCATATCCATCTGTATTCTGTGTTGGGTATGTCAGATTTAGAGCAGTCTTCTCAGACAATCCAGTTGGTTCTGTTCCTACACCTGTAAGTTTGGATTTACCAGCATGCCTTTAACCCTGGTCCACAGCATTTGACGCAACTAGGGTCAAGGTCCTTCCCAAGCACACTCAGTTTGACTTTGACTTTAAGGTTACTATTGATCTGATTTGTATTGCGTCTCCTATTTACCCTTTGACCTTAATGGAGAACGCATGTTTGGAGGAGTGGACTCAGGACATGTTGGCAAAAGGATATATCTTTAAGAAGGCTTTGTCAATCTGTTCTCCATTTTTGTTTATTCAAAAATTAATGGGTCTCTTAGTCCTTGTGTTGATTACAGGAATTTGAACAACATGACAATTCCTGATCCCTACCCTTTACCTCTCAAGGCACAAAGTTGTCAGTTCTCAGTGTGTCAAGAAGGCAAAGGTATTATTGAAACTTGATCTATTGAATGCGTTCAACCAAATCAGGATCACAGAAGTAATGGAATGATTGTCAGCATTCAGGACTAAGAAAGGTATCTTCCATTTCCATGTTATGCTTTTTGGATTGAAGAATGCTCCAGCTTGCTTTCAGAAATTGATTGACTCAGTTTTGGGAGATCTCCTGGGTCTTTGTGCCATTGTGTATGTGGATAACATCTTGGTGTTCTCTCTGGATAAGGAGTCATATAAGGCCCACGTGTCAGCAGTTATTGATCTCATTCTCCAGCTAATTTGATCATCAAACAGAGTAAGTGTGAATTCTTTAAATTTAAGGTTACCTTCTTGGGTAATATTATCTTTGAGGATGGCCACACTATTGCTCATGACAAGGAAGCTGCAGTTTGAGAGTATGCTACTCCTGTAACAGTATCCCAACTCCATAGTTTCTTGGTAACTTGTACATTCTTGAAGAAATTTACACCACAATTTTCTGAAGTGGCTGCTTCCTTATAATCAGCTAGCGGAAAGACAACTTTGGTCTGGACGCCTGAGTATGCAAACACAGTTGTAGCAGTCAAGGCTCTCTTGTTGTTGTCACCTTTGTTGAGAGATGTGGATCCTGAGCTCCCTTTTGTGGTTTCCACAGATGCCTCTAAATATGCTGTGGCTGGTGTGTTGCTACAGACTTCTGGCAATGGGGTTGAGAGACCTGTAGGGTATTTCTCCTGGAAGATGGAGGCTCAGGAATGCAACTACATGATTTATAATGAGGAATTTCTGGCAGTGGTAGAATCCTTAAAACATTGGCACCACCATCTCATGTCAGCGTGTCATCTGTTTTTAGTAAGGACTGACCATAAAGCTCTTCTTTATTATTGCCAACCCAGAGTTTTGTTGGGTTGCCAATCCAGATGGCATGGTGATCTGACAAGATACAAGTTTTACTACAAGTTCATTAAGGATGCTGATAATCACTAGGCAGATGCACTGAGCAGAAACCCTTCCCATCTCCCAGATGCTGGTATGGACGCTGAGTTTAACACACATACTATGATTCCAGACAAGTATGTGGTTCCTTTTGTATTACCACCACCTTCTTTGCTGGCCACCATGTCCTTAACTGAGGGCGCAGACCTAGACTTATATTCCAAAGTTAAGTTTCTGCAGCCTCTGTCCAAAGATTACAATAGGCTATTGGAACTAGCATGTGCAAACCCAGTTGACCAGCCACAGGGCTATCACAATATAGGTCCAGCTCTATATCATCAAGGTTGCTTGTGGGCTCCAGAAGGAACCAGTTGGGACAAAATCATGGAGGCCCATCATACCTGTCCGGCTGCAGGCCACCCAGGGAAAAATAAAACAGTGGAACTAATCCATCTCCAGTTTTCCTGGAAAGGTTTGACAGTGCAGTTAACAGCTTTTTTTTGAGACTGCATTGCATGTGTTTGGTTCAAGGCAAGCCGGAATAAGACTACTGGTTCCACTACAGCCCGCTGTAGGACCCTGGACGTCTGTGTTAGTAGATTTTATTGGTGAACTTCCTGATTCCAATGGGTTTAATGCAATCATAGTGGTGGTAGATTTTTTCACAAAAATGGCACACTTTGTACCTTTCTCAACCACAATTACTTTGGTGGAAACATCTAGGTTGTTTGTGAATAGAATCTCTCCCTATATGGCATCCCAATGGAGATTGTGAGTGATTGTGAACCCAATTTATTGCTCAGTTCTGAAAATTTACTGGAATTCTTTGTATCAAATTGTGCTGTTCCACAGATTTCCACCCCCAATCTAATTGACAAACATAGAGGATAAACCAAAGTTTGGAGGTCTACCTACGTTGCTACACCAATGCACAGCAAGATGACTGGTGTGCTAATTTACTCATGGAAGAGTTCACATATAATAACGCCCTGCACACATCAACTCAAGTCTTGCCATTCTATGTCAATGTGGGCTAAAATCCCTTGTCTAACATGGGTCCCTGTTTGGTTAGCAACGTAGAAGCTACAACTAATCAGGCTGCTGCATTGAAGCAGGTTCATCAGGAGCTCCAGGTTACTCTTGCTGCTGCTGTGACAACTTACAAGGAATACACATATTGCAAGCGCCAGGAAGGTCCAACCTACCAGCCAGGGAATCTGGTCATGGTGAATGCTTGCAATATGAAACTTAAGGTCCCTTGCTGCAAATTAGGTCCCAAGGAAGTTGGTCCCTTCAAAGTTTAATGTCAAATTGGTCATCTGCCTATCAACTAGATTTACCCCCAGCTTTTAAGATTTTCCACAATTCCACAAATGCTTACTTACGCCTTTTAAGGGTACTGAGATCCCTTCTTCCCAACCCATTCTTGTGGAAGGAGAACCTGAGTATGAATTGAATTGTATTTTGGCTTCTTTTAAGAATTGAAAACATCTGGAATATTTGGTGTCATGAAAGGGTTATACTGATTCTGAAAACTCATGGTTTCCCCACTATGATTGCTCTAATTCCCCAGTTCTTATCCAAGAGTTCTACAATTGCAACCCAACTGCCATTGGTCACCTCAAGATTACCTTAGCTGCAATGAAACTCCCCCCTGCCCACAAAAATCTTCCTTATCCTATCTTCCGGACGGTGGTATTGTGCCCTGGGCTAAAGCAGAAGGTAATGTCATGGTAAGTTCCATAATGCTGGGAATTATTTGGCCAAGTAGGAAAGCTCAGAAAGCCATGAAACCTTTAACAAAACTGACTGATTTAACAGACTTGGATCAAACGGTTGATTTCAAATGGGTTACAGCTGCTCCAGTTTGCCAATTGAATCTGATTCCCCCCTGTAAGTTGATGTTGATAAAGTGACGTAATTTAAGGGTCACCAGATATGAACTTATTTATCAGCATGGTCATCAGAAATTGGTCACCAAAGGGTTTTTTGCAACCTGGATCAGATACTCACTTGACAATGTGGAAGGAATAGGAGCTCAGGATTCAGGCAGTATTGCTTAGTCAATTTTTTGATATATATTGAATAATTTTCACTGTTTCAACTCTTAAGAGTTGAGTCCTCCCAAAAAATTTACTCAATAAAAACCATATATCCCTTGGTCTAACTTACTTTTTTAAAATGCATCCTGTAGTTGGGTTGTTACGCTACATTCCCTACAATCTGATTCTCAGCCAAATCATTACTGGAAGATGGGGACTGTAGTTGGAACTTTGTTGTTGGCACCGCCCAATGTTAATTTCATGCCTGCCAATCTTGGAGTTGTACCCCCATTTTTGAAAATGAAAATTGTGTTGCATCTCAATGTCCTGAACTTTATTCAGAAGACACTCTGATGCTTTCACAGGCTATTTATCTTGGGCTACTTTGGTTAGGATTAATTGTTTTACTTAATCCTAGTATCTTCATTGGGAATTTTACAAAACAGTATCTGAAGCCACATTGGTGGTTAATCATTAACTCTATGTGAATTTGGATGGTAATTCCTCACCACTTAGAAACAGCTTCTTACTATCCTGCAATTTCTGTCACAGTAACTGCCCACTCAGATGCCCCCTTGCTATGCGTCAGCCCAGCTAACACCTCCTGGGACAGTGGAAAGGTACCATAGATTCTGTATTTGAGCTCCTGCAAGACAGGAGAGGACAGAAACAGCTGCTTGGCCACATGAGTGGCATAATTTGCATAAAAGATGGTGGGGACAAAGGGGACCAGGACCTAGCGGATTTTTCTGTCTATGTTTTCTAAAAAAACAGGTGAGTATTTCCAAATTTTTATTAATTTATATTTTTTAGATTGCCTTCTTGGATTTCCTCCTTGCTTGCAGCCTTGGCCGGCTTGGCCATCTTTGGCGCAAGCAGTTGTATGGGGAATTTTTTATCCTCTGTTCTTTCTTGCTTGGTAGGTTTCAGGTGGGCATACATTTCAGGGTTATCTGTCCAGACAGACGGCACAGAGAGGGAAAATGACTTAAACAGGAAGCTCTTGACCACCATCTTTTGAATGTTAAGCAGGTGCTCTATGATCTTTTCCAATGTGTCAGGCATTTTGATCACTAATGCCTTGGCTGTCATCCTGTCAATTTTCTTGCCTTTGACAATGGCAGACTTAATTTTTTCTTTGACCTTGCAGTCAATTTCTTTGATCTCTGCAATTGCAGAGTCAAGGTCTTTGAGCAATTTTTCCAATTTTATCATTGATTTATTTTACTAACCTTTCCATATGTTTTTAAACCTTTCACCCAAATAATCTGTATTATTCTGATACTATTGCCTCTTTGTTTATCCCCGTTTGTTTTCCCATTAATCCAATATCTCATCTTTTTACCCATTGTGTATATGTTTACTCTTATCTCAAAATGTGTTGTTTGTGTTATATTGGCATTGCTTCCACAATAACTATATTAATTTTGGCACTTTGCACAGCCCCTTGCAAAAATATTAACAAAAATTTGGTGATCAGCTAAATTTGAATTAGAAAACTATAGGTTAAGTGTGTTTAAATTAAGTTGTTGCTGATCCAAATTAAAAACCTTAATGATAAATGTTAAGCCAATCAGGAGCTAAGTGATACCATGATTGTTGTGACATAAAGGCACATTCAATAATTCTTTGATCATGTACACTAATTAATGATTGACTGGATGTTTTGCCATTGCATACCATTGCTGCTGTGGCAAGTTGTTGGTGGACTAGTGCTAACCCAGCAGCTGATTGGGCACTAGTCCATCAACAACTTGCCACAGCAGCAATGGCGTACAATGGCAAAACATCCAGCCAATCATATTAATTAGTACACATGCATCAAAGAATTATTGAATGACCCTTTATGTCACAACAATAACTTTATAACTTGGCTCCTGATTGGCTTCAATTTTATCATTAAGGGTTTGAATTTGGATCAGTATAAACTTTATCTAAACACAGTTAGCCTATAATTTTCTAATTTAAATTTAGTTGATCACCAAACTGTTGTTAATATTTTCACAAGAGGCTGTGCAAAGTGCTAAAAATAACTGTGTTATTGATCTAGATACATGGCATAGTAAATATATGATTTTATAGAAATAAGCTGAACATAAAGAATAAAACCAACTATAAACAAAGAGAACATGAACAATTGAAATAAAAAATAAAGATAATATAAATAGAAAATGTTTGGCAACAGGTGGTTTATTGGGGGCAGGAAAGAGTGATGCCTAGTAGGCAGAATAAAGCGGGAAGAAAGGCATTGAAGTGGTGCTGACCTGGGGGGTCTGGGATTGGGTGAGTGGGGCTGGAAGGTTGGGGTAGAGGCAGGAGGATTAACTGTGATGACCGCCATATGCCGCTTGTTGTATTCCTCATTGATCATTGCCTTGATTGGCTGATATGTGGCTGTAGCACAGGGTTAGAGGTGCTTATATTTGTGTGATTGATTGCCCATGTTAATGTGGAAGACAATTTGCGCAAACAAGTCAGCCATTATCTGTTGACCAAAGAGAGACTCATGATTGAGGACCCCAAGATAGAGATTGTTGAAAGCCTGAGGGTGGAACTCCTGGAGTCTATATCTAATGTTAAAGAACACAACATCATCCAGATGGATATCTGCATAGATGGCTGATTACACAGAGGCCTAGTGCCTGTGTTGCTAGATGGCCTCAAGGGAGGTGGAGCTACCCTCCATCTGGTGGCTCAAGAAAACTTGGTGCTTGGAATTTGATCTATCCCAGGAGTCAAGTAATTCACCAAGGATGTTGCCATACTTGTAGCCATCAGTGAAATCTGGGTTTTTACAATAATAGACAAACCCCTTGGCCAAAACAGCCAGGAACACACCAATGAAAGTCCCCTGCTTGAACTTCTTTCTTTAATTCTTGGTGGCAGCTTTTTCTTGCTCATCAAACTCACCAAAGGCAATTGATATCTTGTAGTAGGAGATGAATATGACGTAATCTGACAAGCTTGTCAGGCATTGGAACAGAGTGGACTCAATGACACAATCATATGGGGAATACTTGCTGCCTTCCCATTGGTCCCTGTTGCAGTTGATCAGTACCCTGATTGAAGCCACTTTCCCATGCATCCAGAGCTTCACCATGCGCTCAGAAACCCAAATACCATGGTGTGCATTTTGCTTCCAGACCTGGGTCAGGGGAAGCTTGGGGTCCTGCTTCAAGAGATCAGCATGATTGGGTATGCCTCATTGATCTGGGACTCTGGGGCCTTCTGGCTTTTTGGCTGTCCCAATCAGGTTCCCCTTGTTCATAAGGCTGTTGAATTCCCACATGATTGTGGCTCAGGTAAATTGCAATTGGTCATCAATTTGATCCCAGGAAAGATCATGCAGGTTGAGTGCCACAATTTCTTGGAGAATTCAGGTAGTAATGATTTGGCGCTTGGTGCGCTAGGCCACAGAAGCTGAAGCCTGATTAGCTGAGGGGGGCAGGTTGGCTTGTGGCAGGAAGTTGTTACAAACCAGTGTTTCCATTCTGATAGTTGGGTTGGTTGGCAGCTTGTGCAGGGGTGGGTAAGGGAGCAGTGGCAGAGCTAGACACTAAGTGACTATTGAACAGGCCAAAGCCATAAGAGTCAAGGGCCAGGTACAGGTCAGCTTCCTTGTTACCTGTCTCAAAGGCTTGGGTATAAACGGGTACATCCACACCCTAAGCCTCACCTCCATTCAAGCTGGCTTGGCTGCTGTTGGCTTGGCTGCTGGCACTGTCAAAGATATTGCTAGTAAAAACCATTGTAAAAACTGAGGATAAAATCAAAAAAGTAGAAGTTTAAAATTTTATGATTCATTTTATTCTAATCTCAAGCCCACATTTGGAAGGTCCTCAAAACCATTTTACACAAATCAGGAGCCATGAAAATGAATAAAATGCCTCTGTTCCTAAATTGGATAGCTGTTGGTTAACTGTTAAACTGTTATTTTCTATTTTGGGCTCCTCATAATACACATCTTGTGTGACTTCATTTTGTTTTGTGCTTGTGTAATCTCACTTCCACATTGCTCAAATTTTGTTTCATTTTAGTCATTCTGTTGGTGCCTTATATTAATCCTGATTGTATTATAATATACTCCAGAATAGCATCTATCCATCTTACTTGCTGTGTCAGTTCATTTTGTTTGTGGTTTAAACAACACCACTTGATATTTGCTATAATTTTGTATAATGGGCTAGTGAAATTTTTTTGTTTGACAGTTTATTTGTTAACCAAAATATTTAAATTATTTGAATCCTGAATCTCATGCTGCTTAGATTTTGCTTGAATCTGAAATCATTTTGTTTAAATCTGAGATATTTTTGGTTATCACCATAGCTTTTAAAAACTACTGTAAAAAAGTTAACTTCAGTTAATCTAAGTAAATGGTTAAACTGTGCAATATCTATAAGTATTCCAGATTTTATTCTATTCATAGAAGTTATGTAATTAGTTTCCTATCCAAGGTGAGTTTATATTTGAACTAGATCTTGAAGCTGCAAATGCAGGGAACTTCACACTCAATCATCAAACTTGTATTTGAATAATTATAAAAGCTTAATCAAGATTGATTAAAAATAAATGTGCTTTCATATTTTTTCCTCTTATTTACGCTGTATCTCCTATTGGTTGCAACTGGTGCAACCAATCAAACTCTTGATGCTTTCCTGTTAAAAGGGCTACACTGTAGATCCATCTACCTTGGGGAACCAATTTTTCCAAAAACAGGTCTGGGTGAAGAAGGCTTCTTTTCCTCCAGAAATCACTGTCACCTGCTTGGTACCCAGTGGAAAAATTATGCAGAAACTAAGGGAGCTTGACACTAATAACAATCAATAAGTATAAATTTTCAAAATAAAATTTTGATGTTTAAACAACCTTTTGATCTGAAATTATAGATTTTTTAAAAATAAAGTGCAGAAAAACCCTTCTGACCCATTGATATATATAGTAAAGAAAAAACAGATCCAACACCAGTGGCAAAAATGAGGCCCTTATTTAAATAAACTTGGTCTGTACTTGATCCAGGTAGCCGCTTTTATAACAGTCATTTCTAGCCTGTTATGATAAATGAAGATAGTTCAGTTCAGAAAAAATTGGTTAAATCACATACCGAATTCTAACTGGAACCAGTTCAAGGCCAATTTACTCAACAAAAGTTCCATCCATCTAGGTCCAGATTACAAAAATAGTCAATCACACAACAAGATTAAAACAAGTACATAATCCCAAAAATGATTCAGCAAACAAAAACAACTGTTGCAACTGAACCAATGAGGATTCAGTATTTGGGATTGGGGAAGACAACAGTCCAATAGAAAGGACAGAATAATAAGAATAAGGTATTGTTTATTGTAGAATATTGTGATTAATATACTATATGAGGAAAGCCATAACACCACAAGGGGGTGGCATAGTGGGGTGTTCTATGTAAGGCTCAAAGCCGAGGAATAACTTGTGCGGTGATCAGCAGATCAAATTGGTAGCGCTCCTAATTAGGAGGAAGTGCCTGCCATTTGACATTGCCATCAGATTGACTAATGTTGTTAGACACGTCAAGGGGTGACTCATTGAGCACCCCCTGTGTATTGTAAGATACATTAGCAGGCAAGTCTGGAAACTTGGTTGCAATACCACCCCTTGCCCCCTGTTTGTTGTCAGACACCAGGATTGAAGTCTGCAGACTATCTGGGAAGGTCCACACAAACAACCTTTTTATTGGGATGGCGCGGCAGGGGCGCAAGAAATCATGGTAGAGTTTCTTGGTATTCCCTTGGGCATCTTTGAGTTGATAGGTGTGGTTGTCATAGACTGCGGCTATCTTGAAGGGTTCTAGGTGGTTGGGCTCTAACTTGGCCAAATTAGGGTTGAGGGTGTGGACGGGGTCACCCATGGCATATCTTGCCTCAAGTTGCTTTTTCCCTCCTTCAATTTTGTTTGTGTTTGATCTCTTGGGCCCTGGCATGCCATTGATTCAGGGATGGAGTTGTCAACAGGGGAGGTTTCCCGGGAACTGTAGAGTGCAACTTCCCTTGTTCAACCCCTGTCAAACTTTTGGGCATCCCAAAGGCCAGGGAGCTGGGGCTGAACCTGGTGCCTCTGTTAATCCTTGCTTGTAAAATAAGTAGAGCGTTAGGCAGGTGTTCAGTCCATGCGGGATTGGGGTGCTCCTGTGAGAGCTTGGCAATCAATTGAACCAGTGAGCCATTCAATTGCTCTACGCGCCCATTGGCTTGTGGATGGTATGGGGTTGTGACTATCAATTGGAGTGCATTCTTGGCGCAGTACACCTTCATGACATACCCAACAAGTTCAGGGCCACCATATGTGATGAGGCGTTTGGGCCACCCAAAGCAGGCCACAATTTCCTTGCCAATGAAGCAGGTGATGGTGGTGGCAGTGTGGTTAGTTGTTGCCCAGGCCACTGGCCAACAGGTGAAGTAGTCAATGGTAGTTATGATGTATTTCTTTCCCAGTCTGTCTTCAGGGAGGGCCCCCACAATTTCAAGAGCTCACTGTTTGAAGGGTTCCATTGCTTTGATGGGCAAGACAGACTTTGGGGGTGTAGGTTTAGACGTATTCTTTTTGCACAACACACATTTTTTGAGGAGATCCAAGATGTCTTGACGCATATGCGGCCACCAAGCCTTTTTTTTGATGATCTCAAAGAGGTTAAATCCTCTGATATGACCCAGGGTTTGGTGGTAATGAAGTATGATGTCACCTTGTTGTGTGGTGGGGATGTAAGGCGTCTTATCACCTGTTTTCAACCTGTGGCAGATGTTGCCAGCATCTGTGGTGAACTGACTTTTGTTGTCCTTCAGCTTGGAGATTGTTACTGAGTTAAGGCCTTTGTAATAAGTTGCTTCAGGGCAGAGGTACAGCATTGGTCAATCTGGGTCCAAGCTGTCATCCCTGGTGATGGATGCTATGTAGAGGTGTGAGAGGGCGTCAGCTGTAACAAGTTCCTTCCCAGGCTTGTACTTGATGCGCAGCTGGTAGGGGGATAGGCACTTGACCCAGCCTGCTTGTTAGCGTGTCAAGTGCAACTGCATGTTGAAGTACTGGAGTGACTTGTGGTCTTTCAGGACGCAAGGGTGAAAAAGTGGCCCCTTACAGGTAACAGCACCACTTCTCAACGCAGTGTATGATTACCGCTAGTTCTTTATCATGAATGGGATAGCATTGTTCCGAGTCAGTAAGCTTCCTGGACTCATATTCCACGGGGAGGAAGACACCATTGTCAGTTTCTACCCCAAGCACACCCCCTATGGCCCTATCACAGGCGTCAGTCTCAAGTTTGTACTGGTAGTTTTGGTTGGGGAACTGCAGTACAGGTGCTATTGTAAGTCTCTGCTTCAACGTCTTGAAGGCTTGATCTCTGAAAGGGGTCCAGTGGAAGCGCTGCTTAGTGTTTAGAAGTTCAGTGAGAGGTGCAATTAGTTCCCTGCAATTGGGAATGAACTTGTGCACATAGGTAACCATGCCTAAGAAGGTACACACCTGGCCCACATCAGTGGGAGGCAGCATGCTGGTGATTGCCTTGACTTTGGCAGGGTCGGGCTTTATCTCTTGGGCAGAGATGGTGTGCCCAAGAACAACAACTCCAACTTGAGAAACTTGCATTTGGAGGGTTTAGCTTTTAGCTGATTTTTCTGAAGGGTGTCAAGGACAGCACAGAGGTGTTGGAGGTGTGTGGTTTGATCTTGACTGAAGACAATAATATTGTCAAGGTACACAACCACACATTTCCCAATCAGTTCCTCAAATGCTTTGTTCATCAACATGGCAAAAGTGGAAGGAGCGTTGGTCATTCTGAAGTTCATGACTTGACACTCAAACAACCTGTAGCGTGTGCGGAAAGCATTTTTTGCCTCATCCCCTGGTGCAATGCAGACCTGGTTGTACCCCGCGGTGAGATCAATCTTGCTAAAGACCTTCACACCCGCAAGTGTGTCAAACAGGTTGTCAATCAATGGCAGGGGGTACTTATTCTTAAAAGTCACCTCATTTAAGGTGCAATAGTCTGTGACTAGGCAAAGGGACCCATCCTTCTTGGCTACAAAGAAAACAGCTGCCCTGTATGGAGAGAGCAAGGGGAAAATAAAGCCCTTGTCAAGCGCGTCCACAAGGTGCTGGCAGAGGGTCTCATCTTCCTTTGGTGTAAGACAATATAAGGGGCGTGCCTTAGGTAGCAACCCTTGGAGTTGTACAGCGTGCTGGATCTCTCAAGGGGGAGTTAGTTAGTCCAGTGTTTTTCTGAAGACATCCTTGTACTCCTTGAGGAGTGCAGCAAGTGCTGGTGAGGGTGAAGTGGTCAAGGGAAGGGCCGCAGGTGGTTCTGCGCAGATAACCTTGACTGAACACTGGTTGAAGTCTAGTTTCCCCCCTTGAAGTTGTACGAGCCTTTCTCTGTTATTCTAACAAACACAGTATCATGAAGTAGCTTGCTCATTTTAACAGGATAGATCTGGAAGCCCACCCCATTTCTATTGAGGGTGATGACAGAGGTATCCCAGTCAATGTAGGGACAGTTGTGCCAAAGCCAGTCAAGGCCAGCAATTACGCTGTGTTTGAGTCCTGCCATGATTGACCCAGAGAGCTTAACCTGGACATTCCCCATTCTCACGGAGAAGGGTACCATCTCATGGGTAATTGTAATCCTACGGGAGTCAGCTACTTGTACTGCCTTGAACCTGCTAAGCACTTAGTCCAATTGTTGGGAGTCAGCAAATGCCTGGTTCACCATAGTGTGGTTGGCCCTGGTATCTACCAATAGTTTGTGGTTATTTCCACAAAAACGGAAGGGATAGGCTAAGCAGGTGACTTTATTTGAAGAGTGGCTTGCTTGGAGTACGGGGTTGTCACTGTGGACCTGGAAGACGTCAAGGCTTTTGACCTTGTGTACACTGTAGTTGCAGGGGTTCTTTGCAAGCAGGGATTGAGAGGAAGGGTCAAGTGGGGTTGTAGAACCTCTTGTAGCTACAACCCCCAGGCTTTTACCTGGTCCTCAATTTGTGCTAGCTGGAGTTCCCCCTTGCGGGAGCGTTTGATCCCATTATCCTGCTGGCAGGCTGGCGGCGGCCCACTTGGTTGTGGCCACTTCCAGGTGTTGCACAAGGTTGAGGTGGAGCATCACTAGTACAGCAGAAGCCCATTGAATCCTGGTTTTTGGCCTCTACAATGGCCTTGTAATAGTCATTGATGAAGGTACAACAACCTACAGGGACCCAATTACTGACAAGGGGCTTGAGCCCATTAATTATTAGGGCCAGAAGCATGGCATTCCTGTCAGTTACGGCTTTAGGGGCAGCAGCAAGGTACTCAGGAACAGACCCAGTCTGCTTAATTGTTAAAAGGGGAGTTCCCACCACAATAGGCAAGAAGGTTTTGCTGTAGTGGGATCTGGCGGTGTCCTTGAATGTTGCACACATGAAATCTTGCTCTTGGCTTGCCCAGTTGGTGAACCACACTGCAGCAGGCCCTATAAGGTGCTCAGATGCGGTGGTAACCCACATAGGCTCTGGCACTTGGAAGATTCAAAGGTAAGTTTCTTTAGAATGGAGCCAGCTAACAATATCAGTCCCTTCCACGTCACTTGCAAAAGACTTGAGCTGGAGGTTGAACATGCGTCATGAAAGGTCCAATTGAGGCAGAGTAACACTTGTGTTGTGCTTCCCAAAGCAGAGTCAATTATACACACTTGTAAGGATTAGCTGGTCTTGGTAAATAACATACCTGTTGGGGATGTCCCCTTGGGGATTGGTAAGAAGGTCTCTTGATGGGGAGTAGCCATACGGTCTGTACTATGTCCTTTATTAGGGGGAATTTTTGTTTTAGGTAGGTTGTGAACCTACTGCTTCTACCACTGTTGCAACTGAACCAATGAGGATTCTTTATTTGGAATTGGGGAAGACAATAGTCCAATAGAAAGGACAGAATAATAAGAATAAGGTATTGTTTATTGTAGAATATTGTGATTAATATACTATTTGAGGAAAGCCACAAGACCACAAGGGGGTGGCATAGTGGTGTATTCCATGTAAGGTTCAAAGCCAAGGAATAAATTGTGCGGTGATCAGCAGGTCAAATTGATGGCGCTCCTAATTAGGAGAAAGTGCCCACCATTTTACATTCCCATCAGATTAACTCATGTTGTTAGACACGTCAAGGGGTGACTCATCAAGCGCCCCCTGTGTATTGTAAGATACATTAGCGGGCAAGTCTGGAAACTTGGTTGCAACACAACCCATATCCAAAAAAGAAATAAACCAGCCACCTTCTGAAGCAATCTACATTGACTGTGATACCAATCATGTAATATAATGATACAAACAGGGGGAGAAATTGGTTCTGTCTCAAAATTGATATTTTCAGACACAAATGCCTTGTTTTTTGATAATCTGGATTTTTCATGACTCAGATCAAAATAGTGTAATTAAGAGTAAATCCCCCAAAATCTATCCAAGAATCTACACCATTATTCCAATGTACGTTCTTCTAAATCTGGCTATTTATGTCTGAGAGAATGTCTCAAAAATAAGCACACATTAAATAAATTAAATTTCTAGAAATTCTTTGCTTTTCTGGTTTTAATAGAATTTTAATTGCTTTTTGTTTACAATGAGTTTCACCAGAGAAGATAACTTTGACGTCATTGAGGAGCAGTACCAGGAGCTACTCCAAGCTCAGGCTGCTAAGCTAAGGAGCACAACTGCCACAGCCCCTGTCTTTAGCCAGTTCAACTCTTGTTGTGAGGAGGCCAAGTTGTATGTGTCACCAGGTGCAGCACTGGGTGCTTTTCTGAAAGCCAATATGGTGACCCCCAAGACCAGACCCAACCCAAGCCTGCGCCACACTTTAGAGACTAGGTGGCTATGGCCCTCTCCAACTCAATCTAACCATTGCTAAAGAATTCAGGCCAATTAAATCAAGTCCTGCCTAATCTGGGTCCAATTTTTCTCAGTGGGCCCCAAAAACAACCACTAGCAACCAATGAGACTGTTGAGGAGATTATGATCCTCAAACAAAGTGGCATGACATTTGCCAAAATTGCCACCCGCCAACAATTCATCAAGGCAGTGATTAAGTAGGAGTTCCAGGTCCTTTTGAAGAGAGGTGGTACCAAGCTGAACAAGAAGCCAGAGAATCAGTTGGATTCCCAGATCAAGGATGTCTATCCCATCATGTTTGACCTTCTCCAGCAGGACCCTTACCTCTAAATGACTGAGGTCTGTTGCCTACTTGGGCTCCACTTTATCTTTATAGCCTGCCGCACTGCACAGCGCTGGATGCATGGGCTTGCTGTCAGTGTTCTGGTTCTGACCAATCAGCTGGGGATGAGCTGGATGGTGACTCTGATTCACCACACCACCCAATGATAGGTGCCACTGTCAGGATTGACAATTCTCTACCTTTGGAAAACCAGGCCCAGGAACAAGATTTGAACCTTGATCCTGATTGCTTGCAGGCGGCCAGCCCCACAGACTAAAGGGCCGCCCACCCGCATTTTTCTGAGATTTAGCCCCTGCAAGCTGAAGCCCCAGCTAATTCCCAAAGTCAAAACACCAGCATAGGCTTGAGAGTGGTTACACTCAAGGAGTGACTGCTTAACTTGCCTAATAGAGGCAAGGAAAGTCTCTCTGTGAACTTCATTAACTTGAAGTCCTCACAGATAACCAATCAAATTCAGTTATCAGAGGAAAACATGGGCTTCAGGCCTAACCCCATGACCACAACCCTAGAGCAAGAGAATCAGGCAAACAATTCAGGGATTCCAACTAATGAGAGAATGCCTGGCCAAGGTACCATTTTGCTGCTTCTGTACCCAGGCCACCTGGGCTCACATTTCCCAATATTTTGATGAAGCCCCATTGGAAAATACTAATTATGGAGGCAGGATGCTATATAGACTTATAAACCCTATGCTCCAACCTTATAACCATTTTTGAATAAAGGTTATGTTATTTTGGCTTACACAGCTACTGCCTTATTTTTCCTTTGTCATCTATCAAATTAGTACAAAATTTTCCAGTCCTCCTGCCCTTCTGCCCGCAGATTCCCATCCTCCAGGTGTTCCCTTTGGCCCTGTTCATTTCACAGAGTACCCATTAAAGCCTGAGTACAAGGACTATACCCCAGAAAATATTCTTGAACTATATCCATTGGCCCACATAAGATCCATAACTAGATACAAGCTTCAAGGTCCCTGGATCCTATCAGAACCCAATCTGTTTAAAGGCAAGTTCAACTTCTTGTCCTCCTACCACCTTGATATGGAACCCCCTGTGACCCCCAAGCCAATGTCCGCCTCCTCTCCTGACCTACCAACTGATCACACAAACAAGTTGCTCGGGATTTTATACTTTACCCTCACTGGGGTAATTGATAAAATAATCCTGGCTGCCAGCCTGTGGTCCTGGGTGGGGAAGTCTATGTCCTACCTTATAAAGTTAGCTCTGATATTGTGGTGGGCCCTGTCTGATAAAACTGTGCCTGGGCTTTCCCAGAAAACAACGGGCTGGCCGCTCAAGGTTAGATCCCTGACAGCCACGCTCACCTGCTGCCTGTCAAGTATTTCAGACAATGTCATATCTATATCCTAATATAAGTTGTCACTACAGGCACAGGATCATGTGACTTTGGGGGAAGAACACCACCAGGGTAAAAAAAAGGGAAAAAGGGGCATTGTCATTGTCAGGGATCCACTCATTGGGGAACCTTTCTCTAATTAGATAGAGAAGAGCTCCCAGGTTAAACTTAAATAGAGTGGACCCTACAGGAATCCTTATCATTAACATATGTAAAAGATGACCAAATAAGCAAAATCTCCTCAAAAAGGAAGTGAAGTGATTTAAAAGGTAGTAGACACTAGTGTATCCCAAGCCCAACCAGGGGGCCTTGGGATGGATAATAGGAGGGAACCAAGCTGTTTCTACATAGGGGGCATGACAGCAACAGCACCAAATTGATACCAAATGGAGTCTTCAAATTTATCTGTAGGAGTTGGTTCAGGAGTTTCAAAGTTAATATTAGCCTGGCAATAACCAATTAATACACAAAAAGCCATAAAATAAGAATGAGCTTCATGTTGTAGGGGAGCCTTATTTATCTACTAATCAAGGTTTAGAAGTTTGAAAATATAGATTTATTGAAGTAAGACAGTAATAAAATTTTTGGAGCAATTTGCTCAGGAGGGGAAGCTCAGATTAAATACTGAGTTAAAAGTGGGAATATTCAAGATTCTTACCCTAGGCTGATGCAAGAATTGATTGTGAAGTATGGTCTTGCAGCAAGCTGCAGCCTGCAAGGTAGGAAGCAGTGAGGTTTGGCTGTGCTTGCTGGGTGCATTTGACCTGGTAGTTATGGGTTGGGGATTTCTTATTGGGATGAAAGGTATTGCTTTGGCTTGAGTGGCATATTGCTTCTGATTTTCTGTTTGATATAGCAGGAGTTGCAGTGAAGGCATTGGTGGCTTTTTGAAGACTTTGATTGGAGAATTTAAACACTGAAGTGTTTCTGGTTGTTTTAGATTTTATATTTAGAACCATTTTATTATTGTCATTGTTGTTATTGTTGTTGTTGTCCTTGCTGTTGACCAAACTAGGGTTATTGGTTTTAAAGTAGAATTTATAAGCTTCAGAAGGTTTTTGGATCTGTTTTTGCATTTGAATTTTGGTTTAGAGCGTATATGAAAACTACATTCATTTTCTGATTTTGAAAGCAGGTTTGACAGCTTTGTTCTGACTGTTTCTGTGAACCAGGAATTCGAATCTGCATTTATAAATGCATTAGTTTTATGTTCTTCCTTGGAACTTCCAATAATCAAATTATTTTGTGTAAAAGGAATGCAATTCCTTACAGCACCCCTCCTATGGTGGATTCTCCCCTCCTCCCAAAAAGAGCAATTTGGTAGCTGAGGCCAACAGAACCCCCCAATGGGATGTGGTATTATGAAAATCACACATGTTTGGTGGTTTTGCAGGCAGGGCTAATGTTGGCCAAGAAAAAGTTTGGTTGTTTGTTGGAGATGAGCCTAGTAGGTAACATGGTCTACTAGGGTAAGTAAGGCTTTCCTGGTAGGTAACATAGGACTACCAGGGGCAGATGTTGCCTCCACCCAGCAGAAAGAATTGGTTGCTTGGGGCTATGGTGCTTCACCCCACAGGAAACTGTGGCTGCGGAAGGGTGAAGACTGAAAAGCAAGCAGGGAACTTTGTCTGTCAGGGGGGAGTAGGTTTTGGACCCCTGGCGGGTAACACGGGCTGCCAGGGAGGGCAAGAGCTCTGAGGGCTCAATGTACCCTAATACGCTTACAGGAGGTCTGTGAGCAAGCACCCTACCTAACAGACTGGTAGGGTGTCCTTGTTTATACCCCTATGGGAGCTTTGGGGGAACCCAAAGTGAGCATTGTAGGGTATAGATTTGCTCAGAGGTATCACCAAGGCGGCTTGCTTGGGAAAGCAAGCTGCAGAACTTGGTGTGATCAGGCCTCTGAGAAGTAGAGCTGATTACTCTGCAACTGAAAGCCCAGACTTAATCACCTGGGTGAGTAAAGACAATGCATAGACATTGATCTATGGTTGAATGGCTTAATTGGATTGCCACTTGTGAGGGCCCAGTCAACCGCCAGTTCAATGTAGACTCATGCCTGGGTCTACAAGTTCTGGTAATGGGGACTGAGATAAGGAACCAAGGTAGTTCACGGAATTAACAGAGAAAACTAGCAGGAGGGACTGTTTGGTCACAGTGAAGGCTAGTTGACAAACTGCTAATTCATATTGAATTGTGAGAACCAATATGGTTCAGTGTGCAGAGGGAATTAAAGAGGCTCCTAGTGAGGATTTGTTGAGAGACTGGTTGAGGATAAGCTGAGGGATCAGAGATTATGATGCAGGACTAGCTGATCATGATGCAGGTTGGCCAAAGGACCAGAAGATTGTGTTGCAGGAGTAGCCAGAGGACTGATGAAGTTAATGGACTGATTGCTGGTTAAGCTGAAGAGCTGGAATATGAGCTGGCTGAAAGATCCAAAGATGATGGTGAAGAACTGGTGATCTGGAGAAATGAGCCAAGATTTTGCCAAACTGATTTCCCAAAGTGGGAAGATGTGGAATATTTTGCCTTGGTTTAGTATTAAAATCAAGAAGGAATGTGGATAGAAGTGTGGGTAAGATATTTATGTATTAAGTTCCTAGGATAGATGAAGGTATATTGCTATAAGAGCGGGATACAAAGTTGTTTTGGTGGGACGTTTTCCTTGGATTTTACAATATTTGTAAATATATGGAGAAAACTTTGAAGAGATCCAGAAAGAACAATTTAAGTAGTATTCTACTATTTAAATTGGTTCAGGTTGAATGCAGGGAATACTGGTGCCAAAATAGTGGACCGGTTAATGCTTTGGTGAGTGAAGAGTTGTCAATTTGAGCGGTTTGAGCTGTGGAAATTATTTTCATAGTTGGATCCCAGTGGAACTTCAGAAATGGTCTATTTCTGCGCTCTGCATTAATTGTTTGAGTTCTGGAAGGTTTCTTGAGGAAAATGATTGGTTGGAAGCCAAAAGCTTAAAGTATAAGCAAGGAAATAGCAAATTAATACTTTAAGATTTTGAGAAAGTAAGTATGTAAGCTTAAGTTATTATATGAAAAAGTGAGCATCAATGGTTTAAGCTTATGAAGAAAGCCATTTTAAAGGCGGAATTGTTGGGAAAAGGACACTATAAGAAGGTGGCTGGCTAGAAAGTTACTGGGTCTTTTTGATGTCTTTTCAAGATCTTTTGGAAGGCTTTTGGAGATCTTTCCCAGGTCTTCTGAATTTCTGCCAAGAGGTTTTGGAAGCCTTTTGATCACCAGCAGGAGATTAGTTGGACTGATACAACCCAAGATAATGGAGCAGGAGCCCAAGAATAGGAAGCTGGATCCTAAGCGCGGCGCCAGAGTCCAAGTTTAAGGTGCTAGTGTCCAAGTTTAAGGAGCAGGAGTCCAATTCTAAGGAGCAGACGTCCAAGACTGAGGTACAGAAGTCCAAGACCAAGTACAAGGAGTCCATGATATTGTTGGAGGACTCCAAGTATTGGCAAATCCATATTGTTTCCTTGACCCCCTGGGCCATATACCAGAAGGTTTCTAAGGGGATCTTCCTTCTTAGAGTGAATAAAAGCCCATTTTGACCCCCATACATATTTCTGAGATACATTTCCCCTTACTAGAGAATGACAACCCCTTCCAGCCAGTCCCTGGCTACAATCCAGGACACACTTGGGGACTGGTGGACAGGAACCCCACAGGTATCCTGACACTTTGTTGCAGATTTAAATGGATTAGACAATAAGATTCCCACTTAGGGATCAAGCAACAAAACAATCACGCTATTGCTTTAGTTCAATCTAGTTTAATCAGGGTTAACCACGTTAAGAACACCTTTAAAACAGGTACTCAAAGCGCATTTTGAATGTGCATCAGGTGTGGGCTTTACTTCCGAGGTTATAAATAGGACAACATAGATATTGCCACTTGGCTCCAATAGTCAAGGCACGTGAAACTAGCATTTCTCTTGCGCGGCTCTTTCTACTGTACCTTTTCACTCCCCTCCTTTAAGAAAGTCTTTCTTTCTGTGCCTCCTTTCCCCTGGTGGAAATTCCCTGCCTCATACTATATAAATGTAGAACTGTCAACATAAATACCAGTTTTGTCATTATATCCTTATATTCTTATGTCCTACCAAAGGCTGCCACTATACCATCTACAGATATATTATTAAGAGTTAGGATCCTGGCTAACTGTTTTTAGAAAATAGCACCCTATACTGCTACAAATACAACATTGGTGTTTATTTCTTTTCACACCAACAGCCCCCACCCCAGCGGTTCTTTCAATGAAGAGGAAGGAATGCCCCTGGATGAGTTTTCTGCCACTGCTTCCCCTATCACCAGGCATCAACCTTCACTGTTGCCAATGCCCATGATGGGGAAAGAGCAGGCGCTCCCTATGGCCTGCCCACCCTCAGTCACTTCATTCTGGAACACCAACATCCCTAAGCCATTGTTTTTGGACAACCACTGCTCTTGCAAGCCCCTGCCCACTTGGAAATGGACACCAACTCTTCCCCCCTCCAAGGACGCCATCTGTAGTGCCATCCATGCCATGAGCTCTGGTGCTGCTTGCAATGGTGCTTGCTCTGAAAATCTGGCTATTCAGCAACCTTCTGACAAAAACTCCTTGGTTTGGTTCCAGAACCTCTCCCAGGTCAACCCTGACCAACTCTGTTGTGAACTCTGCACCGTTGAACATATCAAGGACTTTTTACAACAGTTCACCCATCCTGCTATATTTCATAACTGGATGCACCTGGGTTGCATCCAAAGCCTAGGCATGACCAGGGGATACTGGTGTCCAACCAATAGATATTCCTCCGGGTCTTTTACTCTGAGCTTGGCAACACTTTTACCACTGTTAATCAGTACCTTGCTGAAGTTGCCAACGCCCAGAACACCATGCTTCACTGGGTTGACACCACTGAGTGGGGAATAGCCAAGCTAGTCCCAGTGCATGTGGTACAGCCCCTCCCCCCATCAGGATGTAGATGCCAATTGGATTAGTGTGGTTACAAACCATGTGCTTGAGACTGGCCCCATGGTTCAAAGCCTGACTCATGAAGTGGAAGTCTTGAGCCATTGCCTTGCCACCATTCACTCATTCAACACCACACCTGACGCTATGGACAACTCCCTCTCCAGCCACCTTCTTGGCTATGACGTCCTTGAACTCTTTGATCACTACAAGAAGATGCAGGCAGAACTGTTCCAACAAAGCGCTGATCTTGCTTTTCTGTTTGATGGCTATCACAGTGTGTCAGAGCTTCAGGATTGTCTCAAACTTTGACAATTGTATGATAGAGCTGATAGCCAGACCCAAGCTAGGAAGAACAAGAAGGTGATAGCCTTGCTCCAAGCTGAGCTTGCCACCCATGATAAGTGCATTAACTCTCTGGAAGACAACTTGAATATCACCTATCAAGAGAACAAGGTCTATCAATATGATCTGGACAAGCAGCAACTTCTTCTGGATGCCTTCCAGAGCCAATTGATAGGATAGACAGTAATATTATGGCTGTCATCTTACAGACAATGTCTCTTAACTCCAAGAGTCTCCACAGTCCACAACAGTCCTCCAGCCCCAAGTTCTATCATAGCTACAGAAGCAATGATGACCACACTTGGTTGGCCCCCAACACTGTACAAGTATTAGAGCCAGTGTTGAAGTCTGAGGATGACGTCTTGGTCACTCCTGAAGCTTCTGGGGCTGCTCAGGACAGAGAAGGAAAACATGAGGCGCAATGAGAATAAAAATTGTTGACGTGCCTCTGAGGCTAGGTTTTCTGCCTCTACCCTTAGCTGTTCCTGTCTCACCTGCATCCTAGTGAGGATCACGCCTGCTCCCCTTCAACATGGCTCCAACATATCAAGCCTGTCAATTTACCCAAGTTTGACCGTAAGAGTAATGTGGCCATGTTCTTACGCCTATACCAGAACTCCATGTATGGTGCTGACAATACCACACGAGACTCCACAATCATCAAATTTTTGGATGCCAAGACTCAACCCATTATCTTTACGCGTCTCCCTGAGAATGACTGGACTTTTTCCAACATTTTCAGGGCCCTGACAGAAGAATTTAGTAGCCAAGAAGCCCTTCTTGGTTGCAAGATAAAATTTGCTGACACCAAGCTAAAGGTGGGGGAACTCCTAGAAGACTTCACTTCCAGGTTCTACCTTGAGGTCCAAACCCTGTCATCTATGAGTGCTGTGCAGTTTATTGATGTGCAGTTGGCACTCCTTAATGCTGTATGTGTCAACCTGGAACTATCTCTGGCTCTTAAGTTGGGTATTTAAAGCACTTGCACTGTGCCAGACCTGATTTTCCTCCTATGTACCTACAAGGAGGAGTTCAAAGTCCCTCCCCCTGAAGGCCACACCTTCCAGAAAGCTGAGTATAGACACTGTGTGGCTGTGGAGATGCCCAAGCCTTCCAACAAGGTTGGGACCTCTCCAGCCAGCAATGCGCCCCTTACTTGCTTCAAATGCGGTATGGCTGGCCACTTCTCTCAGGAATGTAAGAACTCCCGTCAAAAGGTCCACCATGTAGGCATGGAGGACACTGAGGAGGACTACGCCAAGGATGCTGATATTGAGAAGGACAATGAGGACCAGTCAAAAAACTACTAAGCAGCCAGGACAAGGAGAAACCCTTGGCTGCCTTTGTAATTTTGACACCCTCATTGTCAGGGATCCAGCCTGTGGGGGGTTCCTGAGAACTTGCGGGTGGTTGGCCTGCGGGCCCGGCAGGGAGGGCCCACCACAAGATTGGGGCCAACTTTACAATATAGGATAACAATTTGCCCAGGAGAGCCCAAGGTCTGCTGGCAGGTACCATAGAATCTATCAAACTGGTAAGAGTAATATACATCCCTCCAAATATCTAAGTGAAAGTGGATTCATTGGCAGCAACGGATTTTTGCAGGCAGTTGGGCTGCAGGTTGAGAGGCGGAGTCATTGGGACCAAATATGCGGGCAGGTAGTTGTAATTGTTGCAGAATAACAGGGGAGGTATTGTGATCTTGTTACCTTCCCTGTAGATAGTTTTGATCTCTCTAGTTCTAGCCTTAGGGTCGTAGATTAGGATTTCCTCTAGGGTGAACTCCAAGTACGCAGGGTTGGGGGGTACTCGGTGAAATGTACTGGGCTGTAGGGAGCTCCTGGTGGTTGGTAAGGCTCAGGCGGCGGGTCCGCAGTTTCTTGGGGTTGTTGGGGGTGAGGTGCAGAACTGCAGGAGGTAGACTGTAGATGAAATAGAACTAATATTAAATATGTAATAACCTGATTGAACCAAAGGTTCATGTCACTTTATTGCAAGAATGGCAATGGGCATCTTCCTGGCGGTCCAGGGTATAAGTATGCCCATCTGTCATGGGAAAACTTTTACAAATTTCTCTGGACTGGGTGTTACTGTTTACCAGGTTTTTCCTGTCCTTGGTGGCATCTATTGTGGGAGTTATTCCATTGGCTGGTTCAAGCTGATAATACTCTAATTTCCTTTCTGGGTCACTGGATTGGTCATCTCTGGGTGGCCCGCATTTATTGGGAAGTTTCTCAATTTCCCCTTCTGTGGGGCAACTGCCAGAATTAACTCATTCCACAAGTTGACTTACTATATGTCAATAATCAGAATTAAAAATACTTTAATGTTGACAGCATTGAAAAGTCAGAATTAAGTTTTAACTCATGCAGACTACTAAATGTTGACACTTTTTTAATAAGCAGAAACCTGTTTCTTGAACATTTTACTTAATAAAAATTAAGCTTCAAGATATTTTTTAGGGTAATGTGACAACATAGATTTTAAAAAGTCCATAAAAAATTATACATGAAAATTAAAAAAAATTCATAAAAATACACTTTTATTTTATTTTACTATGAAATTAGCTATCTTTACTATAATAAACTTTTTTCCACTTATAAAAACAAAAATAATCCAATACACAATAAGATACTACATAAAAAGTTACATATTATAGCAAAATATAACAATCAGAAACAGTAATATAAAATTTTTCTATATTGAAAACTACAAAAAACATATAATTTACTAATAAAATACCAATATAGGCCATGTAATACAGTCTAAAGCATCAAACTATCAATAGAAAATCAATGATTTTATAAAAAAAGTACCATAAATTATTAATGAGTTATTTATAATAACTTTTTATTTAAAAATATTATACTTAATATATTAGAACTATATAAAAAATTAGGCAATACTCAATAAATTTAATTGAAAGCTAGACTGTGATCAACTGGTTGCCATTAAGAACTGTGGCAATCTTCTTGATGTATTCCCCAATCTCTGAAAGCTTATACTTGGCCTTGACAACTTCCTTGATCTTCTCTTGATACTGTTTCTCTTTAGTGGTTCTCTTCTTCTTGGATGGGCAGTTCTCAATATCTCTGATGGATGGAGCAGTTTTCCCCTGTTGGACTTTGAGGTGCTCATAGAAGGTGTTGTATCTGGGCTTTATTCCAAAGGAGGATTTGATATGATTATGCCAGCCCTCCAAAGATGAAGTCGTTTTCATCTCATCCTTAAGAACTGCCTGGTAGCAGTTCCAGTTGGCTTTGGCTCTGGGCTTGCTCCGGCGCTTAGTGACCTTACGTCCAATCCACTGTGGTTCATAATATTCAATGAAAGGGTAGAAGTCACCATCATGTTTCTTGGCATATGGATCCTGGCATAGGAGCTCAAAGGCTTTTCCAGAATGCTATGGCTTTACAAAGGCTAGTGCTACAAACTTCTGAATTAAGAACTTGCACTTTCCTGATGTATCTAGACGGTGGAGCTTGCTGAGCTTAGGTAGACCCTTTAGTTGCCTGTTGACAGCCTGTCAATAATGGAAAAAACACCCCTGGACCTCTCCATCAAAGGTGTTTACAAAAGCGTTATACTGGGCAGTTTCATAGTCCATGATTATAGTTGAAGGTCCAAGTGCTTTATCTTGAGCTTCTTTTTCTGCAGCAAAGGTGGCTTCATCCTTTTCATCATCATCTGTATTGGCGCTGGTGTTATGGCCAGGGGGACTCTTTCTATTAATGGGTAGGGCTTTGATGCCCTCCTGAAGGATTTTAAAGGCCTTTTTTATATCTCTTCTGTTGCCCCAGGAAGCAGAAAGTAGGCAAATGGGAGCACCTTGCCTTCAATTAGGGAATGTACAACCCATAGTTGGTAAAAAAGGCGGGGGTATACTGCAAAGGTACCATCACATAACCAGGTCTCTAAATCTCTTAACTGCTCCAGGTTCTGTTGTGTAGAATAGCATATAATTCTTGCCTCTGCTGTAGGCCCATAATCATGTAAAAGGAATACCTCATCACCATTGAACATCTTTAACTCCTCTGTTAAGACTAACTCTCCTTGGATCATGGCAGATTTCTTATGGGGTAATAGATCACGGTGTTTATCACATATATACTTCACTAACTGGTCGCGGTCAGGGATGAGCTTCAGGTTCTCATTACTTAGGTGAGTGGTGGCCTTAACTGCCAGATCAGAAGCCTTGACGTCTTTGGAGACTGGGACCATTTGGTAGAGGTACCACTTTAGAAGCTGTCCAATAAGATTTATTGGAGCATTGCATGTGTGCTCTCCTTTTTCACTAGTGACTTTATCCCATTCTTCTGTATTGATCCTGTCAGCGCAGCTTCTATCTTCACATACATAATGCTTGCTTACTTCTTCCTGCTCTCTTCTAAATGCAATTGAAAACATAGTCATCACAGACTAAACTTGCACCTCCTTTGACAGACATTAGAGGGGGAAACCAAGGGAACTTCTTTGGGAGCTTAAACTCTCCTTTGATGTTACATATATTGTGAGCCTTTAGGGGATCCCATGGGCCAATTGGTGCTTGATGATAGTCAGACAGGTAATCATCAGGATCTTCTTTATTTATACTTGATGAGGAGGATGGAGGTGCAGATTTGTTGGGCAGTGGAGGTGAATTATCTGGAGTTGGATTCTTGCGCTTCTTAGACTGGAATGAGCTTGATTCCTTGGGGCTTGATTCCTTTGAGCTTGATTCATCTGGGCTTGACTGGGGTTCTGGACTCTTGGGTATCTTTTTTCTTCCTTGCTTGTTTAGTGGAACCTCATCTCCTTCTGATTGATACCAGCTTGGAGAAGAGGAGGGGGCAGGGGAGGGCTCTTTGATTTCAGGGTCTGGGGTCTTCTCCTTTTTCTTCTGTTTTGTTGTGGGCTCTTTGGCTGGTTTTTTGTTGGGGTAGGGACTTTGGGCCTTTCTAGAGGCTTTGGGTATTTTCTTGGTTGACTTGGGGCTCTTTTGTGGCTTCTTGGAAGATTTGTCCTACAATAATTAAAGTAGAGTTCATAAAGTAAGAATAATCATGTGAAACATGAATAAAATTAAATAATAATCACTTGTTTTATTTTTTATTATGAATTAAATAGTTTATAGAAGTATGGAAAGTAATTTTAGAGCTAGTTTATTAGTAAAGAATAGAAAAAACCATGTTTAAATAAAAAGTTGACATTCTGGTAGTCACAATAGTCAAAAATATTTACTTTAGTTTGTCAGCATAAAAAAGCGCTTTAATTTCTTGTTGACATACTGACAGTCAGCATTAAAGTGGAAAAACACTATGTAAATCACTTATAAAGCTTAGTTAATATTTTCTGGAGTTGGTTTTTTAAAGCCAAAATTGATTATTTTAAATTTAAAAAATTCTAAGATTTGCATATGTAACTTATGAAAACTAAATAATAGGGATTGTAGAGGGAAGTCTAAAGTACAGCCCTGGGTACTTTGGCCTGAATTACCATACCATTGTATGTGTGCTTTTTGTTAAGCAGCAGTGTTTTACTAATAAACCAGTGAAGGTGTTGACATTCAGGAAGTCAGTGTTCTTTTATAGTAACTCTCTTATTAAATCTCACTTAAATTATGTCACTTTGTTTGCCTAGTTGAACCCCTTTGTTGCAATTTAGGCAACGTGTCAATTTGACACAAAGTTGACATTATAATTACATATATAATTTCTAGTTTTAACATATTTGTTTTGTCTTAAGTCAACTTCCAGAAATAAGCTATAGTTTATCCAGTGAGTTTAAAATAACAGGAAATATCTAAATAATACAAATAACACTATGAAAGTTGGCATATGTCTTTGTTCAATGCTTATCTTATTATTTATTTAATAAAAACAGTAGTATAAAATATAAAAATAGTTATTTTTAGAATATTGTATAATTTATTAAGAAACTCATGGATTCTTATTTGGGGTCAACATCCAGATATTACTTACTGGAGTTGACCTTAATGTTAAAGTACAAAGAAACTTACATTTTCATAGTAAATTATATTAGTTTTTTGGCTTAAATTAAGCCTTTGTTTAAATGGTGTCAACATTATGTTTGTTACTTTTTAATTTTGCAATTCTGACTTAATAATTCACTATGAAAAATTAGCTTAGTTTTGGAAATGCCCAATTCCAGCAGATAAATACTAAAATAATGTCAACTTACTGAATGTTGACAAATTGTTGAAATTCAGTGAGTCAACTTGCAGAATGAGTTAATTCTGGTGGTTGCCTTATGTGGAGGCCCAAGTTATTTCAGGTTCCATGGCTAGGCCCGCCTGCTGATTGGTTGAGCTAACAGGAACCTTTACTGTGGGGAGTGTTGATGTAGATGATTTTGGTTCATCCAGCTTTAAAGGGTTTTCTGAAGTCAAATCCTGCTCTGGTTTGAGCCCAAAAATCTGCGGGCCTCCAGCTTGCAGGGAGTCAGGGTTCAAATCCCGTAGTTGAGGGTTTTCAGTAAGCATGGTTAATAGGAGTTTGTCACTTGTGATACTCATCTCCCCCCATAACACTGCCCCCAATAAACCTGCTCAGAGGCCTGCTGCTTTACTATCCTCTGAGGCAAACCCTACAGATGAACCCTCTCTGATTGACTTTGACTCCCAGCCAATAAAAGAGGATGCTGAATCCAAAGGAGTTCAAGAGGACCTCCTACATCAAGTTCTCACTGTTAACACTCAAACTCATTGGGCTACACTGCACCCTGAGGTGGTCATCCCACAAATATCTTGGAGAACAGTATCCTTACCCTATGCCAAACAACTGGCTCAACCAGGTGTTGAAGTCACCCATGAGGAGGACAGCGCTGAATGACTGGGTAAGCTGCTCCATAAAGTAAACGTCTTGGCCCCGCTAGAATCCCTCAAGGAAGCAAGCCCAGCTGTAGGAGCTGCCATGGCTACTTTTCTGGAGAAGTTCAAGGGACTGAGCGTACACCATGTCTCCAAGATTGTGGAGATCTGAGAGGACTCTCAGGATTGTATCTATATCAACCTGGTAGTGAACAAAACTCACGTCCAGGCCATACTGGATATGGGTGCTCCTGGGAATATCATATCCTTGCGTCTGGTCAAGAAGCTTAAGCTGGCACTGGAATTAGCCTATCATGAAGAGTTTGGTACTGCTGGGCCACAGACCACTAGAGCAAAAGGAGCATATTCCTCCTTACCTCTTTGCTTTGGGAAGCTAATGGTCACTGCTCCTGCTATAGTTCTGGAAAACAACAGCTATGATATTCTTATTGTGACTAGCTTCATGATCCAGTATGGCATTGTGACCAACTATGGAGACCAAACCTTTGGGATTTTGGGCCATTCCATACCCATGTTCTATCATGGTGATTGCCCGTCTGACCTGCCCTTACAACGTGTGCACTACATCAATCTGGAGTATGCCAACGGAGAGCTTCCAGTTGCTTATATACTGTGTAGTAAGAAGGTCAAGGTGCTACCTCTCTCATTGGGGAAGCCAAGGGCATCCCAGTCTACACCTCCTGTAATGTGACTATCCTACCTGGCGCCCAGGTGATCCACAAAACAGGCCTCTTGCTGGCTCTACCAGCTGGCACTCATGGAGAAATCTTTGGCATCCCTAATGCCTCCAGACTAGAACCATGGATTGCACCAGGCATCCTCATGCCAAGCAAGAAGGAAGTACTCATACTCTTAGCCAACATGAGTTATGAAGCCATGGTTTTCTCCTAGCGCCAACTCCTGGCTTATATACAACTGGAAGAGAATGACAACCTGCAGGAGACTGCCCCCTTTACAGACTTCTCTGAGCTGGGCCTACCCTGCAAACAACCACTGGGGCTATCAGTCATAAGTTGCAACTCCCTTTCTGACCTCTGTGAAGAGCAAAAAAATCAAGCCATGGATCTATTTGCTCAGTATAAGGATGTGTTTTCCAAGGATGATTATGACCTGGGCAAGGCTGCAGATGTTGCCCACCATATTGACACCCAAGTCAGTCCACCTATCTGCTCCAGACCTATACGGCGTAGTCAAGCCAATCATGCCGTAGCCAAAAAGGAGCTTCAGAAACTATTGAGCTCTGGCTTACTGATACCCAGTAAAAGCCCTTGGGCTTCCCCTCTCCTGATTGTAAAAAAGAAGGATGGCAGCAACCATATGGTGATTGACTACTGCCGGCTGAATGCTGTTACCAAGAAGGATTCATATCCTCTCCCTTGCATTGACAATACCTTGGACTTCTTGGGTGGTGCCAAGTTCTTCAGTGCCATGGACCTTATCAGTGGGTACTGGCAGATTGATCTACTCCCTGCCAATCAAGAGAAATGCGTAATTATCACTGATCAAGGGCTATTCCTACCCACAAGGATCCTCTGAGGTCTGTCCAATGCCCTGGCTACCTTCTAATGGGCTATGGATATGGTGATGGGTGACCTCAAACTCACCAGAGCCCTGGTCTATCTGGATGACATTAATGTGTTATACTAAATCTTTAATGATCATCTGCAGCACTTGGAGGAAGTCTTCCAGAGGTTACTTACAGCTAACCTCAAGCTCAAGCCATGCAAGTGCAACTTCTTCAAGGAGCACCTTGAGTTCTTGGGGTTCATTATTAGTCAAGATGGACTCTGCCCTGTACCTCTGAAGGCGGAAGCCATTGAGAAAGTGCAGAGTCCAGCCAATAAGTGGGACATACAGGTCTTCTTAGGGATGATTGGGTACTACCATTGATTCATCCCTAACTTTGCATCCCTGGGCGACCCCCTCTTTAAGCTTCTCTGTGCTGATAAGGAATTCTTCTGGAGCCCAGCATGCCAATCTGCCTTCAATGCTTTCAAGGGAACACTGACTGCAGCCCCCATACTAGCCTACCTTGACTTTTCCAAGCCGTTTGTGGTTCATACAGATGCTATCCTGACAGCAATTAAGGGCGTCCTCTCCTAAATGGACTCTGAAGGACTCAAACACCCTGTTGGATACTGCTTGCAAACGTTTAATGTTCACAAGAGAAACTACACTATCATCAAACACAAGTGTCTGGCTGTGATATACTCCTACCAAAAATTCAGAGCGCATCTCCATGGGGTACAATTCATGGTTGTAACAAACCATGCCTCCCTGCAATGGCTGAAGACCCTCAAGGATCCCAAAGGGCGTCTGGTGTGTTGGGCCATTAAACTTCAGGCTTATAACTACAAAATCATTCATTGAGCCGGAGCAGCCCACCAGAATGCTGACTGTCTCTCCCACCTTCCCACTGTTGCCTTAGTATCCCACATGGCTGAGATTCTCTATGACAAGCTTATGGAGGATCCTTGTTTGTGGGGGGAGGAGCCAGTAGAGATACAGAGAGCTCTCAAGAAGCTAGCTGTTGATACCAAGGTCTCTAAGGGACAACTCCTGAAGCTTTGTGGAGACTCTTGGCTACCCTACATATGCCCATCTCTACGCATGGACTCAGTGGTGGCCGCTCACAAGACTACTGGCCATGGTGGCATATAGAAGACGTTAGTTATGCTACAATACACTGCTTCTGGGAAGGAATGTAGACTGATGTAGTAGATACGCTAGCCACCTGTCATGACTGCAACATTGAGAGACCTAAGGTTGCCAAGTTTCAACACATACTTGTACGCCCTGGGTTTGCCTTCCACGTGGTAGCCATTGACATAGTAGGGCCCTTGCCAGTTACCAACAGTTGCAACAAGTTCATCATTGTGGCTATTGATCATCTGACCAAATGAGTAGAGGCCAAAGCAATTGCCAACCAATCTGCACTGGTGATAGCCACATTTATTTTGGATAATATCATATACAAACATGGTTCCCCCCAGATTCTGCTGACAGACAATGGTATCAATTTCACCAGTCATATCATCCCCCACCTCAACCAACTGATGGGAATTTGTGGGACACTATCCACCCTTCTCACCCACAAACAAATGACATGGTAGAGCGCACTAATGGGAGTCTGGTCCATAACTCCAGAAGCTCAGTCACCAACATGAGACTGAATGAGATACCTTCTTTCCTGAAGCCACCTTTGCATATAACATTGGGTACCATTGTGCCACTGGCAAGCCACCCTTCCAACTGCTCTATGGTCAGCAACCAGGGCTTCCCCTTTTACTAATTCCTTGGTAAAGCCCATCCTGGCTGTGTCCCCAGAGGCATACCTCAATAAGCTTGTTCAAACCCTTATTTGCTTTCAATCATAGGCCTACACCGTAAACTTAGACCATAAGTTGCAGGACCTAGAACAAGCTACATCCAAACGCCCTGCCCTACCCACCTACCTAGTAGGAAATTCAGTCTACTTCTTCAGCAATAGAGGGTACAGACGTGAATCCAAACTTGCTTCCCTTTGGCAAGGCCCAGTTCAAGTTATCCAGAAGACTGGCCCCAGCTCCTACACCCTTAAGGAGCCCCATTCTGGGCACTTGATCACTAGAGTACACGCTCAGTATATGTGTGCTGCTCCTAGTGACCAATAGTAAGCCCTAATGAGGACAACAACCCAAAAAACAAAAGCCTAATTAAAAATTGCATGGATTGTTGTACTGTTTGCGATAGTAATGCACCAAAGTATGAGGAACAATAATGAAAGAACAAAGTGTTTATTGGAGACAGACAAGACTCTTCTAATACCGCACCAACTGTTCTATCACCAAATGGCTGCCAGGAAACACAACTGGTTGCCTCCAAATCTGTAAAGCCAATGACCAAGGATTGGGCAACAAACCCCCACCAAACGAGAGACACCAAGCCCTTTGGGTGGGATACACTATCTAGAAAGACGCCATCTAGAAAACGCTATCTAGAAAACACCATATAGAAAGACGCCATCTAGAAAATGTAGCCTAAAACGCCATCTAGAAAGACACCATCTAGAAAACGCCATCTAGAAACCCTATCTCAAATTTCTGGCAGAACTGTGCCAAATAACTTAAAAATTAATAAAAAGCCAAAAAAATTAAAAACAGTAAGAAAAACATATGGCTAGACTCAAAATAATCCAAAGATTCCAAATCTGCAATAATAATGTGGGAACAGTTAGTATCAACTTTAATGTGTAAAGCTCCAAAGTCAACACACCCCAAAACTGTGAGATTTCCCTATTGAAATTTTCTCCTAAGTTTGTATCAATGTACTAAAAATTAAGTAAAAATTAAATTTTTGAAATTAAAGTACTTAATGGAAGAGTAACTTGATCAAGCTTCAGTCCCAAGAGTCTTTGCAATGCCTTTGAGATGGGTAAGGCAGCCTTCTATGGTGTAATAGGTCAAACCCTCCTTAGCAACACTTGAAAACTTGACCTGCTGGTCTGCATGCTTGGATACAACAGCTTTGCTTTTGATGGCCTGGAGGTAAAGCTGGTGCCCATGGCCATTATCTATCCCTGGTTGTTGATAATCACAATTAATCTAGGATTTCTTTATCTTAACCAGGCAAGAAAATTGACTGTACCAACCTTCAAGTGATGAAAAGGTATTAGTTACACTGTCCTTAAGCTGATTATAGCAGTTTCAGTTAAAGACACCCCCCTTGCATATATAAAATCATAAATGAAACATCTTAAAGTTGAAACCCAAATATTACAGATACTTTTATGTTAAGCAATAAAATCAGCATATCAAAAGTGGTTTTTAATGGCTGCATTACAGAGAGATAGTACTTTCAAATATGAGTTAATTTGAGTTAATATATTATATGTGGTCATAAATGAATATCATACTTTATTCCTAGTTAATAAGAAAAAGGCTTGGATTTATCACATAAAATATAATTTATTATTTGATTCCAGATGCCGTCTTTCTAGATGCTGTATTTCTAGATGGCTTATTTTAGGGTATTTATTAAGTGTTTTTATATTTGAAAAATCTTATTTGGATAACACTCTTTTTATTTCAATTTGTGATAGCGTTTTCTAGATGCCGTTTTTCTAGATGTTGTATTAGAAACCAATATGTAAAAAATAACTATTTAATTAATTTTTTTAATTTTTTTAAATTTTGCCGATGTAAATCCTGACCCATCACAAATTTTTTTCTAGATGGCGTCTTTCTAGATGGTGTGTTGCACCGCCCTTTGTAACCCTGTTGTCTAATCCAGTGGAGGGAAATGTCACAGATTTAAATGGATTTGACAATAAGATGCACACTTAGGGATCAAGCAACAAAACAATCACGCTATTGCTTTAGTTCAATCTAGTTTAATCAGGGTTAACCACGTTAAGAACACCTTTAAAACAGGTACTCAAAGCGCATTTTGAATGTGCATCAGGTGTGGGCTTTACTTCTGAGGTTATAAATATGACAATATAGATATTGCCACTTTCCTCCATTAGGCAAGGCACATGAAACCAGCCTTTCTCTTGCGCGGCTCTGTCTACTGTACCTTTCCACTCCCCTCCTTTAGGAAAGTCCTTCTGTCTGTGCCTCCTTTCCCCTGGCGGAAATTCCCCTGCCTCATATTATATAACTGCAGCACTATCAAAATAAATACCAGTTTTGTCATTATATACTTATATTCTTCTGTCCTACCAAAGGCTGCCACTATACCATCTACAGGTATAGTATTAAGAGTTAGGATCCTGACTAACTGTTTTTAGAAAATAGCACCCTATACTGCTAAAAATACAACACACTTATTACTTCACTTTATAGCATTTTTCCTTTATTAAATAAGGATAACATTATCTTCTTTAATTTTAAATTTTTTATTTTATATATTTACCAGAAGTATATATGCAGAAGTGGTAACAGAATTAGGTTTTCAAGCCTAATTTACATAAAGAAAATTTTCTCCGGAGAAAACCCCCCAGGAAACAGACTTACCTACTAGCTGGAGAACCCAAAAATAAGAAAATATGTTACTATGGGATAAATCATCTTTAAAAACATTTCTGTACCCATATAAAAGCCCAACTTACTCAGCACAAGAGGAACCTTGAGATAGTCCACACCATATGTGATATCTGTGATATCATAAATCATATTAAATTCCTCTTCTCCACAGATATTAACTATTTTTCTTTTATACACCAGGATAACACCACTATATAAATTTAAAACACTAAATCCAAATCAAAAAATTTTGTTATCCCAAAAACACTGAAAGAAAAATTCACTCAAATTCACATGAGTTGCTATCAATTTTGTGTGCAAATGGTTTGAGGCTAATCAAACTCAGAATAATGACTGTGACATCTTTAAAAAGGTATTTATAAGATTGTAATCAAATACACTGATACAAAAAATCCCTGAGAAGCTTAAGAAACTCTAATGAAAGGGACAACAAATAAGTACATCACCTTCTACAAAGACATTCAAAATAAAGCACCCAGTCATATGAGCTCTGATGATCCTTCTACTTGTGTGAACTTCTACAATGGCTCCCTCTTATACAGTAATTTTCAAACCTGTTAAGATAAACAAAAAAATCTCAGTATTAAAACAAAAAACTCAGTCTAAAATAAAAATAAAAAGATCAAGGAATTTTTATTAAATTACAATAAATTTGTATCCAATTCAATTTTGCTTTTAGCCTGTGATGTTTTCATTCTTAGACTGAGATTTTATTTTATCTCAACAGGTTTGAAAATTAATGTATTATAAGACAATCTGAGATAAATAAATGCATCTATCTTAAAGAAGCCTTACTGAAGAAAAAAGAAACCACAGAAACCAGATTACTGCATAGAACTGTGAAGTGCAAAGAGAGTACAACACCCAGAAAGGGCACTTGTCTCAACAAGAAGACCCACCTACCACTAGATCTAATCCCTGAGAAGGAACTATTAAGACTAAAGCCAATCAAATGAAGAGCATAAAGGATTCCTTGAGTATGCCAAAGAGCAGGAAAGTGCTTAAGCAATCCACTATTTTTCACACAACAAGGCACATATAGAGGCCAGGATGATGATTTTATTAATATGATCCAAGTACTCTCTAAGAATCTTATATTATTTTCTGCCCAGACTGGAAATGGACTGTTTGTTTATCCTTTCTTTCTTTATGTTGCTATGGTACAGTTTATTTAATACTGAAGAGAAAGGTTCCTTATTGATAAAATAACTTTCCAATATTTTGGAATTATCTAATACAGAAGCAATATAAGACATGTAATTGTGGTAGAAAAATATGTTTAAAGGTATTCAAAGAAGCTAAGTTGTTCCAAGCTCAAGTGTAAGACATCCAGACCACTCTTAGTGGCCCATTAATACCCATGTCAAAATAAAATGTAGCACTTGGCTTGGAATTGGTGAGAAAACCCCCTATTGGCTAAGGAGTTTTACACTCACTATTCAAAGTGTAGAAAGTTCATTGCCATGTATATCCCACACAACTCAATATCCTCATGAAAGATAACATATTTTTCAAGATCCCCAAGTCTGAAAATAAAAATGATCCCAGAAAATATGCTGGAACACTTCCACTCACAGGGTCATTTACTTCAAGAACTATAAACCTCTTAAGAACAAAATACAACATCAAAACCCAATACAAGAATTTACATCCATATTCTAAGTGAAACTTCCAGGCCTTCCCCCCTGATAGTGGTATCCAGAAAAAGATTGAACTCAATTTAAGCATCCCAAAGGCAAGACCCTATACTAATTGGTGCCACTGAAAGAGAATAAAATGAAGGAATAGCTTGATAAAGTGTTAAAAAGGGATCATTTGAGCCTTCAAGTCTATTTTTGTTGTGACAGTCTTATTTTTGGCCAAGAAAGATAGTGGCTTACGCCTTGTCACCAATTAAATAGCTCTTAAAAAAGTTAAAATTAACACCATGTATCCCCTACATATTATTGATGTTATCTTTAACATCCTAGGAAATCAAAAGATTTTTAAAAAAATTGACTTGACTTCAGGATACAATCAAATTTAATTCAAACCTGAATTCATTGCTAAAACATCACCAAGCACCAAATATGGCTTCTTTCAAAGTGTATATTTAAACTTTAGCATGATAAATGACCCCAGTACATTTGTGATATTTATAAATAAAGTCTTTAAAAATCACACAGGGAAGGGAGTAATAGTATATCCAGATGATATACTTATCTATTGTCCAAACCAGAAAAATACTGGTAAACATCTGTACATTACTCATAACCCTCTTGGATAACCAGCTCAGTGTCAACAATTTAAATGAGATCTCTTATCCAAAAAAACTGCCTTTCCTAGGACACGTTATTAGCAAAGATGAAGTGAAGCCTGGTCCAGAGAAATCAAAAGCCAAAAATAATGTGCCATCAACCAGAAACAATGATGAAGTTTGCACATTCCTGGGAAAGATAGTGTAATTCAGAAAATTTATTGGTAACTGTGGTAAGCACAGCTGTATAAATGAAAAGGTGAGAAATCAGCTATGGCCAAGTTAATACCTTTTAAATTTTCAAAAAGGCCTTTTACTATAAATCAGTTGTTTTTCTGCTTGTTTAGTTAGGAGAATGCAATATAAGTATTATATATGTCCATAATAACTTTTAAGCCCAAAAAACCTTTAATAAAATTTAAAATTTAACAGGGGTCAACTTGGCCACAGTTGACTTCTTATTTTTTTATACAGGTGAGTTTACCGCAGTGCTGTCACCACTCTGAACAGGCCAGCAATAGTATATGAGTGCTTCTACTATGGGCCCAATGATCTTTTTAGAAAAGAATATACCAAGATCTTTGAGGGAATCAATACCATATGCATTACCCTGGTCTTCACCAACAGTCTAAATACCTTCTATTCCTCTGATGTCAAGCAAAGCCATTCACCACTCAATAATATTTTTGAGCACCTGTGTAAGTGGTTCATCATTGAGCTGCTATTCCTTCACAAGGATAAGTACTCCAGTAAACTGGCTCAGATGTGGTGCATCATCTTTCTGGTGATAATAAGACTATGGTACCAAACCATAAGGTGGTAACAGGTTTATCACTGCAAAAGGGGCAAGGATAAAGAGGCCAGTATAAAATCCAAAGAATATTTCTAACATGGTGCTAACTGAAGAGTTAACTGTCACCAACAAAGGGGAGAAGTCCATTCTTGTCAGGGATCCATTCTTGGGCAGCCAGCCTATTCGTTTTGGGGATTATTCAGGCTAGGTTTTTGAAGGTAAAGCCCATCATAAGAGAGAAGCTACCTTAAAAAGGTAGGAGAAGGACTTCCCCACCCAGGACCACAGGACAGTGGCCAGGATTATAGTGTCAATCACCCCTGTGAGGGTGATGTACGCACTCCTGAACAACTTTCCAGTATGGTTGGTTGGGAGGTTGGGTGAGGAAGCGGGCATAGGTTTTGGGGTCACGGATGGTTCCATGTACAGGTTGTAAGCAGGGAGATAGTTGAATTTCTCTCTGAACAACTTGGGTGTTGAAAATATCCACCGGCCTTGTTAGTTGTATCTAATTGTGGATTGTATGTTGGCCAGGGGATTGAGTTCAAGTATCTTTTCTGGGGTGTATTCCTTGTATTCAGACTTCAGAGGGTAGTTGATAAAATGGACGGGTCCAAAGGGTACACCAGGAGGACAGAAAACAGCGGGTGGTGGGGCAGGCGGGCCAGAAGATCTCAAGCTGAATTGGTAGACAGCAAATAAAAAACCAAAGGGTACACCAGGAGGACGGAAAACAGCGGGCAGTGGGGCAGGCGGGCCAGAAGATCTCAAACTGAATTGGTAGACAGCAAATACAAAATAAGGCAATAGCTGTGTGAGCCAAAATAACATAACCTTTATTCAAAAATGGCAATAAGTTTGGAATTCAGGGTCTTTGGGTCTATATAGTACCCCACCTCCAAACTTAACATTTTCCATGGGGGGTTCATAAGGGCATTGGGAAGGGCAGGGTTGGGGGAACTGGGTGCTTGGGTCCAAAGGCAGCAAAATGGCACTCGGCCTAGGAGTTCTTTCATTGGTCAAGAATCTCAATTTGGCTATCTGATTATCTTGCTTTAGTGTTGTGGTCATGGGACCAGGCCGCGGGCCTCCTTCTGGGGATGGCTCTTGATTGGCCACCAGTATAGACTTCAAGCTCATGAAGCTAATGGTTGAAGTTTTGTTGCCTCCATTAAGCTCCTTGGTCACTCCTCCATTTGGTGCGCTGATTTTTTTTTGGATTGCTTAACCATTTTGACCATCATTCTTGGCTTCAGTTTGCAGAGGCTTGATCTCAGGAAAACGCGGGCAGGCAGCCCCCCGGTCCATAGGGCCGGCGGCTCATGGTGATTCAGGGTCAGGATTTGAATCCCAACCTTGGGCCTGGGTTTCAAGAGTAAAAGAATTATCAATCCTGACACTTCTCTATAAATATAACTTCAGCATTGCCTACCCCATGATAATACAATGAACTGAAAAAATATGAAGTTATTAGGGGATGCTTAGGTCTGGCTCTCAGACAGAACATCTGCCTCATGTCCTGGTATCTTCAAACAGCTCTAGGTAATACATGCTGAACTTGATAGCAGACACTCCCACTTACCTACCACCTTCTCTCTATTACCATCACAGAAACTTACACCAAGGCCTAAAATATGCTGAAAAATGAATTGAGAAGCTCTAAACCCCATTTGATGAGAGATAAATATATGGCTGCCCCCTCTTTCCCCCAAGAATCTGAAAAACTCCAAGTCTGTGGTATTAGACTTTGAGAAGGCTAAGCATGTTTCTTTAGGAAGTTGTTTGGGTACAATTCCAAATAATTCTTCTTTCAATTAAGCCAGGCCATCAGGAGGAGTGCCAGTGTTGCAACTGAACTAACTATATTTCAATAATTGGAGAAAGACAACAGTCCAAGGGGAAAATTTTGGTACTTAAGATAAGATGGTAGATTTTTATGGAAAGTAGCGGTTAATTTACTATCAAGAGTAGCCACCAGGACATAGGAGAGTGGTGTGGTGGTAAAATACCAATAGAATTTGGTTTTGAAAAAGTTGTTGAAGGAATTTGGCTGGAGTTGGCTTCATTCCTTATTAGAAATTATTGTCTTGTATATTGAAATTTAAGGTGAGATGTTTTTAAAAGTCCTGGGATGGTTCATAGAGCACTCCCTGTTTGTTGCAAGATACATTTTCATATAAGGTATCCAACTCAGTTTCAACACCAAAACTTTTAAGCCACTGTGTCATATGGTGATTGTTTAAACTAGCCTTTACTGTAATAGACATTGATCCTTTAAGCTCAGTGAGCAAGAGGGCAATTAGCACTCTCGCTCTGGATGAAAGATAGTTTAGCTGATCAACTAATTTGCATCTACAGACCATATTAACTTACAATCATCTTATCTAATGTTAATAGTGGGCAAAGGCTGCAGAGGGATCTGGCTGTGAAGCAGAGGATCCTGGCGTTCAGCGGCTGTTATCAATATCCCAAATATATATAACTCTCCTACTTAATATTAAATAAAGAATCAATTATTAAATTTTATTATATTTATTATATGCACCAAGTTAGATAATCTCGACTTAGTCTTTAGTAAACTAGTAAGTTGTAATACAAGTTAAGCAATATAATTACAAACAACATACCCATACTCGGATTTATGGCACCCTATACAAGAAGATTATCAGAATACCACCTTTATAACCAAGACCAAGTTTGGAACTTTGTGGCTTTGGCTTTCCTTAATTAAGCTTATGTCATAAAGGGATTCAAACTGCTTTAGCTTGATTCATATACTGTCAAGTATGATGCCATCTTCCAAGGATTTGTGGACTACTTTGAAAATTAATGGATTGGTGGCAAAGTGAATGTGAGAGGTAGAAAACCTGATAACAAGATCCCCTAGAACCTCTACCATGCTGTGCTTGAAGAGGAGCTGATGGTAACATATGCCCTTAAGGATTGGCAGATGAAGTTTGCCCCTTAGTCAGGGAAAAGAAGCCTTCGTTTGAGATGTAATTTGAGGCCATTTAAGCTGAGCATGTTACTACGAAGAAGCTGTTGGATGAAATTGAGCAGGGCGAGGCTACATCTGCCAGGAAAGAAAAATATGAGATGAAAAAGAGAAGTATATATAAGCTGATCAACTCTAGTTATACTTAGGAAGCTATGGAAATTTATATTAAATGATATCCAGGGCATGAGATCTATCTATGAACAAAGTACATATCTATTTGCTAATATATATTTTTTAATTAAATTTTTTT
Organism: Entomophthora muscae; assembly: GCA_014839935.2. Classification (NCBI taxonomy): domain Eukaryota; kingdom Fungi; phylum Entomophthoromycota; class Entomophthoromycetes; order Entomophthorales; family Entomophthoraceae; genus Entomophthora; species Entomophthora muscae. Next base: position 121,314 of record QTSX02002952.1, read on the forward strand.
GTTTGCTTTTAAAAGTTTCGAAATGTGGTATTATAAATTTTATTTTATTATATGTCAGAAATATGGGTTATAAAAATCAAGATGTTGGAAATAATGTTGTCAGAAAAAACGGTGTTGGAAATGAGGTGGACACCGGCTAACAAGGCTTGCTTCTTTCGTCAATTTGATTTTATAAATTTCTATTTTGTCTTCTGCTTTGTTGAATAAGAAAATTGGATTGATTTACTTTGCATTTTTCTCCAAATGCCTCGACTGAAGCTTGGGTTGGAAGCTCATTGAATTAAAGAATCTTTAAAATAATTTATTTCAAGGGCAGTCTAGCATTTGTAGAGCAGATGGTTTCTACTCAAGAACATGTCCTGGCGCACTGAGCCATTCTTCGGGGGGGCCAAATTTCTCAGGCTTACGGTAGCCACACCCGTTCTTGTTCTTGTCTTCTGCCCCGAGAGGACATTTATGGACGCTGTCAGTAGACCAGTAGCGGCACTGATCATTCCTTGAGGTGGCAACATCCCCTCCCTTGAAAACAGGCTTGGGCTTGGCCCCAGACTTCGTTCCGCCTTGCACTCGCAGATCTGCACATGAGACGTAGTGGGCAAAGGACGTGTTTCTGTCGGCATAATAAACACCGCCACCATACCACTTCCACTGTAAAGTGACTGGCCCGTCGTGAAGATTTCCTGGGATGTGGATGTCAGTAGAGCACAAGCCATCCCCAGGCCCATTGTTTTTCCCGAGGATTTCCTGGTGCACACTCTCCTTGCAGTTCGTCTCGTAACATACATACTTGATGGGGTTGCTATCGAACTTGCTTTCTTCATCCGAGTCTTTCAAGGGAACCATGGCCAAGCGCACAAAGCCGCCGGGATGGTTCTGACGCTTCCACTTGACGGTCATCTTATCGCCTCGCTTGACTATGAGCGTTCCTGGCCCAATGTTGGCCTTGTTTTTGGGAGAGTCACAAGCCGTTTTACAGTTCTCGCCCCGCGAGCAGTAGCCCCACCACTGCAAGTTGCCGCGCGGCTTTGGATAGAACATGTTGCTATGACATTGCACACCTGCAAGTACAAATCCAAGTAGAAGTTCAGACTTCATTACACCCTTCGACTTTGATCCTGCCCTTTTATAAAACCCTGCTGCAAGGACATACCTAATAAATTACCATGTGTGATGCTCTTGCACCGCACTTTGCCTCGACATTGACAAACATGCCTTCCTTGAACCTGAATTCTAGCCTGTCCAGCTGGATTGGGTCAAACAGTAAACACTAGCACATGTATTTTATTCATTTCATATGGCTCTATTCTGGGTCGGTCTCTTAATGACATATATGTGTCAACCTCTAAAAATTGCTTTGCAGTTTGCATCGACTGCGATATCGAGAAGTCACACATGTGGTGTGACAATTTGTAATTAAAGCTTAGTCGACATATTTTGCAAATATATTATTTTCATAAATTTTTATTTTAAATTGATTTTAATTTTATGATAAAATATACAGAAAAAGTAAGTTTAACTCAAGAGTTGTTAGGGTTTGTTTTTACCATAGATGACGTCATATAATACTGTTTTGATTTACATCAGTACCTGTAAATATTTCGAGTATGATTGTTTTTATATTGATGGGAAATAAATTAAGCCCAACCGTTCAATTCAAATGTAAATAATCTAAAATTAATATTTGTGCCGTTGCTTTGGAACTCATGCCAAGTCCTTAATAGCGGGTAAAAATATAACAACACATACACATTCTGGGATATTTGGATTCGGCTTAACATAAAAACAATTATGCTAAAACATTACCAGATACTGATGTAAATTAATCCAGTTTGCAATATGATAGATGACGTCGGCTATGGCAAAAAAACCTTGCTGCGTGAAATTAAACTTGCTTTTTCTAAATGCTTGATCATAAAATTTAAAGAAGCCAAATTAGCATAAAAATATATATTAAAAGTGAAATTATGGCTTGATTAAATATATCGTCATACATGTACCATGACTTAAGCTTAGTCACAAGTTGTCGCCATTACTGCGGCTTCTGATATCACAATTATTGCAATTTGTGGACTGGCTTTAAGAGTTGGACGTAGCAGAATATATCTTGAATAAATAACGAGGGTTGGAAAATAGTTTTTCCCTACTCCATGATAGATGATATTTAGAACAAAAGTTTTTTTATTCATTTATCCCTTCATAAAAATCTTTTTAATTTACTGTAAATTCAGAATCTGAATGTAAAAATGTGGGATTGTCAAATCATTGGTCCAAATTTTGAATCACTTTTGCGGTATAGCCTTTTTTAATTAAATTGAATTCTTTGCATTTTTATTTGGATTTTCAAAAATGCGGGAACTCATAGACACTTTACAAAGTTCAAGTCAAACTGCATATTTCCAATGGATGAAATGAATTAACTGGAATCATATTTGAAGTGTTCAAATCCATCAACCATTTTCATTAAGTTTACTATGTTTTTTGGAATTTTGGGATTGTCAAATCCAAGAACCAAATTTCAAATCACTTTTGAATACCACTAGTAAACTCAGGTATTAATTGCAGGAACTGGAATCCAAATTGAATGTACAGTAAGAAACTAGGACAAATCAACCCAAATCAAGAAGCTCCACTCTGGATAAAATCAAATGAAAAATCCAATCTCAACAACCATGTTTAGACATGAAATTAAATGAAATGTAAAATTGTCTAAACTGGAAATGATGCAATATTCTGCACTCTAAATCACTAATATAACGACCACAAAACCATATAATGATATATGAGCTACCCTCCTGATGACGCTGAATTTTTTTAAAAGTTTTTTGGCACCTGGCGTAGCCGGAGGCCAAACAAACTTCTTTTCAAGGAAGAAGGAGAGGTGGGAAAGATAAACCTTTAGTTTACTATAAAATGTATTCATGTATTGCTATTAAGGATGCTTGATTGCAGTCAATTTTAAAAAACAATAATAATAAAATAGAATTATATATTACAATCTATCTTATCATGTTGTCTTTTCCTTTATGTGTTGATAACTCATTTGCTGTTGATAATGTGCTTGAGTTTAATTGGATACTTTCACCCCCAGTCACCTCGGCGATAGGAAATCAAGTCGTCTCCGCGACCACAGCTAGTCTCAGGGAGGCAACTTGATTTCCTATCGCCAAGGCAACTGGAGGTGAAACTATCCAATTAAACGCAAGCACATTACTGTAAATTCAGAACCTAAACATAAAAATGTGGGATTGTCAAATCCCTGGTCCATATTTTGAATCACTTTTGCAGGATAGCCTTTTTTTAATTAAATTGAATTCTTTGTATTTTATTTGAATATTTGAAAATGCAGGAACTCATAGACACTTTGCAAAGTTCAAGTTGAACTGCATATTTCCAATGGACAAAATGAATTAAATGGAATCAATTTTGAAGCGTTCAAATCCATCAACCATTTTCATTAAGTTTACTATGTTTTTTGAAATTGCGGGATTGTCAAATCCATGAACCAAATTTCAAATCACTTTTGAATGCCACTAGTAAACTCAGATATGAATTGCGGGAACTGGAATCCAAATTAAATGTATAGTAAGCACACTAGGAAACACCAACCCAAATCAAGAAGCTCCACCATGTCTAAAATCAAATGAAAAATTCAATCTCAATAACCATGTTTAGACATAAAAAGTGATTAAACTTTAAAATTATCCAAACACAGAAAGTATACAATATTATACACTTCAAATCACAGATATAGAAATTCTGTTACTATTGTCAAGCTTATACTTCTGGGAAGTATAATAAACGAAATAAAGGGGAAAATTAAGAAGAGAATGATACTTTATTGAATATGAATATAGGTTAATATATAGTATCATGATAAGCCACATGTTGTCCATGTACATCATGGAGGTCATGGGGCTTATCTGAGGAATGTTCCTCTTGAGTCATGAGGCTTAATCAAGTTGTGTTCCATTTAGAACCTGAATTGAGAGATCCCCGTCATAGATGGTTAACTGATAATGGTGCCACAGGTTTATTGACTGGGCGGTGAACCACTCAGTGAGCCACTTGGTGATTTACTCAGGGTGTTAATTCCCTGAGAGGTAGTAATTGAATATGTTGCGACATCTCCCCCTGGGGTGCTGGAAGGCAGAGCCTTGGGAATCTTTTTGAGGGTATCTGGTATACGGGCTTGGTACTGATCCAGTTTGGTGTTAGGCACAGGGAGTCCTGAATTTTTTTGGGCTGCTCTTGCCTTACACAAACAAAGTTGATCATGATGCATATGTTTTAGTTTGGTTTGGGCTCCAATCCCTTTGATGAGGTAGGTGTATTGGGCTTCACTTCCATGATAATGCCTGGTCCATGTAACCCTGGGTCTAATTTGTGTTGGTTGTGGTTGACAACCCAGATCTTGTCTCTGACTTGGAACCTTTCTTGTTGTAATGGGATTGCTTCCCACTGAACCATTTGTTGTTCCATTATCTCTTGGTCCTTTCTGGTTTGTAGGACTTTTGGGTCATTGTTGTCTGGTATCTTCTTTGGAAGTGGCAGTTGTGGCCCTGTGGTTGTACTGACAAGTGAAGGTTTTTGACCATAGACAAGTTCATAAGGGCTTTTGCCCGTATTGCAGTTGACTTGTGTTCTGAAGACCATAAGGGTGGTTGATAGCATATCAACCCAGGCTTTTGGATTGTTGGCAGACAACTTACTGAGGGCTTCCACTAGAGAGCTGTTTAGTTGTTCTACGCGTCCATTTGCTTGTGGGTGATATGGGCTGGCTGTGACATGCTTTATTCCATTTTTGGCAAGATAGATATTGGTGTCAATAGCTTTAAGTTCAGTGCCTCCATCTGTGATTAAGAGTTCAGGCTTTCCAAACTTAGCTATGATTTCTTTGCTAATGAATTGTCTCACATCATTGCCATTGTGCTCTTTTGTGGCTTGTGCTACGGGCCATCTGGTTGTATAGTCAATGGCTGTGATGATGTACTTCTTGCCTTTGCTTTCACCAGGAATAGGTCCCACAATATCTAACAACCATACCTTGAAGGGCTGTGTGATGGATGCGGGTACTACTGACTTGGGTGGAGCTTTGGTTTGGGTGTACTTCTCACAGACTTTGCATTGTTCCAGTACCTCTCTGAGATCATCTAGCATGTTGGGCCACCAGTAGCGTTTCTTGAGGTATTCATAAAAGTTTCTGCTACAGTGTGTCTCAGGTCTCTGTGATATCATAGGATTGTGTCAATCTTTTGTGTTGACAGGACGTAGGGTACAGTTTCACCATTTGGAAGGATTCAGTGAAGGGTACTATATATGTTTTTGAACAGATTTTTGTTCTTGAGGACTTTCTCTTGGATTTTCATTGGTGTGCCAGGTGTGAACCCTTCCTGGAGATTCCCCATGATTAACATGGGCCAGTCAGGGTCACCATCAGTGCAGAGGATGTGTTTATTGTATAGCCTTGATAGGGCGTCTGCAGTAAGAATCTCTCTACCTGGCTTGTATTCAATTTGCATGGGATATCTCTGTATGAGACTCATCCATTCAGCTTGTCTTCTTGACAGGTTTTGTTGTGTCTTAAAGAATACTAACAACTTGTGGTTGGTGAGTACCTTGAACGTCTGGGCTCCTTCTAGATAACATTGCCATTTCATGAGGCAGTGTATGATGGTGACTAGCTCCTTGTCGTGTATAGGGTATCTTTGTTTGCCGTCTGATAGCTTCCTGGATTCATAAGCCACGGGGAGGAAGTCTTTCTGGGCTGTTTGGATACAGAGGACTCCTCCTATGGCATAATCAGAGGCGTCGGTTTCCGCTCATAGATGCCCTTGCAGTTTGGGTATTCCAAGATGGGGGCAGTGACCATGTGTTCCTTCAGTTGGCGGAAATGTGGATCTTGTAAAGGTGTCCAGACAAACTTGGTTGTTTTCCCAGTGATGGCTAATAGGGGAGCTGTTAGGGCGCCCCAGTCAGGGATGAACCTGCGTACATAGGCTATCATTCCAAGGAAAGTGCAGAGTTTGCTCTTGTTCCTTGGGGCTAGCATTTCTGTTATGGTGTGTATTTTGTCTGGATTGGGCTTGATGCCGTCTTTTCTAATGATATGACCAAGGAAGGGGAGTTCAGTTGAGAAGAACTTGCATTTGGACAGTTTGGCAATTAGTTGATTTTCCTGAAGAGTACAGAGAACTGTGCGGACGTCTTCCCAGTGTTGCTGTAGGTTGGGACTGTAAATGATGATGTTGTCCAGGTAGATGATTGCTCTTTTCCTAATGTGTTCCTTGAATACTTTGTTCATGAAGGTTACAAAGGTGCTGGGAGCATTTGTCATGCCAAAATTGAGGACAACACATTCAAAGGACCTGTATTTAGTTCAAAATGCGGATTTTGGAATGTCTTCAGGTTTCACGCAAATTTGGTGATATCCTGCTGTCAAATCAATTTTTGTGAAGATTTGGGACCCCCCCAGGGCATCAAAAAGGTATTCAATTAGGGGCAGGGGATACCTGTTCTTTATTGTGACCTTGTTGAGGGCCCTGTAGTCTGTGACCAGGCAGAGGCCTCCATCTTTCTTTGCTACAAAGAAGACCGCGGCACCAAAGGGTGACTTTGAAGGTCTGATAAGGCCTTTTTTGAGTGCTTCATCAAGGTAAGCTTTCAGGGTGTTGTCTTCTTGTGGTGTGAGGCAGTAGATGGGTTGTGCTTTAGGCACGCTACCTTTCAGGTTGATCTCATGTTGTATACCCCAGTCAGGGGGCAGCCCGGGTAGTGATTCTTGGAATACAGAGGGAAATTCATTGACTAGCTGGTCCCTAATTGGGTTCTGATTGTGTTGGATTTCTGTGTTTTTGAAGTGAATTACTTCATATGTACATGTGCTCCAATCAATTTTTCTGATGTCAGTTTCTTTCTCTGTTTCCATGATCTTTACAAATATGTGGTCCCTCATGAGGGTGTCAAGATGTGTTGGGTACACGTGATGGTGGACTTCTCCTCTCTGGATAGTGAGGGTGGCACTGTCCCAGTCTATGTGAGGCTTTGTCTTTTGCATCCAATCTAATCCAAGTATGACATTGTATTTGGGGATTGAAATGATGGGACCACTAATTGTTGTTTGGGCATCTCTAATATGGGCCTGGAAAGGTCTGGTCTCGTGGGTAACTGGTATGCTGTGGTTGTCTGCCATGATGACTCTTGATGTTAATTCAAATGTTAGGTAACTTCATGAGGTCTGTGAAACTCTTGTTAATGAGTGATTGGTTGGCTCCAGTGTCAAATAGTGCTGTGCCCTGGTATCTGCAAAAACAGAAAGGATAGGTAAGCAGTTTATTTCCAGATTGGGCGGCAAACAGTAGAGGATTGCTGGAGGGAACCTGGATCATGGTGATTGAGTCCACGTCCTGTTCTCTGTACAAGTCTTGTGAAGAGGGGGAGGGTGGCTTGCCTAAACACTCCCCTGAGCTTTTCCCTCCTTGTTGGTATCTTTGGTGCTAGCCTGGTTGGCTTGTGCAGTGTGATTCCTGTGTCAAGGTTGGGTACTGGTGGTGTGGTTTTTTTATTGGGGCAAGGCTCTTTCTTAACTGCAGGGTTTTCCTTGCATTTGTTGGAGGCGTGTAGATTGTCAGACTTCTGAGCTGCGCGTTTTCCCTCTAAGAATACATCCTTGAGGTTCTTGCAGCGGGTCATGTCAAACTGGCGTCTAATATGGGTAGGGAGGCCATTGTAGAAGTCCAGGCGTGGCCCAGGTTCATCAAAGTTGATGGTGTTGGGCGCATGGTCATGTAGTCCTTTGTATGCGGCAATGTATTCCTCAATGGTTCCTGTCATTTTGAAGGTTTGGAGTTCAGTCATAATCACCACATCTGAATCATTCATGGAGAATTTCTCGAGGAATGTGGCTTTGAACATTTCCCAGTTTTTCTTCTGGTCAGGATGTTGAGCCAGCCATTTGGTAACAAAACGCAAGACAGTCCCTGTGACGTAGAGGGAAATTTTGATAACCCAAAGTCTTTGGGGGTACTATACTTGTTCAAACTTGCTCTCAGTGCTTTTGATCCAAAGTAAGGCGTTCTCATGGCATAGTCCTGCAAAGGCGCCAATCTCAGAGGTATGTAAACGCTGAAACACTATTTTGGGTATCTCAGGTTGTGTAGGTGCTGTTGTGGCTGGCGTGATAGGGAACAGTTTGTGGGTTTTAAGAGCATTGTACTGGTTAATAGGTACAAGGAAATTATTGTAGATGACAAGGCCTGGGGGACGTCTTGTCCTACTTTTTAATCTCTCCAACCGTTAGGGAGTGACATTGCTTAAGTTCTTTTCTTGGGAGGAATTTTTCCTTTGAGTTGGGTAGGTATGGATAACCTACCTGTGCTACCACTGTTGAGCTTATACTTCTGGGAAGTATAATAAATGAAATAAAGGGGAAAATTAAGAAGAGAATGATACTTTATTGAATATGAATATAGGTTAATATATAGCATCATGATAAGCCACATGTTGTCCATGTACGTCATGGAGGTCATGGGGCTTATCTGAGTAATGTTCCTCTTGAGTCACAAGGCTTAATCAAGTTGTGTTCCGTTTAGGACCTGGATTGAGAGATCCCCGTCATAGATGGTTAACTGATAATGGTGCCACCGGTTTATTGACTGGGTGGTGAACCACTCAGTGAGCCGCTTGATGATTTTCTTGGGGTGTTAATTCCCCAAGAGGGAGTAATCAAAGATGTTGCAACACTATTCAAGGCTAAATCAAGAGAAAACAACTACCCACAACTAAACCAATAAATCCAAATAAATGCATATTTAATCTAAAATATATTTTTTATTTTATTTTTATTGACTGTCAATTGCATTCTCAACCAGCTCCTTCACCAGCCCGCGGGGCAGCCCATCTACAAGGGCGTCCCAGAGGGTCCAAGAACAGACCCAGAAACCAACGCAAGGGGAGTCATGCCAATAAACAGGCCTCCCAAGGTGTCAGCGGCAGCCAACCACCTCTCACATCTCAAGCCAGGAACAGTAGCCTGAATCCAAGACAGAAGCCGCTCTCAAGGCCTGCCACAAAAGTCTCCTATACAAAGGTCATTGGGAATAATGAGGTTACATACACATCCACTGTGTACCCAGTTATCACCTGGCCCTGCACTCTTGTTCCAAGAGTTGCTACTTCCTGCCCCCGTGTCTTTGATACATCATATGAGCCATCAACCACCACCAAAGAGCCATCTGCACCTGTATTATATACCATCATTGACAGCGCTAGAGCAACCAAGCGTGATCCCACCTTCTACATGAAGGTCCCCATCCCCTGTGCCAAGCCTGCTAGCCAGGATGCCACAATACCTGCCAAGGGCTGGCGTCAGTTGACAGATAGTGAGCATGAAGCTCTCCTCAACTGCTTGAACGGGGGAATGGCAGTTTGGGATATTGTGTCCTGATTTGGTGTCATGGCCAGATACATTGCCGACATCAACACCAAGTATGACAACACCGGGCAAATTGCAAAATCTGCCAAGGCTAAGCAGCAGCTCAGCCTACTTCAGTCTACCCATCTTGAGGCAATCAAGCAGTGGGTTACCAAGGATTGCCACCTGGACTCACTTGCTGTCCAATCAATGCTTGCCACAGAGTTTGGGCTTTCTGTTTCTAAAACCCTTGTATACAAAGCAATGGTCAAATTGGGCTTCTTGTGGAAGGTGCTTGGAGTTTCTCTGTACAACAGAAACAATGAGAAGATCATCAAGGATTGACACATTTATGCCAAGACATATCTGGCCCTAAAGAAGACTGGGAATGTCCAGTTCTTCTACATCAGCAAATTGTCATTTTCCTCCTCAGTCAGGTCTAGGCATGGGTGGGTCAAGAAGGGGTCCAAGGACAGTGTAGCCCATTGTACAGCTTTCTGTTCCCAGACATATTCAATGGTTGCTCTTCTGGGTCCTTGCATTTTAATCAATACCAGATGATTAAAGACTTTGATAACAGGGGGTATTTCTTGATTTTCTCCAAACTGTCAAGGAGTATCTCTGGATCAATTACCGCAGTACAACCAACATTGTTGTGTTAGATAATGTTGGGCTCCACAAAGTGGATCTGGCTGTGTCTAAGTTCCCCCCATTGACAAAAACAGCCAGACCTCCAGCCACCAGCTTACCAATTGTCCAATGAGACTTCTCTTTCTCTTGCCATATTCCCCATTCCTGAATCCAATTGAGGAGGTCTTTGGGTGGATCAGAAATAAGGTGAAGTGAGGCCTCCCTCAGGACACCAAGGATTGCTTCAACATCCTTGAGGTCAGTCAATTTGAGATGCCACCTGATGTGGTGGTGGCTTTTTACAAGCACTCAGAATCCTTCCTCCCCAAAGCCCTGGCCTCTGAGCCAATCAGATAAATGGGAGCTCCGGGTTTTATTTGTTTTTATTTTTATTTATTTTGTTTTTATTAGGACTCAAAAATTATTATTTATATATAATGGCGTGACATTTGATTATATTATAGACATATAAGAATATTAGAAAAGTTAAGTAAAATTAATTATACTAGATATAGAGATACATATTTTTATTATAATGCACTAATGTTGTATTGACTGTTACGCTAACAAATAAATATATTAAAAAAGATAGAAATAGATTAATTTTATTTAAAAAATTATGAATCCTTGTTGGTACTTTGGCTTTTTTAGCCGCAAATTGGACCTTGCAGGTCATCATCTGATCCTTATTATTTCAGTGCCACTATAGCCACACAACACAACCACCAATGATTTTTATGTATTGCTTACTAATTAGTACTTAGGATGCGGGTCAAGCATATCAAATATATTTATCAAGCCATATTACAAGGAAAAGGTAGTTTGATCTCTAAACAATCACTTGTTTAGAATATAAGTGGAGCGGGCCGCATGATGCAGATAAATTCAATTCTTGTTGTTTGTATATGTAATAAATGAACCTGTACTCAACAAGCTAGTAAATAAAAACATTTTTAACTTATTTTTATTATATGACATGGTTGCAACTATAACTAATGTCTTTTAATATATTTAGATCTATTAATATTATAATTTACCTACTAAAATTTAAAGTAAAATTAAAATATTAAAAGTAAAATTTTAATTATAAATCTTAAAATTTATCTATTAAAGTTTAAATATTAAAATTTAGATATTAAAATATTTAATATTAAAATATTTAAAATTAAAATAAAAAAATAAAAAAATAAAATTTAAGTTGCAAGGGAAGATGATTTATTAGGGGGATGCAAATTGCTAAGGGGGATGCAATTATTCCAGGGTATTATTCCCCAAAATTATATTCTCTGCTGATGCATCTAATTGGGACCACATACTCTTCTGTACATGGTGGATAACTCTGGCGCCAATTGCTAGAGGGGTGGCGCTTAACACCCCAGTGATAGCTGAGTGTCTTATAAAAGGCAATATTGAAAGCAAATTAACAAGGAGTTGGTTCTCTGGAGGTAGTGTGTACCTGTACAATGAAGCTAACGTAAAACAGTCATATAGGACATGCTCTACGGTTTGGTAGCTCTATGGTGTCTTCATTTTATCCAGTGCCAGTCAGCAGACATCCATTTGAAGGGGGACAGCCTCCAGGTTCTTCATGTTGGCCTTCATAATGCAGTATAGTACTACCCTGAGGTAAACAGCAAGATGCAGTTGTAGTAAGGTATAGATTGCTGCAAAAAGGCATAATTTCTTGTAGATTATAACTAATCAATTTGTATAGGCCATGTTTGAAAAATTGAGTAAAGGAGAGCCGGGCATTTTGGAGACATCTGCAACCCACGTCTCTGCAAACAATATGAATAAAGGTTTCATCTTGTTGACTAAAAATGTATTCCTTGTTTGATTTGATATTGATTTTATTAAATTATTGAATATTGTGGCTTTGATGTTTTCTTGTGGAACGTGAAATTGACTTTTTTCAGGTTTATTTCATATGTGTTCATAGTTGAAAATGAAAAACGTTCAAGGCATTCAAATATATTTGTCAAAATTCATGTTGATATTTATTTGGATATCCATCATTCCTTTGATGTTGATACTTGCGCCTACTTCATAGGCTTCTTTGACCCAGGTTGAGCTTCCTTCTGGCGCTTTGAATTCCCTATTCATTGCGTCTTTTGTTGCATATTGATTGATGTTATCTTGTACTATTTTATTTATTTGATTTTTATTTATTTGTTTTACAGGGGCTACCAGTGATTGGTAACCCCCATAGAACCAACTCAACGTAAAAGCCGCCACTTCCGCAACCTTGTCCCCATCCCTAGTTATAACTAAAGTAAATACAAATAAAACATAAAAAGACTTACTGATTGTTTTCCCTGCAGCCCCCTCAGCCACAGGCGCCCCTTCAGCAAACTTCATGAGTGTTGGCTGCTCTTCATTTGTTTTTCTGGGCTTGATTTTCCTTATTTTCTGTGTTACCTGTGTTTCCTCTTGATTTTCATTAGTTGAATTTTCTTTGTCTTTTGAGGCACTCCTGCTTCTTGACTGTGTTTTGTTTTCATCTGTTTCCATTTGATTATTTCCCTCTTCATTTATGTTGATTTCCTTTGAAATTTCAGTTTCTTCAATCAGCTTGATTTTCTTATTGTTTTCTTTGGCCCTCTTTCAGAACTCCCACAAATTGTAGGCCGTGTCATTGAACTTAAGACTTGATAGGATTGTTCCCTGTAGATTGAGCAACGCTTCTTTGTTCTTTTTGTCTATAATATTTCCTAGTTTATTCAGAGCATCTTCTTTTGACTGGATTAGTGGCTGGCCCTTGTTACCCAGCTTTCTTGTTACTATTTCCCTGATATTTTTTTCTATTTCAACAATCTTTTGCAGATGTGCTTCTAATTTGTTGATCAAGTTATAGATTGTTGGCATTTTGTTTGAATTCCATCAAAAAACTGGTTTTTATAGTACTATCTTCAATGCAGACATATTTTCATCATCATTAATAAATTAAAGACAATAAACGTAAATATTGCATTAGAATATTGCAATTAGACGTCAACTCTTGATATTTTGATATTATGTGCTAACTCAATGCATTTTATTTAATAAAATTTATTGTAAACATGGCCTTTTTCATTGTAATTTATATAAATGAACTGTGTTTATATTAGAGAGCCATTAACTCTTAGTACAAATATTGATACATAGTGCATTTTACAGCCTGTATATTTACCTATTGGTAATAATTCTATAAGTTTTTAGTTTAAATTTTGTGAGGTAATAATAATGTAATGTGTTAATAGAGTACTGTTTATTGTCATTAATTGGCTGATTTTCTTTGCTGTGGCAATTGTGCATTTTCTGATATTTACGCACTAGTATCCAATTGGTTGGTTTCACATCCAATCTCACAGGTAATAAGAAACGTGGTTGCCACCCCAACCACATTTGGTCTCAGGGTGGCAACCATGTTTCCTATTGCCTATGCAATTGGATGTGAATCTAACCAATTGGATACTGGTGCATAAATATCAGAAAATGCATAATTGCCATAGCAAAGAAAATTGGCCAATTAATGACAAAAAACAGTATTCTATTAACACATTACATTATTACCTTGCAAAATCTGACTGAAAATTTTACAGAATTATTACCAATAGGTAAATATACAGGCTTTAAAATGCATTAATTTTCAATATTTGTGCTAAGTGTTAATGGCCCTAATATAAACACAGTCCATTTCATTAAATTATAATGGAAAAGACCAAGTTTACAATGGATTTTATTAAACAAAAGGCATTGAGTTATACACATAATATCAAAATATCAAGAGTTGACGTCTAATTGCAATATTCTAATGCAATATTTATGTTTATTGTCTTTAATTTATTAATGATGATGAAAATTATGCATGCTCATAATTTTAAGCTATTTGTAAAATGTACAACATTGTATTAATTATGGGAAATTTTGATAACGTAAAAAGAAAATATTATTAATTATGAATTGAAAGAGAGATATTGACTTCAATAAGTTATCACAAAGAAAATATTTATTTACAAATCAAAGGACGGGAAGGGGAGGTAATGGGCAGAATGAACATTGCCTTCATCTGCGCCTGTGAAAGGGACAGCATCAGAAATAGTGGGGGGATTGGTAGTGGCTTGGGACTCAGGGTTGGAACGCGGGTGGCTTGATGGGGAGTTGGGGAGGCAGGGTTTGCTGACTGGGAAGGGGCGGGAAGAGTGGTTTGCTTCAATTGCTCAAATTCTTCTTCTGTCATGTATACAGTCTTGACAAAACAGATGGACTGGCGTGGGGGGAGGCAGGGGTCCTTTCTTGACTTATCACTATCACTTTCATAGAAGATGATGAGAAAAAATAAGTCCTGGACAAACATAGAAGGGAAAAGCTCATAACCCTTATCAATTTGGGTGCGCAGTTTGTTGTAGGTGGCAGGCTTTAAGCACCTGAGGGTGGAGCCAAAATTGTAGAGACATACATCTGCAAGATGCATGTTGGTGTGGTTGATGGGGTAGGACCAACAGGTATGCCCTGCAGCCCTGATTTCTTGGGTTGCTCATTCCTGCTGCTCCATCTCTGCACTCAGTACAACTGTGTGCACAGCGTTTTGTATGGCCCACTCCTCCAGCATGGCCTTGAGCTCTGTCTGGTAGGCATATCTATTTGCGGTGTTTGATATTGTGGAGTAGTGATTGACGCCCAATGGGGAAACTGCCAACAAAAACCCAACAAAATGATACAAGATTGGGCCGCGCTTGTACACGTCCAACTGGATACACTTCTCTCCAAAGTCTTGGATACTGGCCAAGATCTTAGTGTATGATAGGAAGATGACGTCATTACAGGCTTTCATTGCCCTTCCTTTGATGAAATTGACAACAGTACAATTATAGGGGTCAGTGTCCACCAAATTGAGGCCACCAAGAACCTGATTGGATAAGATTTGGGCTGCAACCACAACTCTGTGCATCCACAAATTCACTGTTCTTTTGTTGGTGAAGATGCTGTGGGGTCCCAGCTGGAGACAGACCTGGACCAGGGGCATCCACGGGTCACACTTCATGATGGCCATCATGAGGGGGTGGGCTTTTTCACCTTTGGTTGAAGAACAGGCACCAGTTGGGATCTTCTTGGTAGGGAGCCACAGTTGGCGTGGGCTTGCAGGGTTGCAGCCACAGTAGACTTTGCAAAACTCATCACGGCTGCAATTTCCCCAAGGGACATAAGCATCCCTTGTTTTTTGACCATTTTGAGAACAATCTCCTGGGTGATCAATTTTCTTCTGAGCCTTGCAGGCTGATTGGCTGGGGGTGGGATATGTCTATCTTGAGAACCAGACGGTGCCATCTGATTGGCTATTTTGGAATTTGGGGCTCTCTGGATGACCCCATGGCTCAAATGGCTGGCTCTGGATGCCATTATTGCTGTATGATTTTGGTTAGCAGCTGCCTGTGCATGATGGGCAAACAGGGCTATGCTCAAGGACACAGGAGAAAGAACACACTCCTAAGTGGTGCTTGCGGGGGGGCTGCGGGTTGGGAGTGGCCATATACAGAGGCTTCACTGTTTAGAGACCCAGTGTAGCCCTGCATGATTTTGTCAAGGCCAGGGAACAGCTCATTTATTTGGTTGGTGTTGGAAGAAGACATAATAAAATTTTTATTATAATTTTAAACTCAAGAAGAGGAATGTATATTTTAGTCAATTTTATTGTTATATATGGTAAGTTGGTGATCATTACAATCTAAATTTTAGCTGCCCTAAAATGGAATAGGGTGATTTTTGAGAATGCCTATGATTCCTAAAAGAATTAGCACAAATCCACTCTAGATCCTTTAGCATCCTTTTTGAGACACCCATAAATTATATTTATTTAAAATTCACCTCATTTTTTATTTGAAATTTGGTTCTTGGATTTGAAAATCCTGCAATTTCAGATTTGTTTATTTTTACATAATCTCTATGATTTGTTTGACATACAGGAAATCTCAAATTGTACATTAGAATCCTGCATTTCTTATTCATGTATCCTACATTTGTTTGCTGTTTTTTTTGTCTTTTGTTAGTTGAGTTATCTGCTCAAGGGATTTAAAATTTGCCAATTTAAATAAATCAAAAAAATTCAAATTAAGTGGTTGATTTTATTAAATATTTTAATTTTCACTCAGCTGAGTTGAACAAAAAAGTGATTTGAAATTTGGACCAAGGATTTGACAATCCCTCATTTTTAGGTTTAGTTTCTGAATTTCCAGTAAGATTCTATTTAATGATGATTTACTTTGGTCATACAATCCATCACACTATAATCAAAAGGGATTGTGATAAAACTTACTTCAGCATCCAGTCATTATAGTAGTTTTCACAGCTACAGGGCTAAGCAAAATCAACTCAGATTTAAATAAAATAAACTCAGTTGTAAACAAAATCTAAGTCAAGTGAGTTCCAGAATGAAAATAATTTGGAGGTTTTTGGTGAACTGGTAAAAGGATATCCAAGAAACCCAACAAAACTCATACAAAGCACAAACTTATATTAAATATAAAATAACACATTTCAAACTACAAAAAAATGACTGCATACAATAAGAAAAATGACCAGGGTTGTTCTTAAATACATTATAATCCAATCAGGATTCTGATGAGGCACCAAGAAAAGGGCTTATCATAAACAAAGTCAGAGCAACCTACAAACAAAGTTTTACAGAAAAAAACTAGTGAAGTCACACAAGATGTATAATATTTGCATCCTAAAATAGAAAAGGAAATTTTAGCAGCCAACCAACAGCTATTCAATTTGGGAACAGAGGCATTTTATTGATTTTCAAGGCTCTTTGTTTGTGTGTAAAGGTTTCAAGAACTGCCCAATTTGGACTTGTGACAACAATAAAATTCAGTCCATAAAATTTTAAACTTATTATTTAAGTAGCTTTTTGACTGCTTTATTTTACAATGGTTTTTGCTAGTAATAACAATTTTGAAAGGCTTGGCAGGCAAGTAAACATATAAGCCAGTGTTAGTGAAGAGGTGACTCAGTATGGAAAAGATCACATTTACACCAAGATCCTTGATGTGGGTAATGAGAAAGATGACCTACTGCTGTCTCCTGAACCATATGTGCTTGAATTGATTGATAATAACTTGGGTTCTAGCTCTGCTTGTGCCCCTTTTCCAACCCTGCACATGGCACCAGCCAGCAATCCAATCAGATTGTTGAATCTATATCACAGCCCATACTAGTCATTAGTTGCTCTTAAGTAGGAGTAACAGGCTGGGCCTGGAAGTCCATGAACACTATATGGGCTATCCTCACTGGGTAGTTGGCAGCAGCAACCCAGGGTTGCCAACTCTTAGTGTGGGATACAACCTGATCAGCTAACCCCAGCTTTTTGATATAGAAAAACCCAATTTTGCGCCCAAGATTGACTCCCTGCACACCAACATATCTTACAATACACAGGGGGCGCACATAGAGGCTCCCATGATGTATCTAACAGTAGTGAGAATCCTGTTACCAATGTAAAACTACAAACAATATCTCCTAAATAGAAGTGCTGCCAACTATATGTGCTGATCCCTTGACTGAGATATTTGTAACTCAAACCTCATTTGGATCCCGTCACAGTACCACCCCCTGGTAGACTTGTGGCTCTCTAGTATAGTATATTGATTACACTATACCTAAAAAATCATGTCACTCTTTTTCTTTGTACTTTATATTAGACTGTTGTCTTCCTCAACCTAATACTGAAATATAATTAGTTCATTTGCAGCAGTGGTAGGTTTAATTAAAAACCTATCTTTAAGAAAATTCCCCCAAGAAAGGACAAAGTGCTGGCTGTATGGCTACACCTCACCAAGAGACCTTCTTACCCATCCCTGATGAGGACATCCTAGAATTTAATGTTGTTTGCCAATATCAACTAGGGCTCACCAGCATTTTTTTTGGCTCCACCTGGTTATCACAACATTATAACCACCTGCGCAAGTCTAATCTGTCACAACACATGCTAAACTTACAGTTGGAACTCTTCATGGGTGGCGTGAAAGGCACAATCATTGTAATTTGGCTACACTTCACAGAAACCCACCTTCATATTTTCCAAGTACCTGAACCTATGTGGGTTACCACAAAGTCAGAGTGCTACACTGGGCCTTTTGCTATATGGGTTACCACATGTGTTACTGTAGAAAATCAAATGGAAGGGATAGTACACCCTTGTAAAACCAGAAACCAGTAAAGAACCACAGCCAAATCCTTGAAAGAAATAGACAACTTAAATGCTGTCATAGACAAAAAATGGGTCAAATCTGGGGTCTCCCAAATAGCCCAGGAAAATCTGTATCTGCCTTATTTTCCCCAAATAATTATGATAAGAAAATTACGTGTTATACACTATTTGGGGATGGCAGCGCTTGACCTGCTGTTTGCCGGAATTTTTTAATTATGACGTCATTGACTCAGACTCCAATGCAGGACCTCCAACTGCTGAAAATATTCTCAAAAGCCAATCAGAAGTCACAGAATCCCCTCCTGCTCCATCCTAAACTCCCCTAAAGCTTTCCCTATTCCCCTCTAAAAACTTGTTTCTAGATAGCTAATTTTCCCTGAAGAATAAAAAAAAGTCTTCAAAAAACTTCATGTTAGAGTATCTTGGCCTCTTGGTCTCTGTGGTTGACAGTATGTTGGCCGCCCTCTTTCAGTTTTCTGCCAACTCATTGACCACGCCTTGGCCTGCTTTTTACCCCTCAGTTCCTTTGGCCTCATCCTCTGATTTACCCATTCAGTTAATGTTCTTGATTTTGGTCCTAATGTCTGCCATTTGCTACACTCACAAAGGCACAAAATTAGTAACCCCCTCTCATCAATTTGGTTTGGTACTGTTGAAACAATTGATAATTTGTTTATTTTATCCACATTGTTTTTCATTGCATCTTACAGCCTGCCATTTAACCCTTACCTTATGGGCCAGTCAAGAAATCAAAGCCACCTGGGTTGGCGTTCAGAGACGCTGCTAAGTCCTGCTGCAGTGAAGCCTTCTCATTCATTGTAGTGGGGACCCCCTTGCTTTCCATCAAACAAACAGAAAGTGTCCCTGAATACCTTGTTGCTTGGCAACAAGCACTTGCCATTTCCCCATAAGCCATTAATGATAGAACACCATGCTCCTTACCCTCATCATTAGTGGGTTGAAACCTCATATCTGTAAATGGGTACATGTGGGGCATTGCACCTCCATCAGCAATTTTTACAAGGCTATTGTAGAAGCAAACAACAAAGCCACAATGGGCTTCTGCAGATCCAATTATTCACTCCCTTAACCTCACCCTGTGTCTGGCAGCGCCCACAACCAATTAGTATGTTGCCAGTCCTATCAGAAGGATGATGGCAATAAGCACCCTCAAAGGGGAAGTTACAGTTGGCAAAGATTTAAAGTTCAGATAAAGCATGTGGGTTGTATGACATGAGAGGATCTATGATCTCACTTGATTTTCACTCCCAATTTTTCCTTGCCAAAACTCCTGTAACTACTATGTGCATGAATTCAAAACCCTGGACATATTCTAAGTAAATAGGGACAAATCCATCCTCTAAGCTATTCATACACAAAATAAAATCACTTTTTTGGCTTAACCTGTTGCTTCTGTGGAAATACCCATAAGCTCCCAGTAGACACCCGGGCCAATCACACCATGATCAACCAAGAATTTGCAAATTCCCAACAAATAGAACAGGCACCCAGCTGTAAAGTTCCAAGGCCCACCATTAGCTCTGGACAGGGATATATTTCTCAGACCATCAAAAAAGGCAGGCTGCATGCAGGCAAAGCCTCTTCAAAGCCTGGAGGACCTGGCCCACACTGTGGACAAGCGTTTTGTACTGGCCTTCACGCCTGAAACCCCTTCTCCTTCTCTGGAGTTCCCTCTAACTGTGGAGGAGAGTTTGATCCAGCTGGATTGTTTGCTTTCTTGGTGTTGCCCTGTCTTGAAAAAATTGGCAGGACAACAAGAAAATGTGGACCACATTGTACAGGGCTTGGCTAACCCGCGGCCTGGGAAAATTGGGGATAAATTTCCACAATCAGCGGAATCCTGGTCAAGCAAATAATCCGGCCCGGGAGTTCCTCAGCCCAAAGTAATTAGTTTTGGGAGCATCCCAGTTGTGACGTCAAAGGCAGGAATTAGGGGTAATGTGCACCCTGAGTCCCCAGAATGCACCTAGCCAACTGGGTGGCTGCTCCTTATACCTGGGTCTGCTGCTCCTATTTTCTTTGGCCCAGACCATGGGAATATTAGGCTTTTACTTTTAACTGGCTCCCATTTTGATTGCTTTCCAAAACCCCTCTTTTAAACTCCTAGCACTATCACCCCCCATGAATATAATGGAAGCAAGGGCTGTCAGTTCCCTTGCTTACCAATTACAATTACTAAATAAAACTCCTGATTTTGCAACTTTAAATTTACTTTTAAAGTTTTATTAAGTAGCAAACATATTGTCCTACTACTGCTGTTGTACCTCCTCCTGCTTTCCTCTGGTCTGCCTGCCCTGCTGCCCACCAGCCCTGCTGCCTGTCCGCCTGTGTTTTTTGGTTGAGATTTGATCTAAGAGGATCCAAACTTGGTTAAAACCCTTGGAATTGCCCTAGCACTTGTGGACCATCTGTCTGGAAGTTTTGGTTAAAAACCTTGTCTGCAACAATGTTATCTCCTTTGTATAAGGTATTCATGATGACTATGGTACCCATCTTCCTGTTGTTTTGGACCACAACCCCAGTTATTTGGAACATACTTTCCTTGGTTGCCCAAAACTCTATTCCCAACCCTGGTCTGCTCTTCAATGCCTTCTGTCATTCAACCCAGGTTCCCATCATCCTTATCACACTTGTCCAGTGTCTTGGTCAGGTCCTTAACCTGAGGACCTTTCATCCTGTGGGTTCCTGTCCACCAGTCTCCAAAGTGTGTCCTGGATTGTAGCCAAGGACCGGCTGGAAGGGGTTGCCATTCTCTAGTAAGGGAAAATGTATCTCAGAAATATGTATAGGGGTTGAAATGGGCTTTTATTCACTCTCAGAAGGAAGATCCCCTTAGAAACCTTCTGGTATATGGCCCAGGGGTCAAGGAAACAATATGAATTTGCCAATACTTGGAGTCCTCCAACAATATCTTGGACTCCTTGTACTTGGTCTTGGACTCCTGCACCTTAGTCTTAGATGTCTGCTGCTTAAACTTGGACTCCAGCACCTTAAACTTGAACTCTGGTGCCGTGCTTAGGATCCAGCTTCTTATTATTGGGCTCCTGCTCCATTATTTTGGGTTGTATCAGTCCAACCAAGCTCCTGCTGGTGATCAAAAGGCTTCCAAAACCTCTTAGCAGAAACTCAGAAGGCTTCATAAAGATCCTGTCAAAGACCCAGAAAGACCTCCAAAAGACCCTGTAACTTTCCAGACAGCCACCTTCTTATAGTGTCCTTTTCCCAACAGTTCCACCTTCAAAATGGCTTTCTTCAGAAGCTTAAACCATTGCCGCTCACTTTTTCTTATAATAACTTAAGCTTAAATACTTACTTTCTCAAAAGCTTAAAGTATTAATTCACTATTTCCTTGCTTATACTTTAAGCTTTTGGCTTCCAACCAATCATTTTCATAAGGAAACCTGCCAGAACTCAACCAATGAATGCAGAGCGCGGAAATAGACTATTTCTGAAGTTCCACTGGGATCCAACTATGAAAATAATTTCCACAGCTTAAACCGCTTAAATCAACAACTCTTTGCGTCCACCAAAGCATTAAGTGGTCCATTATTCTGGCACCAGTCTTCCCTGCATTCAACATGAACCAATTTAAATAGTAGAATACTATTTAAATTGTTCTTTCTGGACCTCTTCAACGTTTTCCCCATATGTTTACAAATATAGTAAAATCTAAGGAAAATGTCCCACCAAAACAACTTTGTATCCAGCTCTCATAGCAACATACCTTCATCTATCCTAGGAACTTAATACATAAATAAATTACCCACACTTCTATCCACATTCCTTCTTGATTTTAATACTAAACCAAGGCAAACATTCCACATCTTCCCACTTTGGCAAATTAATTTGGCAAAATCTTGGCTCATTTCTCTGGGCCACTAGTTCTTCATCATCATCTTCTGATCCTTCAGCCAGCTCATATTCCAGCTCTTCAGCTTAACCAGCAATCAGTCCATCTTAGATAACAAACATCTCATTCCAGTCTTTCAACAGCTTATTAGTCCTATGGCTACTCCTTTATCATGACCAGCTACTCCTGCATCATGATCTCTGAGCCCTTCAACTTATCCTCACTAGGAACCATCTTGGTTCCACCTGCATAATGAACCATTTTGGTTCCAACTTTCAGTATGAACCAACAGTCCCTAAACTAGTCTTCACTGTGATCATACAGTCCTTCTTACTAGTCTTCTCTGCTGATTCCATGAACCACCTTGGTTCTTTATCTCAGTCCCTGTTATCAGAACTTGTAGACCCAGGCATGAGTCTACATTGAACTGGCGTTTGACTGGGCCCTTGCAAGTGGCACTCCACTTAGGCCATTCAACCATAGATTAATGTCTACGCGTTGTCTTTGCTCATCCAGATGATTAAGTCTGAGCTTTCAGTTGTAGAGTAATCAGCTCTACTTCCCAGAGGCCTGATCTCACCAAGTTCTGCAGCTGCTTCCCCAAGCAAACCGCCTTGATGACACCTCCAAGAAAATCTATGCCCTCCAATGCTCACTTTGGGTTCCCCCCAAAGCTCCCATGGGGACATAAACAAGGACACCCTACCAGTCTGTTAGGTAGGATGCTTGCTCACAGACCTCCTGTAAGTGTATCAGGGTATGTAGAGCCCTCAAAGCTCTTGCCCTCCCTGGCAGCCCGTGTTACCCGCCAGGGGTCCAAAACCTTCTCCTCCCCAGACAGACAAAGTTCCCTGCTTGCTATCTCAGTCTTCACCCTTCTGCAGCCACAGTTCCCTGCTAGGTGAAGAACTATAGTCCAAAGCAGCTAATATCTTCTGCTGGGTGTAGGCAACATCTGCCTCTGGTAGTCCTTTGTTGCCTACCAGTCAGGCCTTACTTACCCTAGTAGTCCTATGTTACCTACTAGGTCTCTACCTGCAACAAACAACCAAACTTTTGATTGGCCAACATTAGCCCCCCTGCAAACCACTAAATTATGTGGATCTTTGCACATCCTGTCCAGAATCAGGGACTGATGAGCTCCCTTCCTTGGACTTGCACAACATCAAACTTAAAACAGTCTCAAGTCACTCCCTCCCCTCCCTGCACTAAGTTTCCACTGTGGATCCAGATATCTCTCCCACCCAGAATTGTTCTCTGTGGTTGCTTACTGGTGCTTTAGTTTTGGCCTTAGACTCCTATTTTCCTCCCTTTTCTTGGCTGACCTCTTTTTTGAGGCCTCTTTAAGCAGCCATTCCAGTCCTGCACTGGATGTCATCCTGGTGGTTGGTCCTACCAGGATGGGAGCCAGACTTTTTATTCTAGTCCCCCTCTTAAACCAGCCTTTTTAAAGCAGTGAGTGTAGCAGACTCCCACAGAGTAGTCATCACCCATGAAATGGTACCATTCTCAGCAAAAATGAGCAACATGCAGGTTAGGCTCTCTGGACCCATCATGCGTGGCCTAGCCACAATATGATTGTTGGTTTGGACTGGCTAAGTCACAAATGTCCTTAAATTGACTGGGTCACCTCTGTCAACAACCTCAGAAAAATGATGTTGGCTTCCAGATCTATCCCATCAGGATGAACAAGCTATTAAATGACACCATCTTTGTATGTATCACCAAAGAGGGCCCCTATAAGTTTAAAGAGTTTAAGTTGGATGACAACCAATGTTTAGTCAATTCATTAGGGCTGAACCTTGCTAAACTTCTTTTCATAGGGACCCACCACCATTGTATGCAGGAATCACTCAACAAGTTTAAGGATGTATTCAATGAAGCACTGAACCAGCTACCTCCGCCCCAAGAGATCATACATGTTATTCAATTACAAGGACTACTACCAAAAGCCCAACCACTATATTTTCTAACACCCAAGTAGGATGAAACTCTCTGACAACACCATTTGAACTCCTTAGAAAAGAGTTTTATCCGCTCTTCACTATCAATTTACAGAGCCACAGTCTTCTTTGTGGCCAAGAAGGACAGTTCACTCCCACTGTCACAGATTACAGTTCTCTAAACAAAATTACTGTAAAGAAAATACCCCCTGTCACTGATTAATGTCCTGTTTGATACACTTGCAGGTGCAAAAGCCTTTAGCAAGATTGATCTCACCGCAGGGTACAACCAGGTCAGAAATTCTCCTGGGGATGAGGCAAAGACAGCCTTCCAAACAGGCTATTGCTTGTTTGAGTGCCATGTCATTAATTTTGGCATGAATGATGCACCATCCAACTTCACAATGCTCATGAAAAAGGTTTTTGAAAAGTTTATTGGAAAGTGTTTTTTAGTATACTTGTTTATATCATTGTCTTCAGTCAAGACCAACCCACACTCCACCAATATCTCTGTGCTGTCCTCAATATCCTTTGCAAACAACAGCTGAAGGCCAAACCCTCAAAATGGAAGTTCTTTGGTCAGAGCTTTTATTTCTATGGCATATATCTCTGCATAAGTTATAAGGCCCACCACTTCCAAAATTAAAGCAATCACCAATATGCCACCTACCCATCAATTTGTTCCAGGTACGCACATTCCTAGGTATGATTGCATACATATACAATTCATTTCCAACTGCAGAGAGCTGATTGCCCCCCCTTGCCAAGTTGCTGAACACCAAGAAACACTTTCAATGAACGCCTGCAAGAGAGCAGGTCTTTGGGAATCTCAAGCAGAAACTCATCATAGCACCAATCCTCCAGTTACATAATAGGAATCACCAGTACAAACTCAAAACTGACGCCTCAGACTGGGCCAAAGGGGTGTGCTGCAGGTGGAGACTGAAAAAGGCAACTTCCTCCTAAAAGCATAAAATATAAAAAAACTCACTGACACTGAGAAACACTATCCTATCCACAATAATGAAGAGGCTAAAATTGTTAATTGTGTCAAGAAATGGAGCTGCTACTTGAAAGTGGCCACCTTCCTGCTTCAGGCCACATAAGCCATAAGTCTCTTCAGTACTCCAACACTCAGTTGCATTTGGCTTGACGTCAAGCAGGATCAGTCAAACGTCTGGCCTCTTATAAACTGTGCAAAGAGTATAAGCCTGGGAAGGAACTGGTCACAGCTAACCCCCTCTCCAGACTGTATGTAGCTTCTATCACAGGGACAACATTCTAGACCCAGACTGCCCATGCTCTACCTTTGCACTAAATCCACCCACTATAAGGATCTCAATTTAATAACTATCTGAAAGTTGAAAGACAACAGAAGCCATTTCATAGCAGAAGCTGGCAACGTGTTTTGATGGGCTGATATGGCAACTATGGTAAAATTAACTCCCTGGTGATTGATTCCCTGGTGCTCAACACTATAGTAAAATGAGAATTCAGCTTTTTCCTTGATCAAATACTGGAAATTGACACTTTTCAATTAACAGATCTTGATGTTCTGAAAACTCTTAATATAAAAAATTAAGCTATACAGCTATGGTATACTAAAATGTCCCCAGAGAGCAAAAAAATACAATAAAAAAGTATCTTAATTAATACAAACATGGATAAAAAAGCAACTATTTCTCATTTTACTATGTAATTTACACTCTTCATTATAAAAATATTTTTTATTACCATATAAGTCAAAATTCCAATGAAATAAAAATAAACACAAACACAACAAAAATTTATGCAAAATATGAATAAATATTAATATTTATTTGATATAGTTCATATAAGCACAACTGTGAATAGCATATGTTTTATTTGGAAACTAATAAAAATTAAGATATTTCACTTACTTTCAACTATAAATATTCATCTCAAACTTACCATGCATACATAGAACAATCACTGCTATCTAATTAAATTAAAAAACTTAAAATTTATAGCTAAAAACTAAATGATCAAAGCTAATAAGTAAAAATTAAAGTTAAAAAGTTAAAAGTAAAAATCATATAACTGAGCAAGCAAGTTTATTCCTCATCATTCTTTCCCTGTTTCATTTTGGCCCCTTCCAAGAGGGTAGTGGCAATAAGCTCAAGTTGCTGCTTAAGCTAAGAGGCCTTGTATTTGTGCTTAGCCGCACCCTGGATGGCCTTGGTGAAGAGGGTACAGCAGGTGGTTAGCTTGGTGGGGGGACACGGTTGGAGAGATCTCAGAGCTTGGAGATTGTTTTCTCTTTTTCATGCTGCAGGACAGAGAAGAACTTATTAAACTTTGTATGAAGCCCAAAGTTGGCTTTAAGATGCTTGTGATAAGCCTCTAATGCCAAAGTGGTCTTCAGCTCCCTGTTGACGGCTGCCCGGTACACGTTCCAGCTGGCCTTGGCAGGGCCTTGCCTTGCCTCTGCATGACAACCTTCCCAATCCACTGGGGCTTGACGTACTTGAGGAAAGGCTTGAACTCTGGGTGCTTCACTATGTAGGGATCCTTTAAGAGCACCTCAAACCCCTGCGCAGTGTGATCTGGCTTTAAAAAAGCCAAGGCACTAAATTGTGCCAGCACAAATCTGCAGGTGTCCAAAGTATCCCTCCGGCTCAACCTACTAAGCTTGGTGTGGGCCTGCACGTTACAAGCAACTGCTTGGTGGAAGTGGCACCCCTACACCTTCCTGCTGAACAGCTGCTCAAATGCATTGAACTGAGCAGGCTCAAAGTTCATAATGCACACACAAGGCCCAAGAGCTCTTAGCCTTGCCTTTTCCTCCAAGTCCAGGGTGGCCTGGTCCTTGTCAGAGGCAGGTGGGTTGGCGCAGGTGTGGGGGAGTCTTCTTGGATTTGTCATTGTTGGCAGGAGGAAGGAGGGCAATTGCTTGGCAAAGGATCAAGAACACGCGGGTATAGATGGCCTTGGTGGCCCCAGGAAGAAGAAAGAACACAAGTGGAATCACCTGGATGTCAATCTGGGCATGGATCATCCAGAGCTGCTTGAACATCTGGGGGCAAGTAGCAAAGGTACCATCAACTAGCCAGGTTGAAGCCCTTTTCAACTCCATCAGGCTCTGCTGAGTTGAGTAGAAGATTATGTGGTCCTTGGCAGCAGGCCTGTTGTCATGAAGAAGGAAGCGCTCCCCACTCAGAAGCTGCTTGAGCTTGTGGGTGAGCGTAAGCTCCAAGAGGACGTCCAAATCCTTGGGGGGAGGGGGATTGGCAGTGATATGCTTATTGCTGATGAACTTAACCAACTGCTCTTGAGTTGGCACCAACTTAAGATTGTTGGGTTTGAGATGTTGCAAAGCCTTTATGGCCAGATCAGAAGCCCAGAGATGAGAGAATGTGGGTATTACTTAAACAAGGTACCATTTCAACATCCAAGCAATTAGATTATTGGGGGGCTCACAAGTGTGCTCACCCTTCTCCGCTGTTACTTGCTCCCAGCCCTTGGTGTTTAGCCGGGCCCCGCAAGTCTTATCCTCACAGACAAAATGCTTGCTCTTGGCCTGCTGCTTTTGGTTGTTGCAATTGAAGATTTAGTTGTCAGCAACGTAATCAGGACTGCTCTTTATGAACATGATTTGGAAGTAACAGGGGAAGCACTTGGAGACTTTAAACTCTCTGTCCACATTACAGATATTGTGGATGGCCAGTGGAGCCCAAGCCACATGACCAGAAGCTTTGAACTTCTTGGAGTACTCCTCTGGCTCATCTTGGGGATCAGATGAGGGAGGGGGGAAGAGCCATCAGGAGGGGGATGGGAAGGGTTCTTTGAGGCCTGCTTGAATGCCTCCTTTTTCTTACCAGAAGAAGAGGTGGGCTCCTTGACAGTCTTTGACTTCTTGATATGTTGCTCCTTGATGGGCTTGGAGTCAGCCTCTGAGTGGTAAAAGGAGTGGTCAGTAAGATCACCATCAGATTTATTGGGGGAGGAATTTTGGGGGAAGGTGAAGAGGATGTGGAAGATGAGGGTGGAGGGGGGAGGAGTAGGAGGAGATGGGGTTGGAGACTTTGCCTTTGCAGGCTTCTTGGCACGCTTGGGAGTGGAGGCAGTTTCTTTGGAGCCCTTGGAGGCTTGACGCTTGGGCTGTTGGCTGTTCTTGTTTGATTTTGTCTAAAGAAAAGTTTAGTTTTGTAAATAATAGAAGTATGAAAGGTATGAAACACAGAGGTGAAACAAAGCAAAAGTTAAATGAAAAGTATGCAAATAAAGTTTTATTTATCAAGAAAAAAAATAAAAAAGTAAATAGAAGCAAAATAGAATTCAAAAGTTTAGGTATAAAAGTTAAAACATAGAAAATAAATTAAATTATGATGAAGCATCAAAGATGTTAGGTTCATCATAACATCTTAGTGCTAAATCAATGTCAAAGTATATTTAAAAATCAAAAAAAGTATATAAAAATTATATGGGGAGTAGCAGGAAGAGTAGTAAATTATAATCACAAATATTTATATAATATATGGATTTTTTTATTGGGAGTTAAAAGTTCAAAACATAGTAAAGTGTAAAGTTTGGCACTGTCAATCAGTTGAAAAAAGCTGAATTCTCACTGTTGAGTATGCTGGAGTTGAGCAGAAAAATCAAATTTACTATGTTTTTTACATATAAAACTTGCTTAAATTTAAAACAGGTTTGAAAGTTAACCCAAAAGCAAGGTATTTTCATGTGCTCAAAAATAAAAAATACAACATAGTTAAAAAGTAAATGAGTAGGAAGGTGTTTATTAGTGATTAAGGTATACTGTGAGGAGCTGGGAGTGAATTATTTACCATAGTGTTAGTTAAAACGTTAATAAGCTCTCTGTACTAATCCCCAAGTTAAAGTGTCAAGTGGATGGGTGTCAAGTGGTGTTCATAGTGTGTGACTTATTAATTTAGCCTTAATTCTAAGCCTTTAATTAGTTAAATCCAAAACCAATTGTGTGGTGAGTGGATAGTGTCACTAATGACAAACACCTATTGACTATACTCACAGGAAAAGAAAAACTATGAGATTCAAACCCTGATACCCTGCGGGCTGCCAGCCTGCAGGACCAGCCGTCCAGCTGCTTGCAGATTTTTGGGCTCAAACTAGAGTGGGATTCTACTTCAGAGAATCTCCTTAGGCATGATGAGCAGAAATTACTTACATCAAGGCCTCCCATGCCAAGAGTTCCTGTTAACTCAACCAATGAGAGCACAGACCAAGCCAAGGATCCTGAAATGATGGGGGTCGTTGCAGCAGGGGAAGCAAAGAAACTTCCTGCGGAATGTTGGCCACCCAAAGATGACAAATCCCACAACTGGAAGGGGAATTCAAGCCTTCTCAATTCAAACCAGCCAATGAAATAACTCCCGCTATGGATACTGCCAAAGACTGCAAAAACCTGGCAGACAGTAGCGCCAGGCCCAAAGGAACTTTTAAAAGTTTCTCCATGGCAGATGGGTATACTTATATCCTGAGCCACTAGGAAGTTACCCATTGCCATTCTTGCAATAAAGTGTCATGAACCTTTGGTTCAACCAGGTCATCACATGTTTGATATTAGTTCTATTTCATTTGCAGACCAACTCCTGCAGTTCAGTGCCTCCTACCTATTCACCCAAAGAAACCCCAGACCAGCCGCTGAACTATATTGTCCCCTAGGAGCTCCCTTTGGCCTGGTACATTTCACAGAATATCCTCCAAACCCAGCATATTTGGAAGTCACCCTAGAGGAAATCTTAATCTATGACTCAGAGGCTAGAACCAGAGAGACAGAGACTGTTTACAGAGAAGGAACCAAAGTCACCATACCTCATCTGCTATTCCACAACAAGTACAACTACTTGCCTGCATATTTGGTTCCAATGACACAACCTCTAACCTCACAGCCCAACCGCCTGCAAGAATCTGTTGCCGCCAATGAATACACTTCCACTCAGATATTTGGAGTGATGTATGTCACTCTCACCAGACTGATTGATTTGATGGTACCCACAAGCAGACTCTGGGCCCTTCTGTGCAAATCAATATTTTATAGTGTAAAGTTAGCCCCAATCTTGTGGTGGGCACTGCCTGCAGGGCCGTCTGCCTGTAAGTTCCCAGGAACCCCCCACAGGTTGGTTCCCTGACAGATAGAGTCAAACTGAGGGGGAGTTGAGTTTCTGTTTTTATAAATTACATATTAAATCTCTTAATAAATCAGGCTTAATTTATGTGGCACCACTTAATCCACAAACCCAGAAATGACATAATGTAAAACAAGTGGGGTAGCTGATTAATGGCTATACCACTAAATCCAGTATAGTGGTGCTTGGGAGCTTAATCAGCAACTATGGGCACTAATGATAAAAATATAATAGTAAATAACAAATTTTATATAAGCGCATAAGTATTTTATTAATAAAATATGGATTTGGCTTAAAAAGTGTCAAACTGACCACTTTTTGTTTTAGAGTGTCAAACACAAGTTTTTTATTTCTATTAGTAAATTTACTTATAAAATGCCCCTTAAATTGGTCTTTAGCTAACTGAATTATTAAACAGAGTTAAATTTGAGTAAATTTAAACTCAGCTTTTTGGGTTTAAACCCCTAAATTACTAGTAAAAATTAGCTTAAAATCAGTTAAGCCAAAAATACTAATAGATTTACATACGCAGTACTCAACTCCCTGGTACTCAACAAAGTGTTGAGTACCAGGGAGTCAATCACCAGGGAGTTGAAATTACCACAGTTGCTGCTGAGACAGGTGATAATTGCTCTACATCCCCACCACACAACAAGAGATACATATGACATTATCACTGTACCTAGGTCATATCAGAGGATGTAACCTCTTAGAATTATGAGACAAGGTTTGATGACCCCATATGCGCCAGGGCATTCAGGACCTCCTTGGGACGTGTGTATTGTGTGAAAGGGATATATCTAAACCTACCCCGCCTAGATCTGTCTTACTCATCAAGGCTATGAGACCCTTTGAGCAGTGGGCTCTGTAAATTGTAGGACCCCTGCCTTGAGACAAGTTGGACAAGAAGTGTATCATCACATCTATCAACTACTTTGCACACTGGCATGTGGCGTGGGCAGCCACCAATCTTACTGCCACTACTGTTGCTTGGCTCCTTGTAAGGAGATTGTGGTGTGCTTTGGCCACCCAAAACAACTCATCACTGATGGTGGGCCCGAGCTTGTAGGGAATGCCATGAAAGCATACTGTGTGAAAAATGCCCCTGAAGACTTTATCACCACTCCTTACGGCCCCCAAGCCAACAGGCGTGTAGTGCGCCTAAATGGTTTCCTAGTCCAACTACTTGCCAAGCTCTCTCAAGAGCACCCAAATACCACCTGGACTGAACATCTCCCCGCTGCTCTACTTATCTTACAATCCATGACCAACCAGGGTACAGGGTTCAGACCCAGCACCTTGGCCTTTGGGACACCTGATGGTCTGATAGGGGTAGAACAAGGGAAATTATGGTCCACAGTTCCTGAGTAACCTCCCATTGTAACTACCCCTTCCCTGAGTGAATGGTGCACCAAAGCTTGCAACATAGAGCAGGAGCAGATCAAGGGGGACTAAACACCTTGGGCAAGATATGCCATCAGTGATCCTGTCTATGCCCTTAATCCTAGCTCTGTCAAGCTGGAGCACAATCATCTCAGACCCTTCAAGATAGCTTTTGTCTGCAACAACCATACATACCAGCTCAAAGACTCCCAAGGAAACACAAAGATCCTCCACCATGATTGCTTGTGCCCCTGCTGTGCCATTCCCACACAAAATATCTTTGTTCCTACCTTTCCAGACCTTCCACAGGTACCAGAATTGGAACCCAACAACAGGAAGGGGGTAAGGGGCGTTGCAATCAGACTGTCCCTCTGGCTGCCAAAATATCTCACAATACACCAGGAGGGCTTGGAGACATTCCCCATAACCTATCTAAGGGTACAGTGGCCCTGCATCCAGTATCAGATTCCAGAAAATGTCACCTAGTTAGGAGCAGCATTGGTCCAGAATGCCAGTCCTGTGCCCAAGACATTCCTGGCCCAAAGAAGCCCCCCATCAAGATTGCCACAGCGCCACCCCAGGGTAAACCTGGGGCTCTTTGGCATAGTATATCAATCACCCCCATCCTCCAATAAGCACATGATTCCCTATCCCTGTCCTCTTCTATTAGATGGATGCCTCCCCCAGTCTAAACGCTGAACCATTCTTGGTTCAGTTGCCCCACCTGGGATGTGGTTGGCTGGAAGTTGATAAGGTCTGGCCTGCACAGGACACAAGCAAGTTGCCCTGGGGTATGGCGTGATCAACTGTACCATACTGGTTACCTTGCCTGGGTGATGTATATGGATCTTCAGCCCTGGCTGAGAAGCGGCTTGGGGATGGATGGATGGATGATTATTCTGTCATACCTCTGCCACCCGGGATACTTGGATATAGGGGTGTCACTGTACAGGATATGGCTGTAAAGGCAGGGGGCCACCTTGGTTGCTGGGGGATAAAGACCTATCCTGGTTTGCCAAGGTAGTTCTCACCCTGATTAACTGTATAGCCTGTCCTTGATCCCATCCCTCTAAGCTTTAGCCAATGGCTTCTGGATCCTGGACTTTATTGGTGGATTGGAATTTATATCCAACCTGTGATGAAGTACTGTAAAGTCCTAGCAATGTATATAGTCATGCCACTATACCCTGAAGAGATAAATGGGGCCAACCCAGTCTAAAGATGCGGTTGAAGTGGATTGAGATCTTATGGGATTTGGTAGCCAGTCTCATGATCTTTAATCCTGCTTTTAGACTGGGTTGATCCTGCTTATCTCAACAGGCTATAGGGCTGTGTAAGATATTAACTATATACTTCTGGGAAGTTATAGAACACAGTAAAGAGAAAGATTGTGGAGATGATGATGCTTTATTTGATACAAAAATAGAGGGCTATATATTATCATGAGGAACCATATACTGTCCATGTATGTCATACCAGTCAAGAGTCTCATCCAAGTAGTGTCCCTCTTAGGTTCCAAAACGTAAGATTCCGTACAGCTTTGGGGTATAGCAGGAGCGCTCTCAATTGTTTAATAGCCAGTATGATCCTTAAAAAAGCAATTTCCCAAGGGTGAGTAGCTGTAGATGCTGCAGCAGATGAAAGTTATGAGTGCAAGCCAGAGTAGGCACCAGCTTCTGGGGAAAAAAGGTGCTGGAACGTTGCTGGCAATATCTTAGGGCTGCCAGTTGGGTGATTTGTCAGAGCTCTGCCAACAGGGAGAAAGCAGAGTGGGTCAACAGGTATTGAGGTATTGGTGAGGATGATGTACCCTTCAGGATTGACTTATCCTTGCCCATAGGCTCTATGTCCAGCAGGTAGGGCTGATGTATGTTTTTCTCTAGACTTTTTCTGGGGTAAGATAGGTATTAGTAACCTAACTCTGCTACTGCTGCTGCATATACCCTTTTGAAAAATATATAATACAAGTTACAGGGAGATGTACAATTATAATGGAATGTTCATTATATATTGAAGAAAAGTTTATATAGTGAAGTGGTAAGCTATATGGTTACCGTTCAGATATGGCAACCATTGGGCTTTGGAGATTGGGATTCCTATGGAGCTTGAATAGGTGATACCAGAGTAGCATCTGAATTTTTTGGGGCCATACTTACTTGATGATCAAGTCATTTATCAGGGAAAGGATTTCTTGAGAGGGATTGATTAAGGATGTTGTAGTAAAGCCAACTCTGATATCTGGGTTGTGGTTGGGTTGGTTGCAATTGGTTCCAGTGTATGCTGGGTCAAAGGTCCCTTGATAGTCTGATATGAGTTTTACTTCAAATAGTACCACCAAGGGAAAGATTAGGAAGTGATGGTTTGGATGGGAAGAGCAATTTGGGACATGAGTAGTGGCATGCTGGTGATGGATGGGCTTAAGTCAAGCCAATACTTTCACAGCAGGGAGTTGATCTAACCTAGAACTATTTGGTAAGTTTGGGATTGGGGTTAAAGTTACATAATTAAATATGGATTACTGTCACATTATAAGTTTATTTGAGACATAGGTGGGGCAGTTTAAGCAGATCAGGTGTAGTTAAAGGGAGGCTAGAATAAGTTGGATCAGGTGTAGAGGAAGTTTGGGTCATCTTTATATGGGCTTTTAGAGGCAATTAAAGTTGTTCAGGATGGTTGTATAGGTATAAATGATGGATTGATTGAGATTTGATTGATCAAAGAAAAGCTTTCTGGGCTTGGTGATCCAGGTTTTACATTAGATACTTATAGCTGTAAACAAAAGTAAGTGATCTTAGGAGAGAGAGATGTTTATGGGAAGAAGAGTGTACAAATGAGCCGCCCTGGGTAAGTCTTAGATTCTGTTTTTTGGTGGTGTATTGTAAGAGCTTTGTCTATTGATAGGATAGAATTTAATCTTTTCTAGGATCAACTCAAGAGTTAAGGCTGGGCTGATAGTTTAACTTGGAAACATGTAGCATATACACACACTGTTGGTTTTTACTGTGGAAAATTATGAAAATGTCTTAAAGTTCCATGTAATCCAGATGGATATGTATAGAGCAATATTTTAAAGCTTGCCAATCTGGTGGCCACTTGTCTGGAGTCTTAGGAGAATTTGAATCAAAGCCCTGGTTGTTAAATTGAAATCAAGTGAATTAAGACTTTGTTTAATCAAAAGGGAGCCAACAAGGTAAATAGGATGGGGGTGGGGGAAGTGAGGATGGCATTGTTGGGGGTTGGTGTATGGGTAGTGTTGGAGGATTGGGAAATGGTAATGTGGTTGGTTAGAGAGACATTGACAGAGGAATGGGATTTGATGTAGCAAATGATAACCTTGTTGGCAGCATCAAGGAGGGGAGGGTTGGTGATGGGAGGGGCAAGGAAGTTGTCACTGACAGCTTCCAAGAAATCTAGAGTGACAGTGGTGTAGTTTTTTGTGAGGACCAAGTCAGAGTAGGCGTTTGTGGTGCGGTTGAGGAGCTGCACTCTGATGAGAGACAGGGGCAGGTTGACGTTGAATTCAAAGTGTAGGCCAGAAACTTGGATGAAACTTGTGACTGGCTTGTAGTTGTATGGGTTTGTCTTTGAGATGATGGCTTCTAGAAGGTTCCATATGTGCAAGCCAGTGAGAGGAAAACTTGACAATGGTGTTGCTGAAGGGTAGGACGGTGATGACATTGCCACAGGTGATGTTGCCCTTGGGAATGGAGGCGCGCACACCACCGGCGTTGATGAAGGAAAAGTTGGCTTGGGGCTGGTACTCAAGCATTGTGTTGCAGACAAAGGAACCCATTGTGCATTCTTGGGATTAACAAGCTGATTGGTCCAAATCAGCCAATGTTTCACCAATCACTTGGTTGGCATATCCATTGAATGGCTTCCTCAATTCTCAAACACGCGCATCATCTGCTTTGTTCTTCTCAACACTGAAATCAAGCTTGATTGAGGCACCTTAGATACTTGCAAGGTAGCCATCCTCTCCAAACTTGACATTGACATGGCCCAAGAACCGCTGCCAGCAGTAGGCTTGGACAATTTATGTAGACTTCCTGTCCTTGTCTGGAACACTGGTAGGATACATGCCCATGGAGTTGAGATCCTTTGCTGGGTTAGTAAGGGGAGCAAGGTACAAGTGAGAGTGACCCCCAACAATCAACGCCAAGCCACGGACCTGTTTAGCCAGCGCAATGTCTTCAGTGTAGCCATTGTGAGAAACAGCAATCACTCGCATACTCAAGCCCATTCACCTCATCAATGGTACGCTGAACCGCCTTCACGGGGTCCTCTACCACCACCTTTCCAAGAGAAGCAATCAACAGAGCCGTGGCTATTATGTACCCCACCACTGCCAACTTGTGTTCCGGAAACAGTGTATACGGCTTGACAACCAAAGCCAACAAAGGGTACGCCAATGCATCCATGTTTGACAAAACAATTGGGAATGTCAGGTTTTTCAAGGCTCTGGCAACGTTTTCTGGGCCGTGGTCAAACTCATGGTTTCCAAGTGTCATCACGTCATAGCCCAGCATCTCCATTGCCTCTGCAGTGACATTGTCCCTGTAGTAGCTGTAGAACATTGTACCTTGGAATTGGTCACCACCATCAAGCAGGAGAGTGCTGTTGTGCAGGCTATGCTGAACATTGATGGCCGTCTTGAACCGAGCCAAGCCACCATTTCACTGCTTCTCTTCCCCCTGCTGTGGTGTAAAGTTGATGCCAAACCTGTTGGACTTGTTGTAATGTGAATGGACGTTGTTTGTGTGGAGAACTGTCAACTCATACCCACCCACAGCACATCACAACAAGATCCCAGCAAAAACCTTCATTTCTCACTATCATTGTCAACCATTGCCTTTTAACTATTAAACTCAATATATTATCTCTGTTTAATAATATCTACCCATTATTTATCCTTCCACCACCTGAAAGGTGCTAGAAAGTCCACCCCTAGAATAACTCCATAACCCCTGAAAACAGCCATATAAATCCTAGTTTAAATAAAGTTTAAGAATTGATTAATGATCTGTTACAACCCTACCACTCCACAAAACCACCCACCAGCTAAGCCTTTGTAACAGCCATCCCAGGCAGAAATATTTAGCACCCCAGCTACAATTCCATGACCTAGAAACTGCCAACTTCCATTGCTTGGTTAAATCTAATTCCACTGCCAAAATATATTCATAACCTCTAACCACAATCCAACATTATATGCTTCTCTAACTTTTATTCTGAACCCACTTATAGTTTTACATCACCAATACTGGCAACAAGCTATGCATGCTTACATATACTACAAACATTTTATATACCCAGCTGCCCAAATGATTCCCACTAGTTATCAAAGTTCCTATATGCCAACTTCCATGCTACCATACCCATCCCAGGAACTAAAAAGCTTAAAACTCTCAAATACATCTGCCAAAGTCAAATACATGCAACAAGACCAACCATCCCCACTGGATAAGCTCCCTACCCCAAAGAAATCAAGTTTTCCCAGCTCCAAGTGCT
This sequence comes from Entomophthora muscae, assembly GCA_014839935.2. NCBI lineage: Eukaryota > Fungi > Entomophthoromycota > Entomophthoromycetes > Entomophthorales > Entomophthoraceae > Entomophthora > Entomophthora muscae. The sequence goes on from QTSX02002952.1 coordinate 158,377, forward strand.
ATCTTTATCACTGTCAAGCATACCCTTCTCAGAAATATACAAAGCTGGATAGGGGAAACTTGAGAAGATAATAATCCTTTCTTGTATATGGTTATAGAGGACTATATAGTACCATAGAGAGCCACACACCATCCATGCACGTCATGCCAGCCATGAAGCTCAACCAAGCAATGGTCCATTTAGAATCCAAAATGTTGAATCACTGTATAACATGATCAGCTGATAAGTGTGCCATCAACAATTCATCAACCAGGGATTTCTCAGAGAAAATCTTTCCCAAGAGGGAGTTACCATAGATGTTGCAACATCCCCAGGTGTACCAAAAAGCAGAGCTTTAGGGTTTGTCTCAAGGTTATCCTTGATCCAATCCTGGTATTGCACCAGCTCCACATCAGGGACTTGTAGTTGGGAGCAGTGGTTTGTTGGTCCTTGCCATACAGAGGCAGTGCTGGCCATGGTGCATAAGTTTCAACCCAGTAAAGGTTCCTATCCGCTTGGGGCGGCAAGCTTTGCTAGGTTCAACCTCCACAGCAGCACCCAACCCTCTTAACCCTGGTCCTGCCAGTGTAGATCACAATTTAATACTCAGCCCTCATCTCCTTCTTGAGATTATTTTCCTGCACCAGTATTGCTTCCCTCTCCACTCTTCCCTTCCCTTTGGCTTCCTGGCCTTGTCTGGCTTGCTGTACTGCAGGGTTATTGTTGCCAGTTACCCTTTCAGGTAAGGGTAGGTCTGGCCTCAGAGTTGAACTTATAATAGCCGGTCTGTATCCATGGGTAAGCTCATGTGGGCTTTGGCCAGTACTGCAGTTTATACAGGTCCAGCACACCATCAGTGCTGCTGGTAGTGTACCAGCCCTGAATCCCATATCATTGGCAGATAGTTTGATGCAACATCTTTACAAGCGGCCATTTAATCCCTTACCTCTCCCATTAGCTTGTGAGCGATAGGAGCTGGAAACCATGAGTCTTATCATTCTCCTGACAAGGCACATGTCAGGGTTATGAGGAAAATCTAGCTCCTTTGTCTGTGATTCCCAGCTGGGGATTCCAAGCTTGGAAATGATTCCTGGGCCTATGCACCGTCAGACAGTGTCCCCTTTATGCTTTCTGTTGCCTGTGCTACCAGCTATCCTGGTGGGTGATTGATGGCTGCAATAAATGATTTTTTGCATCCGCCATCTCCTGGTATGGGCCCCACAATATCCTGTGGCAGTAACTTGGATAGTTGTGCTATCCAGACAAACATTATGAATCAGGGCTGCTTTGAAGTGGGCAGGCTTATCACAAACTTCACATCAATCAAGCTCTTCCTTGATGGCGTCTACCACCTTTGGCTACCAGTATTGGGTCTTGAGTTAAAGATGGCAATTCCTGCCAAGGGTGTGTCCCAGATTTCTATGATAGCAAAGGGTTGTACCACTCCTTTGTGTTGGCAGAATATATGGCGCTGTATCTTCACTTGATAATATGCGGTATAGAGTGCTGAATACTTTTTTATATGCTTGTTCTTAAGGAATTTCTCTTGTGCTTTCATTGGTGTAACAGGTGGGAACCCTCTTGGAGATTCCTGTGATTGACATGGGCTAATCAGGGTCTTTATCAGTTCATAGATGCTTATGATATAGCCTTGACAGGGCATCAGTGATAAGCATTCCCTTGCCTGGTTTTTATCTGAATATCATGGGGTACCTCTGTATGTAGTTCATCCATTCTGCTTGTTGTCTTGATAGCCATCTTGTGTTTTTTTAAAATACCTAGACCTGTGGTTAGTTAGCACTTTGGATGTCTGTGCACATTTCTAATAGCACCTCCCTTCATTAAGCAGTGGGGGTTGGCTATCAGTTTCAAGCCATGTATTGAGTATATTTGATCCCCTTTGGACAGATTCCTTGATCCATACGCTGCAGGGAGAAGTCCTTCTCTTTGTTTCAGATCCCAAGTACCACTCCTATTGGGTAGTCAGAGGCATCTGTCTCTAGTCTATAGACCCCTTCACGGCAAGGATAGTATAGGATGAGGGGTGGAAATTATTTGTTCCTTTAGTTGTTGGGAACTCTGCTCTGGCAGTGGCGTCCACACAAACCTTGCTGGCTCACCAGCAATCACCATCAGGGGCAGTCAAGGCTCCCCAATCCAGGATAGACCTTCCAACATGAATGGCTGTTCCCAGGCAGGTCTGAAAAATGCTCATATTAAATTGTGCCAGCATATCTGTGATTGCTTTACCTTTTATGGATCAGGTTTTATCAGATCTTTACCAATAATGTGTCCCAGAAACAGGATCTTGGTCAAGAAGGATTCACACTGGGAAGGCTGGCCACCAGCTGATTGTTGTAAGAGTGACAAGTACTGTGCAAGTATCTCTCCAGCCCCATCCTCTGTTGGGGTAATCAATGGTATAGCATCCAGGTCAACTATGGTACTTTTTCCATTTAGTGCTTGAACAAACTGTTCATGAATGCCAAAGGGTACTGGGAGCGTTTGTCATATCAAATATTAAAACTGCCCATCTAAAGGTGCTGTATTAGGTTCTCAATGCTGTCTTTGGGAGAGGGGGGGGTAGACTAATAAATTCTGGTACCCATCCTGGTGGAATCATCCCCCAGGATGCCATCCAATGCAGGACTAGAACGGCTTCTCTAAGAGGCCTTCAGGGAGAGGCAGACCAGGAAAAGGCTAGGAGGTAGGCATTTAAGCCCATCACCAAGGCACCCAACAGTCACCATAAAGAACAATCCTGGATGGGATGGGAATCCAGACCCATAGGAGGAAGTTGCTGCAAGGAGGGGAGAGAGTGGTTTGAATCAAAATAAGTTTGGTGTTGTCCTGATCTGTAAAAAGGGATTCATCAATGTGTGTCTCCTGGAAAGATGGGCAATCCTCAGGATAGAGACCTATCCAAGCCAGCTTGACACACGTCTTGAGGATGATGGGAACCTGGATCAGATGCAAAAAGGGATTTGAGAGCAGGCCAGTGTTAGGTACAGAGTGTTGCACAGCCAATGAGGGTCTATCCCAAACGTCTGGGTTTGTAGTTCATAGCAACAAGAAGACAGGTACCATGGTCACCATAAATGACTTAAAGAAGGAAGACACCTTTCCATAGAATGAGTTTTAACAAAAAAAAACTCTGGGCAGAAGGTCCACAAGAGCTGAGGTGCTTTCAAGGATCCAAACAGGGCTCAGATCTTCTTGGATTAGATCATAATAAAAAACACAGGCAGACAGCCAGAAGGACAGGCAGACAGCATGGCAGTTGGACAGACAAAATCAGGAGGAGGGGAACAACTTCAGAAGTCAGGACAATAATCTGTGTTATTAAATTAAAACCACATCATACAAATAAATTTGCAAAATTCAGAAGTTTTTTAATAGCAATAATTGGTAAGCAAGGGACCTGATGGCCCTTGCTTCCATCATATGCATAAGAGGGGTAATGGTATCAGGGGTGTTATAGGAGGGGTTTTTAGAAGCATCAAGAGTGGACCAGTTAGAAGCGTCAGTCTAATCTACCTAGGACCTGAGCCCAAGAAATAGGAGCAACAGGCCCAGGTGCAGGAGACAGCAGCCTGGTTGGCTAGCTACATCCCAAAGACTTGGGTACAACATTGTCATTGATGCTTGCCTTTGACGTCACAGCTGGAATGTCTCTAGAACCATTTTATTCAGGCCAAGGGACCCCGAGCCAGAGGGATTGCTCAACCAGGATTCCACTATATGTGGAATCTTACCCCCAAATTTTCCAGGCTGCAAGCCAGGCAAACCCCAACAAGCCATAAACCGTTTTTCTGTTGTCCTGCCAATTGTTTTAAGGCAGGACGGTGCCAGGAGAGCAAAAAATCCAACTGTATTAACATCTCCTCCGTAGTAAGAGTGGAATCCAAGAAAGGGGGGATTTGGCTGTAAAGGCCAGCACAAAACACTCACCCACAGTGTGGACAAGGTCCTCCAGGTTGCAAGGAGGTTGTGCCTGGATGTGGCCCACCTTTTTTGTAGCTCTGGGGAATAAATTCCTGTCTAGGGCTAGCAGGATCCCCTGGAATTTTTCTGTCAGGATTATCTTCCTTTTATTATTTTCTGCTAGTATTTTTAGGATCATCAAGACCAGTTATTAAAGGCTTTGGGTTGATTCACAGACAAATTTACACCTATTCATCTTACTTCTTTCATTCCCTTGCTCTACTGGTCACTTTTATCTATAGTTAATGGTTAATTCATCTTTTGAAGTTACCTTTTTATTAAAAGACAATTCTCAAACCCGCTATCTTTTTGCTAGGGTTAATAGCAATTAATCCAAACTCTTAACCTTTTGCATCCTCAAAGTGGCTTACGCCAGCACTTCAGAACTTGTTTTTCTGTCTTCTTGCCTGCTCTTTGATCTCCTGCTTGCTTTTCTTGCTCAAACCAAGCATGCCAAGCAGTCTGCCGTATCCCCTACTTTTCCATTTAACTTCCACTTAACTTTTTAAAGTTAAACATAAAAAGAACCATGTTTTCTCTGCCTCTCTTCACACCAATCCTTCCTAACCACCTTTGGTTAGAGTTTCCCCTCCATTTTTCTCACCTCAATTCAGATCTAAATAAAAGGCCTGAGTTTTGTCCAATCTCAACTTAAGTTGAGATTGTTTGACTTGCACCTCAAAAAAAGTACTTGTTAGGTTTTGTGGCTTGTGTTTCTTTTTAATCTTAGTTAGTTTTAACTTTTGTCCCCATGATTCCTTTTGACTTTCTTCTTCACCAGTTAGGTAGTTTTTATAGTAATACACACAATTTAATTGCGGATAGCTTTAACCCTCCCATTAGTGCAGAACAATTCCCGGACTTAGAGATTGACTTTTTGACCAAATCATCTGTCATTAAGACTGGACTCTATTTTATCTTCTTAGGGTTAATAAACCGCCTTAGTCCTTATTTCACCTTGTATAAGCTTTTAGGAGCCTTAGTACAGTTGCTTTTACAGACCTTGCCCATCTTTTTGTGTTTAACTAATATAAATATCACTGGGTTAAAAGCTTTAGTTTACAATCATCTTCCCCAGACCATGAGACCTTACATTTTCAGTCTTTGGGATGTCTTTTTGGCTTAACACATATTTGATGGTATCCTGCTGTTAAGTTGGTATTTGTGAAGAAATGTGATCCTCCCAGTGGGTTGAAGAAGTTGTCAATCAGGGACATAGGATACCTGCTCTTAATTGTGACCTTGTTGGTTGCTCTGTAATCAGTGACAAGGTGTAACCCTCCATCTTTATTAGCTATAAAGAAGACTGCTGCACTAAAGGGGGCTTTGATAATCAAATGATTCCCTTTTCTAGGGCTTCATCCAGATAAGATTTTAGTGCACTGTCTTCTTGTGTCATTAAGCAATAGAGGGGGCGTGCTTTAAGGCCACTTCCTTTCAGGTCAATTTTTTACTGAATACCCCTGTCAGGCAGTAACCCTGGTAGGTTCCCCTTGAATAAAGAGATGAATTCTTGGAAGAGTTGCTGGCGTATTAGTTCCTGTTCAAGTGAGACTTTCACATTTTTTAATGATTGATCTCATAAGTGCAGGTATTCCAGTCAATCTTACTGGAGTCCTTGTATTCTATGTTTCTGTGTTTCTAACAAACACATGATCTCACATAAGAATATCAAGGTGATTTAAATATACATGGTGGTGTACTTCAGCTTGTTGTATTGTGAGTGTGGCACTATACCAATCAATGTGAGATTTTGTCTTTCTCATCCAATCTAGTCCAAGAAAAATGCTGTACTTAGGTATTAGGATTATTAGACCACTAATGGTAGTTCAAAAATCTTCTATCTATGCCTGTAAGGGTTTTACCTCTTTATTGGCCAGTTACTCCTGTTGTCTGCCATTATAACTCTTTTGACGTACTCTTGATTGTAGTTAGTTTCATGATGTTGGCAAATCTTTTGTTGATGAGGGATAGGTCTTCTCCAGTGTCAAATAGTGCTGTACCCTGATATCTGCAAAAGCATAAAGTAATGTGAGGTGTTTATTTCAAGTTTGGACAGCAAACAGAATAGGATTTCTGGAGGGTACTTGGATCATGATGATTGAATCCATGTCCTGGTCCCTATATGAGTCTTGTAATGTGTTAGATAGCAGCTCACCTAAGCACTCCTCTGATATTTTCCCTCCTCAGGTGTAGTGTCAGTTGTAATTTTGTTCTCATTAGTGTTACAACTTATACTCCAAGAATTAGATTTTTTGGCTTGTTTATTAGAACAGGTGTCTTTAATGGCTGAAGAACCCTCTTTTTTACTTATTAATCACATTTAGGTCATCATATTTCTGAGAAGCTTGTTTTCCTTCCAAGAATACTTATTGGAGGCTATTACATTGGCTCATATCAAGCTGTTGTCTAATTAGTGTTGGGAGTCTGTTGTAGAAGTCCAGCTGTAGGCCATGTCTATCAAAGCTAATTCTGTTGGGGGCCTGGTCACAAATGTCCTCATATGATGTAAATTCAGAACCCAAAAGTAAAAATACAGGATTTTCAAATGCTTGGTCCAAATTTCAAATCATATTTGCATGATGGCCTTTTTTAATTATATTGAATCCATCATATTCTTATTATAATATTTAAAATTTCAGGGACTCATAAACACTTTGCAAATTTCAAGTCAGACTGCATTTTTCAAGTGGAAAAAATGAACTAACTGGAATCTGATTTGAAGTGTTCAAATCCATTAATCATTTTTATTAAGTTTACTATGTTTTTTGGAATCATGGGATTGTCACATCCAAGAACCAAATTTCAATCCACAAATGAATGCTACTAGTAAACTCAAATATTATTTGCAGGAACTGAAATGGACTTTGAACACATATTAAGTACACTAGGAAACACTAACCCAAATAAAGAAGTCCACTATGACTAAAATCAAATGAAAAATTCATTCTTGTTAACCATGTTTAGACATAAAAATTGAGTAAACTTTAAAATATTCAAACTCAAAAATGATACAATATTATACACTTCAAAAGACAGATATAGAAATTCTGTTACTATTCAAGGCTAAATCATAGAAAACAACTACCAAAACTACACCTAAAATACTAAATAAATACATATTTAATCTAAAATATATATTTTATTTAATTTTTATGGACAGATTATCCCATTCCTAACCATCTCCTGCACCAGCCCGTGGGGAAGCCTATCCACGAGGGCGCCCCATAGGTTTATGTCAGGATCATCAATTATGATGATCCCAACATCAATCTTCTTGAAAATCTTAAGTTTGTGGGGTAAGACACGCCATTTCAAAAACGGCATCTCAAAAAATGCCATCTCAAATTTAATTCAAGATGGCGTTTTTTGCGTTAGTGATTTTGAATCACAAAAAAATAAAATAAACAATAAAATAGTTAAAATTTTCATATACCTTTATAATGTGGCATCTCAAATTTATGCCATCTCAATTCTGTCACTTTGAGTCAGAATAAATAAAACTTATTTTGCTAACTTTATTTACATATGAAAACACTTAGTGTGGGGCGTGTTTACGCCATCTTGACTTTACGTCATTTCAAATTACGCCATTTACCTTAAACTAAAATAAGCTTATACCCAAACTAAAATAAAGCCTGTGGTATAGTGCCAGCAGATGTTCCTATAGTATTAATCTAAGACACTTATAATAAGAACAACCTAAATAGACGCCACTATGATAGTCCTTCTAGTGATTGTCATTGCTGGGTAAAAAAAACCAGTTTTGATATATGTAATTTATAACATTATTATACATGGATACGTTGATAAGGGTTTCATCAATAAAATATTTTAATAGTGATTTTAATATGGAAGGGGGTGATTACGCCATTTCAGTTTATGTCACTTCAAATTCTACCAAGTTTCATATCACCCAATTGATTCAAGGTGCACAATGGATAGGGGAAAATAAGGGGAAATTACCTATGACCCCAGGCTACGCTATATTGATTCCCCCACCGCAATTCTTGCTTTCCACTTTTCAAAAGTATAGTTTCACGTCAAAAACAATATTAATAAAAAATGTAAGAAAACATATGAAACTTTGCAAATATATATTTTTCAATCTCCTCTAAACAACTGGGTACTTTTTAACCCCAGTTGTATAAGCTAGTTTTTGAGAAATTTGAGTTTTATTCTTTGGCCCAGTTGAGGTAGCTCCACCCTAAATTTGTTAATTTAATATAAAAAATAGTCAAAACACCATGTTTTTGAGCTACAGCACCTCAATCACGTCACTTTGAAAACGCCATCTTGAGAGCAAGTTTTCAGTCAAAACTCAAAGTTTTGCCTACTTGTGTTACTAATAAAAAAATTGTTTTTACAAAATAAAAAACATTGAAACTTTGATAGTATATATTTTTTGATTTTCTCTACAATTCTATGTAAAAAAATTGATACTTTTATGTTAAAAACATTCTCATTTTTCTCTTTAAAAACAATACCCAAATTGCTCATATCTTGATACTAATTCACTTTTAGATGCCTCCCAAGTCCATCAACAAAGCTGCGTCCAAGGCCTCCAAAGACAAGACCACTCCTCCTAAGGCCAAGAAGGCCAAAACTACCCCTAAAAAGCAGTCTTCTAAGGGTAAAGCTCCTCCCAAGACACCTACCCCTCACCAGAGCCTGAGGAAACAAGCCCAACCCCTCCCCATTCTTCTTTTGTTTACTCCCTGTCAGACCCTCAAGAGAAGTTGTTCAACTTCAATCACCATTCTGACCCCACTTCAGAGCCTGAGGATGAAGATGAGCAGGAGCCTGAGCCTGGTGCTCCTGCAGATGAGCCAATTGAGCTCTGGGATATTAACTCAATCCACAATGTATGCAACCAAAATGGCACCTTTGCTGTGCCAACAACATACCCTGTCAGCTATCCAATTATGATAAAGAAAGAGGGTGCTGGCTTTGTCCACAAGGGCTACAGCTTCAGCTGCAACAATGAGAAGAAGCCCATCCATCAACATCACTTCAAATGTGATAATGTTGGATGTCCAGCTAGACTTACCACCTAATGGTTCACTTGTTTTAAAGCTCTGAATATTGGGCATGACTGTGCCAAGCCTTTTGATCCTCTATATCAACTTATCTGCTGGTTTCTTTGCCAGGTGATCCCAACCACAAAGGACCAAACTGCAACTGAGGTTGTAAATGATGCGCTCATTAATCTAAATGATACCCAACTGGCAACTGTTGGTGGCACCTCAAAACTACAGAGATATCTCACTGACCAGAGATATGCTCTGAGCACTGAAGGCTTCAGTGCTACATCAATTGACCAGTTGATTCTAACTGAGGAGCAAAAGCTTTTACGGCATTCAGAGAGATTCCTCCTTCACAATGATGGGCAACATGCCCCAGAGCAGATCATCTGCTTTGCAACAAGCCAGGATCTTTGCAACCTTTTAAAATGCAAAACCTGGCTTGCAGATGGAACATTCTCCATCTGCCCAAAACTCTTCAGCCAGCTTTGGAATATCCATGGGCAGGTTGGCAATGTAGTTCTTCCCCTGGTCTTTTTTTTCCTCCCAAATAAGAAGCAGGAAACTTATGTCCGGGCTCTAACAATATTAAAAGCCAAGTTGGATGAGATCCTCCCAACTATTGAAGAGGAGCCAAAGGAGACTAGAGGGCGCAAGAAAAAGGCCCAGTCAGAGGAAGCCACCCCAATCAAGAAAAAGCCTAAAAGCCTTCCCTACCATGAATATCTGGTAGTAGATTTTGAGCAGGCTCAGGCCAATGCTTTTATTAGAGTCTTCAATTGCTCCCCTCAAGGATGCTACTTTCACTTCTGGCAGGCACTCTGCTGCTGCCTCCAAAAGTACTCTGCACTTCATGAGCTGGTCTACACTGAAGGCACAAAGGAAGCAAAGGACGTGTTCAACTGCTTTGCTGCCCTTGTCCTTGTGCAAAAGGAGGAGACAAATGCCTTCTACAATGCCCTCCTCCGCCATCCTTACATTATTGCCAACCAGGCAGCCTTTGCGCCCTTTATTGAGTATTTTGAAACTCAATGGGTTAGTATTTTTCAGGGAGCACACCGCATTAGAAAAGGCGGTGACTCAATCACATAGAACTTCTTTAAGAAGGTAAAGGATGGCCTAATCAAGACCACCTCTTCTCTTGAAGGGTGACATAGTCAATTTGCCACAAGGGTCCGGTTTCAGAAGCCCAAGTTCAACAAAATCATGGTGCATCTTAAAACCCAGCAGGCCATCTCTGCCTGCCTCTTTAAAACAGGCATGAAGACCAAGGGTGATCCCCCCAAGCAGACCAAAGTGGTGAAAAAGTATACAGAGATTAGCAAGGTGGTCCTTGCCTACTATCCCAAGGATAGCAAGCTTGAGCATCTCCAAGCTATCTCAATTGCTCTTTCTACTAATATTTGAGCCCTTTCCTAATAAAGTCTTCTTTATCTTCTCTCTTATTTCCTTTAATTTTATCATTATTTTTGACTTTTTTAGTATTTGGTACAATTGTATGCTTATTTTAAAGTATAGTTTATAGTTAAAATAGATGAAAATGGTTGTTTTTGGGTATATTTTAACTTTTGGGCTTACGCAACTATGTTACTACTAATTGACCCCATTTTTTATTGCAGATTTGGAATTCTGAGGCTTTTTTAAGCCTAGAAATGTTTTTTGAATTTTTATTTTTGGGAGTATTTTGGGTAATTTTTGAAGTTCAAAAAATCTAAAATTTTAAAACTGTTTTTTCTTAGTCAAAATGCCGTAAATCAAAATGGCGTTTTTACTAGTAAATTGAGATAGCAGAAATTTGAGATGGCGTATTTCAAGATGGCGTTTTTTTGAGATGCCGTTTTTGAAATGGTGTGTCCTACCGTTTGTGGGTTATTTTAGTTCTGGGAATTGTTTAACTGAGGGCCAAATTTTATCTGAACAATTGGATTTATTGGAAACAACAACAAACAAACAGTCAGTCAGTCAGTGATTTTAATAATAAGGTTAATTGCAAGTCCGGACCAAAACTTAAACCCATAACCTTCTTACACTCTTTATATTCTGGTTTGGATATATGTTTAAAAGAGAAAATTAAGCTCCAGCGTGAAGATTCCAGCCAATCAGGTGTTATGATGGGCTCAGGTGACGTGAACCAAAGCCTAGCAGGAGCAGCAGGCTCTGAAAAGCCCAAAACACCGGTTTTAAACTCTATTAAGTTATTTAAAACTATAGTTGGTGAAAACCAAGCCCAAACTACCTCCCAAGACCCCAATTTTCAGTTAAAGTAAGTTAAATGCTTACTGATGAGAGGGAGAGATGTTTCACTGTTTAGTAATATTTATTTTTTGAAACTTCCTTGCACAACTGCCCTGTTTAAGTTTAATTTCCTTCTCAATTTCCCCAAACCAATTTCTATTTAAGCTTCTGAGGATTTTTAATCACAATTGCTCAATCAATAAAAGTAATTTACCCAAACTTAAATATTTTTATTGCTTGTAAGACCTTTATAATTTCTTCCATAAAACTGCCTATTTTTTCCCCATTTTGGGAAATCAGGCTTAAATGAGTGACTATAATTTCTCTTTGTACTTTGGTACACTCCTCTGTTCAGATGGAAACACGCCCCGGGACAGAAAATAGCACAGAAAAATGCAATAATAGGAAATGGGTGTCAGTAGTGCCAGGGAAATGGTATACCACTTTGCTGTTCTCAACAAACCCCCTACCAAGCAACAAGCTCAATCTGAGACAACCAAACCTGTGGAAACCAGTCTGTTCCATCATTTTGCCTCCATCCCCTTTCTTGCCTACTTTGGAGTGTACGCCTTCCTAGGGCATAATAAAACCCTTAATTGGGTGATATCAAATCCTAGGAGATTTTTTACACCTGGGTATGTTTTCTATACCTATAGGTTCTATGATAGCTGGGTTGAACTGTTCTGCCTTAATCCACCATGTTGGGAGATTATTCCCAGAAGGATGGGTTCCTGACAGTTTAAGAATAGATCCAGAACGCAACTCAGAGGATTAATGTTGATACCTAGGCCTCTCAAGGCGTCAGCACCATCCAATCACCTCCTGTGTCACAAGCCAGAACTAGAAGCTTGAATCCCATTCAGAAGCCACTTTCAAAGCCTGCCACCAAAGTCTCCTATACCAAGGTCATTAGGAACAATGAGGCTACATACACCTTCACTGTGTACCCAGTTGTAACATGGAGTGACAGAAATGGTCAGATAGTAGGAAGTAGTCTACATGTGGTGGGGAATCACCACCCAAATTCACATTTAGTTGATGATTAACAACCAACAAAGCTTCAAATACTGTTTGGTAAATTTTTTAAAAGATACACTAGGATTAAGCAAAATGACTAACCCTAACCAAAAAAGTCCTAGATAAATGGCCTGGAAGAGGATCAGGGTGTCTTCTGCATAAAACTCAGGACATTGAGAGGAAGAAAGTGTCTTGGCTTCAGATACAGTAGGGAAAACTCCAAGATTCTGGGCCATTGGAGTAACATTAGGAGGTGCCAACAATGAAGTACCAACAGTGGGTCCCCATCTTCCAATAATGATTCAACTTAGGATCACATGATAGGGGATGTAGCACAGCAGGCAAACTACAGGATACATGATAAAATAAAGTTAGACCAGAATAATATTTTATTTTATTTGAGTAAAATTTTAGGGAGGACTCAGCTCTTAAGAGTTAAACAGTAAAAATTTTCTCATATATATCAAAAATTGAATAACCAATACCACCTGGATCATTGGCTCTTATTTCTTCTGCATTGTCTAGTGAGTATCTTATCTAGTGTTCAAAGAGCCCTTGTGTGACTAATTTATGACAACTGTTCTGGTAAATAAGGTTGTATTGAGTGATTCTCAGATTACATCAATTTATCAGTGTCAGCTTGCAAGGGGAAATCAAATCCAAATGGCAAACTGGAGCAGCAGTAACCCATTTTTGATCAACTGTTTGATTTGAATCCTTCAAATCAGTTAATCTGGTCAACAGCTTCCCTGCCTTTTGAGCTTTCCAACTTGGGAAAATAATTCATAGAATTATGGAACCTACCATGACACATGGCTCCACACTCTGGATCCCAGAGTTGCCACTTCCTGCTTACATGTTTTTGATACATCCTATCAGCCATTGGCCACCACTAAAGAGCAATCTCTACATGTGGTGTATGCAATAATTGATGGTGCCATCACAAGCAAGAGTGATCCCACCTTCTACACAAAGGTCCATATTCTGTGTACTGAGCTTGATAGCTTGAATGCTGTGGTATCCACTAAGGGTAGTTGTTGGATAATGAGTGTCAAGATCTCTTCAACTGCCTAAATAGAGAAATATTAGTTTGGGATATTGCGCCCCAATTTAATTTCACAGCCAGATATGTTGGCAGCCTCAACACCAAATATGTGACATCAATCAAATAGCAAAATTCACAAAGTCCAAACATCAGCCAAAACTCCTGCAGTCTGTGAATATCAATGTAATCAAGCAGTAAGTATCCAAGAATTGCCACCTTGATTCACTCTCTTTCCAATCAATGCTGGCTACAGAATTTGGGCTTTCTGCTTCAAAAAGAATTGTATACAAAACAATGGTTGATTTGGGCTTCTCCTAGAAAGTATTGTGTATTTCTCTGTACAACATAAACAGCAGAAAGCCATTGAGAATTTTTGCATTTATGCCAAAACCTATCTGGCACTAAAGTAGACTGACAATGTTTAATTATTCTATATCAACAATTTATTGTTTTCCTGCTTGCTCAGGTCTTGGCATGGGTGGGTTTAGAAGGGGTCCAAGGAAGGTATATCACGTTGTGCAACTGTCTTTTACTGTAAAGAAATAACAGGATGATATGAACCTGTCTCCATGTGGTGGGAAATCACCCACCAAATCCACATAGAGTTAATGATTAACCACCAACGCAGCTTCAGATACTGTTTTGTAAAATTTCCAAATGAGATACTAGGGTTAAGTAAAATAATTAACCCCAACCAGAAAAGCCCTAGATAAATGGCCTGTGAGAGAATCAAGGTATCTTAGGCATAAAATTCAGGACATTGAGATAGAACAGGAGTTTCAGCTTTGACGGGGGAAGGAACAGCAACAAGATTGACAGGCATTGAATTAACATTTGACAACAACAACAAAGTACCAACAGCAGGCCCCCATCTTTCCGTAATAATCCAGCTAAGGATTAAGTTGTAGGGAATGTAGCGTAACAATCTGACTACAGGATGCATTTCAAAAATGAAGTTAGACCAGGGAATATGTGATTTTTATTGAGTAAATTTTTGGGAGGACTCAACTCTTAAGAGTTGAACCAGTGAAAATTATTCAATATATATCTAAAATTGACTAAGCAATACCGCCTGGATCCTGGGCTCCTATTCCTTCCACATTGTCAAGTGAGTATCTAGTCCAAGTTGCAAAGATCCCTTGAGTGACCAACTTCTGATGACCAAGCTGATTAACAAGTTCATATTGGCTGACCCTTAAATTACGTCAATTTATCAATGTTAGCTTACGGGGGGATTAGATTTGACCGGCAAACTGGAGCAGCTGTAACCTATTTTCAATCAGCCGTTTGATTCAAATTTGTTAAATCAGTCAGTTTTGTTAAAGGCTTTGGGGCTTTCTGCGCTTTCTTGCTCGGCCAGATAATGCCTGGCATTATGAAACTTACCGTGAAAGTTACCAGACCTATTCCATGGTAGCCCTTCTTGGTTCCTGTGGTTTAGACCAATATCAGATGATCAAGGGTTCCCTCAACAGCAGGACATTTCTTGATTTTCTCTGAGACATGAAGGAGTAGCTTTGGATTAGTTATCAAGGCACAACCAAAATTGTTGTGCTTGATAATGTTGGGCTCCACAAAGTGGATTTGGTTGTGTCAGAGTTCCCACCCATCAACAAAAACAGCCACACCTCCAGCCACTGCCTTACTGACTGTTGGGAATTTTGACCAAGCAATGATGCCAATTATGACGGAGCCCACAGATTGGGACTGTACAACCAAATCCATAAATTAGTAGTATAAAATACAATGATACTTATTATGGCGGAGCTCGCAGATATGAATTGCAGCTACCAAACTACATAAATTGGTAGTATAAACTATATACATATTGAATCAGCATTAGTCTGCTGACCTGAGCCTTAAATTAGCCAATGATAAGCGCCGCCGCGGCAATTAAATGAGACATGATTTGCTGCCGCGGCACTTTAAAAATACACAAGCGCCACGGCGCCGCCTAGCAATTGGAATAGGCGCCAAAGCGCCAAACTACTTTTATGTCAAGCACCAACTGAAAATTATTGCAAGCACTGCAGCACCACCTGGCAAATATTGCAGGTGCCACAGCGCCACCTTACTTTTACATCAAGCGCTGAGGCGCTGGGTTCAATTCCCCATAATCTCAAATTCCCATAATTATCACATTAATAAGCATTAAGCTCGTGGTATGCCAAGGAAGTAGGAAGTGATCCTGAAGTAACTGAAAAAATTCACGCCAGCAAGGATCCCCTGTGCTGGGTGAAGATGTATATATTCTATTGGTTGACATGCAATAAGCGCCAAACCTAGATTAATAATTACCCAAATTAGGGACATGTTAGAATGTCCTAGAAGACATTGCTAGCAGCCCAGAGATTTACCCTGCAGAAGTTGTAAGAAGAATTAGTCATTAATATTATAAAAGTGAGTCTGTCTATCTTTCTGTAATGCCACCTTGAGTGGGCTCAAGCCATAAGGGATTTGACTGAATTGATTTTTACTTAAATTTTATTTTAAAAGTTGATTGTTAAGCCACAAGCTCAATTTGGCTCATCCTTACATTCAATCCCTTACATGCATCTTTGAGAGTACGCAGATTGAATTCAGTGGAGTGTGGTCTAAATCATGTTGAACTGAATTATAAGCCACTCGAACTTTAATAAATTTGTATTTGATTACTTGCATTTTAAATTAGTAGCTAACCCCATTCAACTATATCAAAGTGGCTTATCTTTCTAGATTACCCGACTCTAGAATGGGTGGATTAAAACTGGAAGAGAAGCAGCAATTGTTTTAGATTGCTTTACACGATTGGACGGTTATGCTCTGTGCTGACGATAAAATTGATGATGAAAAGAGAGCTTGGTCAATTTAAAGTGATACGGTTTAAATTATAAATATTACTTTAAACAAGTAGATGGTTGGCTTGGACATTTCGAAATTCTTATCATTCAAGTGAAATAATACAATATTCTAATTGGATGCATCACCTGATCCAAGTGGCTGCATATTGTTCAGAGTAAACCTTGCTTGCCACAGCTTCATCCCAAAAGAACATAAGTGGAGTAAACTAGCTACGATAAAATTATGATTCAATATACTGTTTTTCATGAAATTTAGAGGGCGTAGATCAAATTTTCAGATGATTCCGATCACAATAGTACCAAACATGATAGCTCTAGCTGCTCAAGCTGCTGAGATATATAGTTAAGTGCTGGAATCGGGTTCGAGTCATAATCAAAGGCTCGGACTCGATTTGCTATTATCTAAATTTACTTTTAATACACACTACAAAAACTAAAATCAATGCATCTCAGTGAATACTAAGCCGATTTTGATGTCCAATAGCTTATTTAAAAGCTGCAGATCAGCTCTACATTTTTACAGACATTAAAAATCAATTACTAAATTTCAAAATAATTAGTTTAGCCTTACTAAACTTAATAGTGATACTATACTTATTTAGGTTTAGCTTTTATTTATACTTGGAGTATACAATTTTAATTTTAAATTTAAATAAATATAATTGAAATTACTTTTTAATAAAGCAATTAAATAATATTTTAATTAAACAAGCAATAAGTAATACAAGCCTAAAAAGACAATAAAATAAATTTAATTGATTTATTAAATTCAACTTTAATTCTGTCCTTGGACAGGGCAACCACCTAGTTTACAATAAAATCATCTTTTGAACCATCTTTATTTTATACTTAATCTGGTTGACCTTTATCCTAATCCTTAAGTGCTTCTGCGCAATTAGAAGCCATTGCTGGGCAATAATCATGGTTCTGTTCAATCCTGACTCTTCTGATACAGTACTACTCATATCCTCACATATGACTGTATTCTGGCAAATGTCCTGTGCCCTATAATCTCAAATAATTGTGGCGCTGTAAAGCAAAAAGCGCAAGACTGACTTTTCAATGAAACTCCTCCTCCTCCCTCTTATTCTCTATTTCTGAATTTAATCAAGGAGGCGCTTGGTTAGATCAAGAATAAAGTAAATAAAGGCTTCCCACAGGACACCTAAGATCTCTTCAATATTCTCAAAATTAGTCAATTCTTGATTCCACCCAATGTGGTAGCAGCTTTTTACGAGCACTCCAAGTTCTTCCTTCCTAAAGCCCTTGCTTCCAAGCTAATTAATTAAAAGGGATTTCCAGGCTATAGATGTTTTTATTTTTTTCTTTTATTTTTAATGGGATTCAAAAAATAGATTTTGTATTATAACAACTTTAATTTAGCATTTATTACAGATATTAAAGACTTCAGATGTTAGTAAGAAATAAATAAATATAATAAAAAGGGAGACAAGTTTTATTATAATGTACCAAGTATCCTATTGACTGTTGAGCTAGCAAATAAATAAATTAAATAAGATACAATTAGATTAATTTTATTTATGTAAATTTGAAACCTTTTTTGCATGATGTCACAGTAAATTCCATTATGCCAGGGATTATTTGGCCAGGTAGGAAGGCTCAAAAAGCTGGAAAGCCTTTAAAAAATTGACTGATTTAATGATCTTAAATCAAATGGCTGATTGAAAATGGGTTGCAACTGCTCCAGTTTTCCAGTTAAATCCAGTTTCTCCTTGTAAGATGATGTTGATAAAGTGACACTATTGAGGGGCACCCTATATGATCTTATTTATCAGCATGGTCATCAGAAGTTAGTCACTCAAGAGTTCTTTGAAAACTGGACTAGATACTCACTTGAAAATGGGGAAGGAATAGGAGCCCAGGATTCAGGCGGTATTACTTAGTCAAATTTTGATATATATTGAATAATTTTCACTGTTTCAACTCTTAAGAGTTGTGTTCTCTAAAAAAAATTACTCAATAAAATTGAATATCCCTTGGTCTAACTTTATTTTCAAATGCATCCTGTAGTTGGCTCGCTGTACTACATTCCCTACAATCTAATTATTAGCCGGATTATTATGGGAAGATGGGGCCCTGACATTAGCACTTTGTTGTTGCCTCCGCCCAATGTTAATACAATTCCTGTCCATACCAGAGTTGTTCCTCCTATGTTTGAAACTAAAACTCTGGTTCTATCTCAATGTCCTGAAATTTATGCTGAAGACAATCTGATACTCTCACAGGTTATTTATCTTGGGCTCTTTTGGTTAGGTTAAATCATTTTACTTAACCATAGTATCTCATTTGGAAATTTCACAATACAGTATTTGAAGCTGTGTTGGTGGTTAGCCATTAACTCCATGTGTATTTGGGTGGTGATTCTCCACCACTTGGAGACAGCTTATTACTATCCAACAATTTCTGTCACACATGATGGCTATTGATTATAAAGGCCACAAATCTGACCCTGTATGTTATCAACTGATCCATATTGATTTAGTGCCACCAAAGCCATCTAATACAAACACCAATACTGTAAATTCAGAACCTGAACATAAAAATGCAGGATTGACAAATCCTTGGTCCAAATTTCCAATCACTTTTGCGGGTAACTCAGCTGCATGAAAATTAAAATATTTAATAAAATCAACCATTTAATTTGACTTTTTTGGTTTATTTAAATTTGCAAATTTTGAATCCCTTGAGCAGATAACTCAACTAACAAAAGACAAAACACATCAAATAAATGTGAGATACATGAATCAGAAATGCATGATTCTAATGTAAAATTTGGTATTTTCTGTAAGTTTAATGAATCATAAACAACATAAAATTAGTAAAAAAACTGAAATTGCGGGATTGTCAAATCTAAGAACCAAATTCAAATAAAAAACAAGTGAATTTGAAATAAATATAATTTATGGGTGTCTCAAAAAGGATGCTAAAAGATCTAGAGTGGATTTATGCTAATTCTTTTAGGAATCATAAGCATTCTCAAAAATCACCCTATTCCATTTTAGGGCGGCTAAAATTTAGATGCTTGATTACAGTAGATTTTAAAAAACGCCAATAATAAAATAGAATTATATATTACAATCTATCTTATCATGTTTTCTTTTCCTTGATGTGTTGATAACTCATTTGCTGGTAATAATGTGCTTGCGTTTAATTGGATAGTTTCACCTCCAGTTGCCTTGGCAATAGGAAATAAAGTTGCCTCCCCAAGACTAGCTGTGGTTGCGGAGGCAACTTGATTTCCTATTGCTGAGGCAACTGGAGGTGAAACTATCCAATTAGTTGCAAGTACATTATCAACAGCAAACAAACTATCAACACATCACAGAAAAGACAACATGATAAGATAGATTGTAATATATAATTCTATTTTATTATTAGAGTTTTCTAAAATCAACTGTAATCAAGTATCCTTAATATCAATACATCAACACATTTTGTAGTAAACGGATGGTTTACTTTTTCCCCTACTTCCTTCCTCAAAAGAAGTTTTTTTGGCCCCTGGCTACACTGGGGGCTAAAAAAATTTAAAACAATTTCTGCGTCATCAGGAGGGTAGCCCATATATCATTATGTGGGTCTGTGGTTGCTATATTAGTGATTTAGAGTGCAGAATATTGCATCATTTCCAGTTTAAACAATTTTACAATTCCCTTAATTTCATGTCTAAACATGGTTGTTGAGATTGGATTTTTCATTTGATTTTAGTCATAGTGGACTTCTTGATTTGGGTTGATTTGTCCTAGTTACTTACTGTATATTCAATTTGGAATCCAGTTCCCGCAATTATTATCTGAGTTTACTAGTGGTATTTAAAAGTGATTTGAAATTTTCGTTCTTGGATTTGAAAATCCCACAATTTCAAAAAACATAGTAAACTTAATGAAAATGGTTGATTGATTTGAACACTTCAAATCTGATTCCAACTAATTCATTTTAACCATTGGAAATATGCAGTTCAACTTGAACTTTGCAAAGTTTCTATGAGTTCCCGCATTTTTAAAAATCAAATAAAAATACAAAGAAATAAATTTAATTAAAAAAGGCTATCCCAAAAAATTGATTTGAAATTTGGACCAAGGATATGACAATCCTACATTTTTATGTTCAGGTTCTGAATTTACAGTAATGTTTGCCTATTTGCTACTAATTATTACCTATGGCACATGCTAAGATTGGCTCAAGCTATTCAGAAAATCATATTCAAACTAAATATTTTAAGATTTCACCAAAGTCAATATTTGAAACATGATAAGGTAGCCAGTATACATTGGGTAAAACAAGTTCACAATCATTTAAATAGTTAAATTCTGAACCAGGAGTTTGTATAATTAACTAAAAAAACAACCCTTTAAAAATATACTTAAAATGAAGAGTATTTTTGTTTACATGAATGTTGTTTTATTTTTATCTGATTATTTTGATATTACTAAACTAACTTAAAATTAAAATAAAAATAAAATTGCAAGCTAAGAAATTTTTATTGGGGGAAAGCAAATATGCAAGGGGGATGGGGTTATTTGGGGTAATTAAACCCTGAAAATTTATTTTCTGCTATTTTCTCTAGTAGTGAACATGTACTCTTCTGTACATGATGGATAACTCTTGCACCAATTGCTAATTGGGTGGCGCTCAGTACCACTGTGGTGTCAGTGCAGTGTATAAATAGAAAAGTGGTTAATGTGATAATAAGCAAGTTCTTTTCTGAAGGTAAAAAAAATTAAAGCAAAGTTAATTCAAATCAGTTGTAGAGGACTTTTTCCACAGGCTCATAGCCCTACAGTGTCTTCATTTTCTCCAGGGCCAGTGGGCAGACATCCATCTGAAGGGGGATGTTTTCAAGTTTCCTGACATTTGATTTCATGATACAGTATAGTAATATTCCCAGGTAAACAGCTAGATGAATCTGCTGGGATATGTATAATTCTTAAAACAGCCAATTTTTTTATATATTGTTACTAATTTATTGATGTAGGCTAAATTCAAATATGAAAATTGTACTGGCTGGGGATTTGCTGGGATCAGCCACCCATGCTTCCGTAAAGAATATTAATAAAGACTTCATTTTATTGACTAGTGATGAATCCCTATTTGAAAGTCAATTTTTTATATTTGATTTGTATGTTATCAGAACTTTTGCTTCTGCCCTCAGACCTTGCAGTCTGGTTATAATTTGCTTTATTAAGTATATGTGATATATGTGTCATTTTTAGGAGGATTTGCTTGTATGAAGACAAGCGTTATCTGCGGTGCCTGTGGGTTCCTTGGCAGTGTGACAGCTAGCAATGTCAAGAGAGGCAAATTCCAAGCGGCTCTAAGTCTGGTGGCTTGGTTAGGTCTTTGAGAACTGGCTACAGTCTTTGGACTCTAAAATCTTCTTCTACTGTGAAAAGGTTCTACAGTAGGATCTTAGTATTATTGTCTGCCTTCCATTAGTCTAATTGAAGGGCTTTTATGGAGCTTGCGCTCTCTTGCCAGGATAAGATCATCTGGCGCATCTAACTATTGCTTGGTTGTCTTTCCATCCCCAGACTGCCAGCATCAACCCCCAGAGTCAAGCATCCATGCAATGGCATGAGATTCAATATAGTATTAACCTGTGCAGAGTACTTGTTGTAATAAAGTCATGTGTGATCCATTAGCATGCCGGCAGTGGCAGCTCTAATTGACACACTATTCTTAGTGCATAGTAAACGTTTCACAAGTGTTGCAGATCCTGAATGGATTAGACATTAAGTTGTCCACTTAGGGATTGAGTGACAAAACAATCACATGATTGCTTTCTCTCAAGACAGTTTTAATAAGGTTAATCACATTTAAAACACCCATAAAACAAGTGTTCAAAAGGTCTTTTGAATGCGCATTAGACACAGGCTTTACTTCTGAGGTTAATTATAAACACAATGTAAATAAAGCCACCCGCCTCCATAAGAAAAGCCACATGAAACTGGTTGTTCCATTGCGCGGGACTTTCTAATGTGCCTGTCCACCCTCCTCCATTGGAAAGTCCTTCTGTCTGTGCCTCCTTTCCCCTGGTGTAAATTCCCCCTCCTTATACTATATAAGTGTCATACTATCAAATAAAGCACTAGTTTTTGTTATAATACCTTCTATTCTTCTGTCCTATCTAAAGGCTGCCACTATATTATCAACAGATATAGTATTAAGAAATAGGTTCATGACTAACTGTTTGTAGAAATTAGCACTCCTTGCTACCACAAATACAACATTGGCGCTCATGTCTTTCCACACCAACAGCCCCCACCCCCACAGTCCTTTCAATGAGGAGGGAGGAATGCCCCTGGCTGAGCCTTCTGCCAGTGCTTCCCCCTATCACCAGGCACCAGCCTTCACTTCTGCCAATGCCCATGCTGGGGAAAGAGAGCTGCTCCCTATGGCCTTCCCCCCTTAGTCACTTCATGCTAGAACATCAGCATCCCCCAAGCCATTGTTTTTGGTCAACCCTTGATCCTGCAATCCCCTGCCCCTTTGGAGATAAACGTCAACTCCTCTCCTCTGAGGACACCATACATAGTACCATCTAAGCCATAGACTCTGGTGCTTCTGGCAATGATGCTTGCTCTGAACACCTGGCTATTCAGGAGCCTTCTGCTGATAACTCCCTGGTTTGCTTTCAGAATCTCTCCCAGGCCAACCCTGACCAACTTTGCTGTGACCTCTGCACCGTCAAGCATATCAAGGACTATTTATAACAGTTCACTCACCCTGCTGTATGTCACAACCAAATGCACCTGGGCCACATCCAAAGCCTAGTGCACAACTAAGGAATACTGTTATACAATCAACAAACGTTCCTCCAGATCCTTTACTCTGAGCTTGGCAATACTTTCACCACTGTGAATTGATAACTGGCCAAAGTTAACAACACCCAGAATACCATGCTGCAATGGGTTGACGCCATTGAGAGAGGAATAGCTAAATTAGTCCCAGTGCATGTGGTACAGACCCTCACCCACCAGGGTGTAGACACTAATTGAATTAGTGTGGTTACCACCCACGTGCTTGAGACTGGTCCCATGGTTTGAAGCCTGACTCATGAGGTAGAAGTCCTAGCCCGTTGCCTTGCCATCATCCCCTTGTTCACTCCCACATCTACCGCTACAGACAACTCCACTTCTAGCCACCTTCTTGGCCGTGACATCCTTGAGCTCTTTAATCACTACAAGAAGATGCAGACGGAACTGGTCCAGCAAAGCACCAATCTTACCTTCCTGTTTGATGGCTACTACACTGTATCAGAGCTTCAGGGCTGTCTCAAACTTTGACAATTGCATGCCAGAGCAGATAGCCAGACCCAAGCCAGGAAGGATAAGGAAGTGATAGCCTTGCTTTAAGCCAAGCTTGCCACCAATGAAAGACACATTGCCTCTCTGGAAGATGACTTGGATATCACCCGTCAGAAGAACAAGGTCTATCAGGATGAGCTGGACAAGCAGCAACTTCTTTTGGATGCCTTCCAGAGCCAATTGGATAAAATGGACAGTAAGATTATTGCCACCAACTTACAGGCTATGTTCATCAATTCCAAGAGTCTCCACAGTCCACTAAGGTCCTCCAGCCCTGTGTTCTATCATAGCTACAGGAGAAGTGATGGCAAAACTTGGTTGGCTCCCAACGCTGTACAAGTATTAGAGCCTATGTTGGAGTCTGAGGACAACTTTCTGGCCACTCCTGAAGCTTCTGGGGCTGCTCAGGACAGAGAAGGTGAACACAAAGCGCAGCAAGAGGAAAATTGTTGATGTGCCTCTGAGGCTAGGTTTGCTGCCTCTACCCTCAGCCGTTCCTGTCTCACCCGCTCCCCAGTAAGGATCACTCCTGCTCCCATCCAACATGGCTCCAACAACTTCAAGCATGTCAATCTCCCCAAGTTTGACTGCAAGAGTAATGTGGCCATGTTTTTACGCCTATACCAAAACTCCATGGATGGTGCTGACAACACCATGAGGGATTCCACAATCATCAACTGTCTGGATGCTGAAACTCAAACCATTATCTTGCCACGCCTCCCTGAGAATGACTGGACCTTTGTCAACGTCTCCAGAGCCTTGACAGAGGAATTTGGTAGCCAAGAGGCCCTTCTTGGTTGCAAGATGGACTTTGCTGACACCAAGATAAAAGTGGGAGAAACCCTAGAAGACTTCACTTCTAGGCTCTACCTTGAAGCTCAAATCCTGTTGTCTATGAGCGCTGTACAGTTTATTGATGTGCAGTCAGCACTCCTCAATGCTGTATGTGTCAACTGAAAGCTATCTCTGGCTCTAAAGTTGGGCATTTACAATGCTTGCACCGTGCCAGATCTGATTTGCCTCCTACACACCTATAATGAGGAGTTTGAGATCCCTCTCCCTGAAGGCGCCCCCTCCAACAAGCTGAGTATAGACCCTGTGACTGTACTAGAGTCACATTGGGCTGTGGTTTCACAAAGAGGTTGAATTGTGATGAATTTCATAGGTTGAAATTCAAAACAATAGGATTGGCTTTGGAGAGATTTTCCAGCATAGTAATGGATTACCCAGGAATCAATTAGGCTGTACTAATTGAGGGCCATACTTAATAATCTGAACAATTCAGATTATGAGACTAGGTGTCTCAAACCATCTAATTAACCATGGAGGTTAATGGATTACCCAGGAATCAATTAGGATGTACTAATTGAGGGCTGTAATGAATAATCTGAACAGTTCAGATTATGAGACTAGGTGTCTCAAACTGATTGATTAAATGGGAAGGTTAATTAATTGATACCCTGGAATATGATTGATGAGGATTCAATAATAGGGCCAAAATGGACTTGACTGTGTCAAGTAAAGACTTGTTGTCTTCAAACGGATTAATTAACTGGGAAGGTTAATTAATATATGCTGGGAATATAAATAATGAGGATTTAATTGTATTGTTTAATTGCCTTGACTGTATCAAGAAGTTTGGCTAAGGTTAGTCAAAAGTAAACCCCAAATTGTGATTTAAAAGCGCTTTTTTGGCAAATTAATTAGGTTAGAAGCGCCAACACACCACCTAATTGATCTGAGAAGCGCCAAGGCACCGCCCAGTGAATTTTTCAGGCGCTGAGGTGCCACCTTGTAAAATTGCTGGGCGCTGCAGTGGCAACTGGTTTGAGTTTCAAAGCAATTTAATGGGTTTTTAACGCAAAAAACCATTAAATGCAAAATGCAGACAATGGTGTCTATGCATTCAGGATTAATCAGCTGGTTCCCAGTTGGAACAAGGGTAGCTTAGATCAGGAATACATATATTCCATAGGGTTTTGGCGCCAGAAGTCTGGAATGCTTAAAGCCAAAGCAATACATTTCCACAGAAGGAATCAGGTGATTCTGGAATGTATTATGGCACATTCTTTCAGGTTAAGAGTGTGAAGATCTTTTTGGTAAAGATCTGGATTGGCTGACGCTGTTATGTCATAAACCATGTGATAGGAATCCAGGTGTGATCCTGGAACCAGAGGGGTTTTCAGCCAAATGTACCCCAATTAGTATATAATGGAAACATGATAATAATTAATAAAAATGATACTTATGTGTGACAATGATTGCTTTCCCCTCAATATTTTTATGCTTTGTGTTTTTGGCTTTTAACTGAAATAAGACTACCATGGAATGAAAGAGATGGTCTGCAGCTAAAACTATGGGAAGCAAAAAACGTGAAAGTGATCACCAGATGGCAACAAGTTTAACGCCAAGATTGCTTACCCAGAATCCAAGCTCATCAAAGCTTACATAAAGGATTCCCCATCAAACCAAAAAAGAGTCAGACCAGGATAATGAAGAAGCAAGAATGAATTTACTGGATCTGTCACAGATACTGCATGGCTGTGGAGATGCCTAAGCCTTCCAACAAGGTTGGAACCGCCCCAGCCAACAATGCTCCCTGTACTTGCTTCAAACGCGGTATGGCTGGCCACTTCTCTTGGGAATATAAGAACCCTTGCCAAAAGGTCCACAATGTAGGCATGGAGGACGCTGAGGATGACTACACCAGGGACGCTGATATTGAGGAGGACAATGAGTACCAATCAAAAAACCACTAAGCAGCCAGGACAAGGAGAAATCCTTGGCTGCCTTTGTAATTTTGACACCCTCATCTCCCCCCATACTGCTTCCCCCAACAAACCTGCCCAAAGGCCTGCTTCTTTACTTTCCTCTGAGGTAAACCCTAAGGAAAAACCCTCTCTGATTGACTTTGACTCCCAACCAATACACAAGGATGCGGAGTCTGAAGGAGTTCAAGAGGACCTCTTACATTGAGTCCTCACTGTTAACACTCAAACTCATTGGACTACACTTCAACCTGAGGTGGTGATCCCCTGAATAGCTCAGAAAACAGTGTCCTTACCCTATGCCAAATAACTGGCTCAACCAGGTGTTGAAGTCACTCAAGAGGAGAACAGTGCTGAACAACTGGCCAAGCTGCTTTGGACAGTACACGTCTTGGCACCACTAGAGTCCCTCAAGGAAGCAAGCTCAGCTGTGGGAGCTGTCATGGCTACCTTCCTGGAGAAGTTCAAGGGACTGAGCATCCACCAGGTCTATAAGATTGTGGAGATCAGGTAGGATCACCAGGATTGTACCTATATCAACCTGGTAGTGAAATAACTCACGTTTGGGCCATACTGGATACTGGTGCTCCTGGGAACATCATATCCTCATGGCTGGTTAAAAAGCTCAAACTGGCACCAGACCTAGCCTATCATGAAGAGTTTGGTACTTCTGGGCCACAGACAACCAGAGCAAAAGGAGTCTACTCTTCCCTCCCTCTTTGCTTTGGGAAGCTAATGGTCACTTCTCCTGCTATAGTTCTGGAAAACAACAGCTACAACATTCTTATTGGGGCTAGCTTCATGGTCCAATATGGCACTGTGACCAACCATGGAGAACATACATTTGGGATATTGGGCCACTATATACCCATGTTCTATCATGGAGACTGCCCTTCTGACCTGCCCTTATGCTGTCTGCAATACATCAACCTGGAGTACACAGATGGAGAACTGCCAGTGGCCTATACACTGCGTAGTAAGAAGGTCAAGGAGCTACCTCTCTTGGTTGGGGAAGCCAAAGGAATCCCAGTCTACGCCTCCTGTAATATGACTATCCCACCTGGCTCTCAGGTGATCCACAATACAGGCCTCTTGCTGGCTCTACCTGCTGGTACTCATGGGGAAATCTTTTGCATCCATAACGCCTCCAGACTAGAACCATGGGTTGCACCAGGCATCCTAATGCCAAGTGAGAAGGAAGTGCTCATACTCTTGGACAACATGAGTTGTGAAGCTATGGTTGTCTTCAAGCACCAACTCCTGGCTTATATACGGCTGGAAGAGCATGACAACCTGCAGGAGACCGCCCCCTTTGCGGACTTATCTGAGCTGGGCCTACCCTGTGAACAACCACTGGTGCTAGCAGTCATAAGCCGTGACTCCCTATCTGCCTCTCTGAAGAGCAAAAGAATCAAGCCATGGATTTCTTTGCTCAGTATAAGGATGTGTTTTCCAAGGATGATTATGACCTGGGCAAGGCTGCAGATGTTGCCCATCATATTGACACCCAGGGCAGCCCATCTATCTGCTCCAGACCCATATGGCATAGTCAAGCCAATCATGCCATAGCCAACAAGGAGCTCCAGAAACTATTGGGATCTGGCTTACTGGTCCCCAGTAAAAGCCCTTGGGCTTCCCCTCTCCTGATTGTCAAAAAGAAGGATGGTAGCAACCATGTGGTGATTGACTACCACCAGCTGAATGCTGTTACCAAGAAGAATCCATACCATCTCCCTTGCATTGACAGCAACTGCCAGAACTAACTCATTTTGCAAGTTGACTTACTGAATGTTGACAATTTGTCAAAACTCAGTAAGTTGACATTATTTTAGCATTTATCTGCTGGAATCGGGCATTTCCAAAACTAAGCTAATTTTTCATAGTGAATTATTAAGTCATAATTTCAAAATTAAAAAGGAACATACATAATGTCGACACCATTTAAACAAAGGCTTAATTTTAAGCCAAAAAACTAATATAATTTACTATGAAAATGTAAGTTTCTTTGTACTTTTACATTAAGGTCAACTACAGTAAGTAATATCTGGATATCAACCCCAAATAAGAATCCATAAATTTCTTAATAAAATACACAATATTCTAAAAACAGCTATTTTTTATATTTTATACTACTGTTTTTATTAAATAAATAATAAGATAAGCATTGAACAAAGACATAGCCAACTTTCAGAGCATTCTTTGTATTATTTAGATATTTACTGTTATTTTAAACTCACTGGATAAACTATAGCTTTTTTCTGGAAGTCCACTTAAGCCAAAACACATATGTTAAAACTAGAAATTATATATGTAATTATAATGTCAACTTTGTGTCAAATCAACGCATTTCCTAAATTGCAACAAAGGGGTTTGGCTAAGCAAATAAAGTGACATAATTTAAGCAAGATTTAATAGGAGAGTTGCTATAAAAGAACACTGGCTGCCTGAATGTCAACACCTTCACTTGTTTCTTAGTAAAATACTGCCGCTTAACAAAAAGCACACATACAATGGTATGGTAATTCAGGCCAAAGTACCCAGGGCTGTACTTTAGACCTCCCTCTACAATCCCTATTATTTAGTTTTCATAAGTTACATATGCAAATCTTTAAATTTTTTAAATTTAAAAATAATCAATTTTGGCCTTAAAAACCCAACTCCAGAAAATATTAACCAAGATTTATAAGTGATTTACATAGTGTTTTTCCACTTTAATGCTGACTGTCAGTATGTTGACTTCAAAATTAAAGCGTTTTTTATGCTGAAAAACTAAATTAAATATTTTTGACTATTGTGACTACCAAAATGTCAACTTTTTATATAAACATGGGTTTTTTCTATTCTTTACTAATAAACTAGCTCTAAAATTATTTTCTATACTTCTATAAACTATTTACTTAATAATAAAATTTAAAACAAGTGATTATTATTTAATTTTATTCATGTCTCACATGATTATTCTTACTTTATGAACTCTACTCTAATTATTGTAGGACAAATCTTCCAAGAAGCCACAAAAGAACCCCAAGTCAACCAAGAAAGTACCCAAAGACTCTGGAAAGGCCCAAAGTCTCTACCCCAACAAAAAACCAGCCAAAGAGCCCACAACAAAAAAGAAGAAAAAGGAGAAGACCCCAGACCCTGAAAGAAAAGAGCTTTCCCCTGCCCCCTCCTCTTCTCCAAGCTGGTACTAATCAGAAGAAGATAAGGTTCCACTAAACAAGCAAGGAAGAACAAAGATACCCAAGAGTACAGAACCCCAGTCAAGCCCAGATGAACCAAGCCCCAAGGAATCAAGCTCATCCCAGTCCAGAAAGCGCAAGAATCCAACTCCAGATAATTCACCTCCACCGCCCAACAAATCTGCACTTCCATCCTCCTCATCAAGTATCAATAAAAAAGATCCTGATGATTACCTGTCTGACTATCATCAAGCATCAATCAGCCCATGGGATCCCCTAAAGGTTCACAATATATGTAATGTCAAAGGAGAGTTTAAGCTCCCAAAGAAGTTCTCTCGGGTTTTACCTCTAATGTCTGTCAAAGGAGGTGCAAGTTTAGTCTGTGATGGCTATGTTTTCAATTGCAACAATCAAAAGAGAGCAGGAAGAAGCAAGCATTATGTATGTGAATATAGAAGCTGCGCTGCCAGGATCAATACAGAAGGATTGGATAAAGTCACTAGTGAAAAAGGAGAGCACACATGCAATGCTCCAATCAATCTTATCAAAAAGCTTCTAAAGTGGTACCTCTACCAAATGGTCCCAGTCTCCAAAGATGTCAAGGCTTCTGATCTG
Source organism: Entomophthora muscae (assembly GCA_014839935.2). Classification (NCBI taxonomy): domain Eukaryota; kingdom Fungi; phylum Entomophthoromycota; class Entomophthoromycetes; order Entomophthorales; family Entomophthoraceae; genus Entomophthora; species Entomophthora muscae. The sequence goes on from QTSX02002952.1 coordinate 188,391, forward strand.
GCAGTTAAGGTCACCACACACCTAATTAATGAGAACCTGAAGCTCATCCCTGACCGCAACCAGTTAGTAACGTACATATGTGACAAACGCTGTGATCTATTCCCCCATAAGAAATCTGCCATGGTCCAAGGAGAGTTAGTCTTGACAGAGGAGTTAAAGATGTTCAATGGTGATGAGGTATTCCTTTTACATGATGATGGGCCTACAGCAGAGGCAAGAATTATATGCTATGCTACACAAAAGAACCTGGAGCAGTTGAGGGATTCAGACACTTGGTTATGTGACGGTACCTTTGCAGCATGCCCCCGCCTTTTTTAACAACTATGGGTTGTAAATTCCCTTATTGAAGGCAAGGTGCTCCCATTTGCCTACTTTCTGCTTCCTGGGGCAACAGAAGAGATCTACACAAGGGCCTTTAAAATCCTTCAGGAGGGAATCAAAGCCCTACCCAGTAATAGAAAGAGTCCCCCTGGCCATAACACCAGCACCAATACAGATGATGATGAAAATGCTGAAGCCACTCTTGCTGCAAAAAAAGAAGCTCAAGATAAAGCACTTGGACCCTCAACTATAATCATGGACTATGAAACTGCCCAGTATAACGCTTTTATAAACACCTTTGATGGAGAGGTCCAGGGGTGTTTTTTCCATTATTGACAGGCTGTCAACAGGCAACTAAAGGATCTACCTGAGCTCAGCAAGCTCCACCGTCTAGATACATCAGGAAAGTGCAAGTTCTTAATTCAGCAGTTTGTAGCACTAGCCTTTGTAAAGCCAGAGCATACTGGACAAGCCTTTGACCTCCTATGCCAGGATCCATATGCCAAGAAACATGATGGTGCCTTCTACCCTTTCATTGAATATTATGAACCACAGTGGATTGGACGTAAGGTCACTAAGTCCAGAGCCAAAGCCAACTAGAACTGCTACCAGGCAGTTATTAAGGATGAGATAAAAACTAATTCATCTTTGGAGGGCTGGCATAAGCATATCAAGTCCTCCTTTGGAATCAAGCCCAGATACAACACCTTCTATGAGCACCTCAAAGTCCAACAGGGGAAGACTGTTGCATTCATCAGAGATATTGAGAACCGCCCATCCAAGAAGAAGAGAACCACCAAAGAGAAACAATATCAAGAGAAGATCAAGGAATTTTTCAAGGCCAAATATAAGCTTTCAGAGATTGGGGAATACATCAAGAAGATTGCCACAGTTCTTAATGGCAACCAGATGATCACAGTTTAGCTTTCAATTAAATTTATTGAGTATTGCCTAATTTTTTATATAGTTCTAATATATTAAGTATAATATTTTTAAATAAAAAGTTATTATAAATAACTCATTAATAATTTATGGTACTTTTTTTATAAAATCATTGATTTTCTATTGATAGTTTGATGCTTTAGACTGTATTACATGGCCTATATTGGTATTTTATTAGTAAATTATATGTTTTTTGTAGTTTTCAATATAGAAAATTTTTATATTACTGTTTCTGATTGTTATATTTTGCTATAATATGTAACTTTTTATGTAGTATCTTATTGTGTATTGGATTATTTTTGTTTTTATAAGTGGAAAAAAGTTTATTATAGTAAAGATAGCTAATTTCATAGTAAAATAAAATAAAAGTGTATTTTTATGAATTTTTTTAATTGTCATGTATAATTTTTTATGGACTTTTTAAAATCTATGTTGTCACATTACCCTATAAAGTATCTTGGAGCTTAATTTTTATTAAGTAAAATGTTCAGGAAACAGGTTTCTGCTTATTAAAAAAGTGTCAACATTTAGTAGTCTGCATGAGTTAAAACTTAATTCTGACTTTTCAATGCTGTTGACATTAAAGTATTTTTAATTCTGATTATGTACATATAGTAAGTTGACTTGCAGAATGAGTTAATTCTGGTGGTTGCCATTGAAAGCTATCCAATTATGAACAGAGGCATTTTATTCATTTTCATGGCTCCAGATTTGTGTATAATGGTTTTGAGAGCCTTCCAAATATGGAATGGTGATTACAATAAAATAAATCATAAAATTTTAAACTTCTACTTTTAGTGATTTTATCCTAGGTTTTTTACAATGGTTTTTAACATCAATATATTTGACAGCGCCAGCGCCAGCAGCCAAGCCAGCTTCAATAGAGGCAAGGCTCAGAACGTGGAGGCACCTGTTTATACCCAAGCCTTTGAGGCAGGTAACAAGAAAGCCGACCTGTACTTGACCCCTGACCCATATGGATTTGACTTGTTCAGTAGTCACTTAGTGTCTAGCTCTGCCCCTGCTCCCGTACCCACCCCGGCACAAGCTGCCCGCCAACCAACCAATCAGGATGGCAACCTCAATCCAGAACAACTTCCTGCCATCACCCAACCTGCCCACCCTCAGCCAATCAGGTTTCAGCTCCCGCGGCCCAGCGCCCCAAGCAACAAATCATCACTGCCCAAATTCTTCAGTAAATTGTGGCACTGAATCTACAGGGTCTGTCCTGGGAACAGATTACCGCCCAGTTACAATTTACCTGAGCTACTGTCATGCAGGAATTCAAAAACCTGGTGAACAGGGGGATCTGATTGGGACAGCCAAAAAGCCCAAGAAGGCCCCTGAGTCCCAAATCAATGAAGCATACTCAATCATGCTTGACCTTCTCCAGCGGGACCCCAAGCTTCCCTTGACCCAGGTCCACAAACAACTTGCACACCACAATATATGGGTTTCTGAGTGCATAGTGTAGCTCTGGATGCACAGAAAGGTGGCTTCAATACAGATTCTTACCAATGTTGCCGGCAACTAATAGGATGGCGCTGAGGATTCCCTGTATGATCAGGCCATCAAATCAACCCTGGTCCAATGCTTAACAAGTTTATCAGATTTGTCATGTTTGTCTTGTATTATAAGCTATCAATACCTTTTGAAAAATTTGGCACGCAAGGAAGAGCCGCCACCCAAAAAGGGAGGAAGAAGGTCAAGAAGGGGACATTTAATAGTGTATTTCTGGCTGTTTAAGCCAAGGGTTTTATCTACTATCAGAAAAACCCAGATTTCACTGATGGCTACAAGTACAGCCACATCCTCAGTGGATTACTTGACTCCTGGAATGGCTCAAATTCCAAGCACCAGGTTTTCTTGAGCCACCAGATGGAGGGTAGCTCCACCGCCCTCAAGGCCATCCAGGAACACGGGCACCAGGCCTCTGTGTACCCAGCTGGTCACGCTGACATCCATCTGGCTGATGTTGTGTTCTTCAATATTGGAGATACACTCTGGGAGCGCAGCCCTCAGGCTTTCAACAACCTCTATCTTGGGATCCTTGACCACAATTCTCTCTTTGGTCACCAAATGTTAGCTGACTTGTTTTCCCAAATTGTCTTTCACGTGAACATGGGCAACCAACCACGTAAGGATAAGAACCTCCCATCACATGCCACTGCCACCTACCAGCCCATCTAGCCAATGACAGAGAAGGAATACCAACAATGGTATATGGCAGCCATCACGCAAAAATCCTCCTACCCCTACCCCCGCCACCCCCCCATTTTCCAGACCCACCCACCCAATCCCAGACCCCCCAGTCCAGCAATGCCTCCACATCTTCCTTCCTGCACTATTCTTCCTACTAGAGATTACTTTTCCCCGCCCCAATAAACCCCATATTGCCAAACATTTTCTATCTATATTATCTTTATTTTGAATTTCAATTGTTCATGTTCTCTTTGTTTATAGGTGGTTTTATTCTTTATGTTCAGCTTATTTCTATAAAATCCATATATTTACTATGCCATGTATCTAGATCCAGAACACAGTTATTTTTAGTACTTTGCACAGCCACTTGTGAAAATATTAACAACAATTTGGTGATCAGCTAAATTTGAATTAGAAAATCATAGAATAATTTTTTCTAGGTAAAATTGTTACTGATCCAAATTCAAAACCTTAATGATAAACTTTAAGTCAATCAGGAGCTGATTGATAAAGTGATTGTTGTGACATAAAGAGACATTCAATAACTCTTTGATGCATGTACGCTAAATAATATTATTGGCTGGTTGTTTTGCTATTGTGTGCCATTGCTGCTGTGGCAAGTTGTTGATGGACTAGTGCTAACCCAGCAGCTGATTGGGCACTAGTCCATCAACAACTTGTCACAGTGGCAATGGCGTACAGTGGCAAAACATTCAGCCAATCATATTAATTAGCACAGATACACCAAATAATTATTGAATGACCCTTTATGTCATAACAATCACTTTATCACTCGGCTCCTGATTGGCTTAAAGTTTATCATTAAGGTTTTGAATTTGGATCTATAACAACTTTATCTAAACACAACTATTTTATAATTTTTTAATTCAAACTTAGCTGATCACCAAATTGTTGTTAATATTTTCACAAGGGGCGGTGCAAAGTGCTAAAAATAATATGGAAATTAAGGGACAATGCCAACACAAAGCAAACAACACATATTGAGTTGAGTGTAAAACATATATACAATGGGTAAAAAATGGGATATTGGAGTAAGGTGAAAAAAACAAGGATAAACAAAGAGGCAATATTACCAGAATGATACAGATTTTATTGGGGTGAAAGCTATAAAAACATATGGAAATATTAGTAAAAAATCAATGAGAGAATTTAAGAAGCTATTGAAGGACCTTGACTCTGCAATTGCAGAGATTAAAGAAAATTGACCGCAAGGTCAAAGAAAGAGTTAAGTCTGCCGTCCTTGAAGGGGATAAAATAGACAAGGTGTTCACAAAGGCCCTTATGACCAAAATACCAGACACCCCTGAGAAGACAATTGAGCGCTTACTAAACATTCAAAAGATGGTGGTTAAGGGCCTCCAGTTTAAGGTGTACAATCTTTCTGTGCCGTCTGTTTGGGTTGATGACCCTGAAATGTATGCCCACCTCTAATCAGCCAAGCTCACCAGGAAAGAGGACAAAGAATTGCCTGCTCAACTTCTTGCGCCAAGAATGATCAAGCCTACCAAAGTGGCTGGCAAAGAGGAAACACAAGACAGTAACCTAAAAATAAAATTGATAAAATTTTCAAAATACTTACCTTTTTTGTTAGAAAACGTTGACAGTGAACTCTGCTGGGTCCTGGTCCCTTTTGTCCCCCCACCTTCTACGCCAACTATGCCAATCACATGGCTAGGCAGCTTTTTCTGTCCCCATGTCTTGAAGGAGCTTGAATAAAGGATTCACAGTACCTTCCCAATGTCCAGGGAGGCATTGGCTGGGCTTTCACATTCTGAGGGGGCATTTGAGTGGGCAGTTACTACCTACAAGGATGCCCAACTGGTCCCCTGGACCCAGTGGTTCTCAGAGGAGTTTACTGTGTAAACTCTATTGAGCTTGTTTGGGAATTCCTGGCAACACTCCCATTTAAGAATATACTGGAGATGGGCCAGGCACATGCGGCTGCTTGCTTCTGCTTCATAGTGGAGCACACAATATCTTACCTGTTGGAGAACTTTGGGTGCGCGGTGGGTAAATTGGCTGCTGCAGACGCAATAGTTGTAAAGAAGACTAAGACCCTCCTGATGGACTTTGGGCTGGCCTGGTGCGCCAATGAGACGGGGCTCCCTGCAGCCATAGAGCTGTACTTTGCAAAAACCAAGCACAAGAAAAAGATCAGCACAGTATACAACAAACTTTGTGAGTTTAAAGAAGTCTTTGCTGGACAAAGGCTTCATCTGGTGATTTACCTGGGGTATCTCTTTTTACTTTGGGATGAGCGCATCCGTAGAGGATCTTGACGGAGTCCTCCTAGGGATTGACAAGGCCAGGATCTCCCTGGATGGGAAGAAGGTCCCCCTGGGTACAACTTGGTGGACCACATTATCCAGGACGCCCTGGTCCTGGCTGGAATTTACGGTTCTGCAGCCCCGCCAGAGAAGCTGCTGCTTCACTCCCACCTGACCGTACTCCCTTTTACCAGCAGGCGGGAGTATTTTCACCAGGGTGTATCCACTGTATATGGTGTGACAGTGGAGGTTGTGAGCCACCTCTATTGCCAGATGGGTACATACCAAAGGACTCACTATAGGCGCACATAATAAAAAATATAATTCCAATAAATTTTATTACAATTTATATTATTTTTATTATAATAAATTTTTATAATTTTTATTTTAGCAAACAAATTTTTCAAAATATATTACGGAAACGGTTTTCATAAAAGCATAAAATTATACGTTAATAAAATAACTTTAATTTGTACATTTTACGTTTAATTTTTTTAATTTGATTTTTATATTTTTTTGACAAAAGTGATATAAATATATTTATGTAATCCAGTATTGAGTGTTTGGGATAACCTCAGATGGCATAATAAAAAATATAATATAAAATAAATAAATTAGTTACCCATTGATGGTCTTGCCAAATGTGATTGTGGGCTTAGAAGCTTCTAAATATAAAATGTTAATTAATAAATCTTAAATAGTAGATTTGAGAATGTAAAAAAAGTTGGACACACTAAGCCTTTAATTGATTGGCTGTTTGGCTAGGCATGCGGGGATGAACAATTCAACATGGCCATAGAATTTGGCCACAGTCTCAGCTGGGAGGGTGTGGATCCCAGCCTGGAGCAAATCAAACAGGTCCTCAGTCCCAGTTGGGGTTCCTTGCTTGACAACTTGCTTGAGCCACCCAAAGACTTCCTTGATGGGATTTAGGAAGGGCAAATAGGCAGGGAGGAAGAGAAGGGGCAAATTTGCCATGGCCAATTGCTGGGGGCCCACTCCAATGCTAGTGTCAATTGATGGAAATTCCTCAATAATATCCGCCACCTTATGAGACCAACGTTGTCCAGCACAATTATGTTGGTGAAGCCTGGGCTTGTGCACCTCAGGTGCTCCTGGTTCAATTGGAGAAATGATAGGAAGGTCTGGCTATTGTGAGATCCCAATATCATTTGGCACAGCTCAACCCTCTTTGGACCAAGGAGAGCCACCATTGAATAGGCTTTGGTGCAGATGGCAGCACACCAAGCCATCCTGTCATTTGAGCCTTTGAGGACATACCCATACCCATTGCACATCAATGAGGCAAATGCTGATTTATCAATGTAGTAAAATTTGACCGTCCCCTTGGCTTTGAGGGCAGTGTATGTTTCTGCATATTTTTTCTGGGTCTCAACATTGGCTGGGCTATTACAATTGTATGGGATACCCCAAGCTTTTTCCAGATAAAAGTGCATTCCCTTGAACAGACCGTAATAAAAGGAAATTGAGGCCTCAACCCCAAAAGTAGATTTGACCATGGCCTGTATATTTGCCAGTTCAAGATGGCAGTCCCAGGTTATCCACTGGCGGATTGCCCATTTGTGCTCCTTGGTGAGTAGGGTAGAAACAACAAGGATTTCTCCGCGGCAAGGACTCAGCCAGTATTGATAAACTTGTTGAATGTCTTTGAGGCATACTTTTAATCCACCCCAACAAGAGCTGCAGCTGCCTTGTAATCACCAGATTCCTGCATTAGCTTAAGCAGGATGATGTGTTTGATATTGGGGATGCACTTCTGGGTGGGCTTTTGGCAGTGGGGATTGACTTGTTGGCATTGGGCACAACACAGGGCATGGGTACCTTGGTGTAGAACACAGCAACTTTCTTCAATACTAACTGTCCCTCATCAGTTCTGAAGAACTCAGGCTCCTTGTCCTCTTCCTGATTGCCATCACTGACTTAGGGCTTGTAGCTAGTATCAAGTACAGGCTTCACCTTCTCCAGCATGGCTGACATGACCAACTCTTGCCGGTACACAATATCAAACACATATGAAGTAAGTTCTACCTCCTTGTTTCTAACTTTCTTGGTGAAGGTAACCTTGATGGGCTTCCGGATCAGCTTGGGGACCCAAGGGTTAATGCTCTGCACTCTAGCAGCTTGTGCTCCTTGAACTGGCTGTGTTAGTGCAGCGTCATTATTGAACTCTTCTCTCCTGTCTCCTTCCTGAGTAGGCATTTGTGTTGCACTAACTCTGTTCTTTGACCCGCAGGGGCAACTGCAACCACAGCACACAACAGGTGCAATGGTAGTCTGTTGCTGTGTTCCTTCCATTTTACAATTTAATAAAATACTAAATAAAATTCAACTAAGTTACTCCCTAATTTTTTTTTTGCTTTTATATGAATATGGATATTCAATTAATATTTTTTCCCACCCAATATCTGAATTATAGATTTTTTGTTTCTTAATTAGTTGTTTTTGGTTTTACAACGCCCATTTTAGAATACTCAAAAAAATCCACCCTTTTCCCCAGATTTTACTGCCAAATTTAAACACCCAACACAATATTTTTAAAATTTGTGTTTCAGATTGTGTGCCCTATTTTAGATACCTTGGTATCATTCTTGATTACAATCCATTGCACACACTGAGTGAGTGATTTTGTTTATATAGTGAGTTGCTATTGTGTTTTGTTTTTGGATTGAGTTTTGACACACCACAATTGGGTGTATTTTGTCACCAATTCACATAATAAACATATCTACACCAAAAGTCAACTAACACCATTTTGTTTGTGAATCCATGTATTTTGGATTATATTTTGAATGGTTTTGCTTTGCGCGTGAGCACTTCTTTGCTGTGTTGACCCATTTTGCCCATTAAGGCCACAAACCCCTGTTAACATAGTGTATATTTTATCCTGATAGTTGTATTTTGTTTAAATCTGAAACCATTTTTGTTTAAATCTGAGGTATTTTTGGTTGTTGCCATAGCTTCTAAAACTACTGTATTTTTATCTGAAGATTAAAATTTTGGGAACTCATAGGCACTTTGCAAATTTCAAGTTGAGCTGCATATTTCAAATGGATAAAATTAATTAACTGGAATCAGATTTGAAGTGTTCAAATCCATCAACCATTTTCATTAAGTTTACTTTGTTTTTTGGAATTGCAGGATTTTCAAATCCATGGACCAAATTTCAACTCACAAATGAATGCTACTAGTAAACTCAAATATTATTTGCAGGAACACAAAATCAACTTTGAACACACATTAAATACACTAGGAAACACCAATCCAAATAAAGAAGCTCCACTATGACTAAAATCAAATGAAAAATTAAATTTTGATAGCAATGTTTAGACATGAAATTAAGTTAAATGTAAAATTGTTTAAACTGGAAATGATGCAATATTCTGCACTTCAAATCTCTAATATAGCAACCACAACCCCGTATAATGCTATATGAGCCACCCTCCTGACAATGCAGAAATGTTTTAAAAGATTTTTGGCACCTGGCATAGTCAGGGACCAAAAAAACTTCTTTTTGAGGAAGGAAGTAGGGGAAAAGATAAACCATCAGTTTACTACAAAATGTGTTAATGTATTATTATTAATGATGCTTGATTACAGTTGATTTTAGAAAACACTAATAATAAAATATAATTATATATTAAAATCTATTTTTATCAAGTTGCCTTTTCCTTGGTGTGTTGATAGTTCATTTGCTGTTGATAATGTTCTTTCATTTAATTGGATAGTTTCATCCCCAGTTGTCTTGGCAATAGGAAATCAAGTTGCTTCCCCAAGATCAGCTGTGGTTGCAGAGGCAACTTGATTTACTATTGCCAAGGCAACTGGGGGTGAAACTATCTAACTAAATGAAAGCACATTATCAACAGCAAATGAACTATCAACACACCAAGGAAAAGGTAACTTGATAAAAACCAATTGTAATATATAATTATATTTGTTTATTGTTTTTTATAAAATATACTGTAATCAAGCATCTAAATTTTAGCCACCCTAAAATCAAATAGGATAATTTTTGAGAATGCATATGGTTCCTAAAAGAGTTAGAAAAAATCCACTCTAGATCCTTTGACTTCCTGTTTGAGACTCCCATAAATTATATTTATTTCAAATTCACCTCATTTTTATTTGAAATTTGGTTCTTGGATTTGAAAATCCTGCAATTTCAGATTGTTACTAATTTCATGTTGTTTATGATTCATTAGAATTACAGAAAATACCAAATTGTACATTAGAATCCTGCATTTCTGATTCATGTGTCTCACATTTATTTGATGTGTTTTGTCTTTAGTTGGTTGAGTTATCTGCTCAAAGGATTTGGAACTTTCCAATTTAAACAAATCAAAAATGTCCAATTAAATAGTTGATTTTATTAAATATTTATTTTTCACTCAGCTGAGTTGCCCACAAAAGTGATTTGAAATTTGGACCAAGGATTTGACAATCCCACATTTTTATGTTAGGTTCTGAATTTACAGTATAGCTAGTAGAATCAATCAGGGATGAGATTGAGGGTAAGGGTTGGGTGTAAGGGGGTTTAGGCTTATAAAAAGAATGATAAGCACAAATTTCCAGAAACACTTTCTACTTTATGCAGCGCTGTGTAATGCATTTTTGTCATGACTGGGATAAGGGCAAAATAGAGCAGAGTAACAAGGGGAAGATGAGGATCACAGTTTTTTTTTGTATTTAAAATATGGATTACTGACTCAGAGAAAAGTTCTTAGACAACACTCTTGGTAAACAGTCTATATAGTCATTTAATTCCAGTAGTATAACAGTAATTTACTTTAGATCCCTGGCTTGAATTATAATTCCATTATTGTAAAATATAATATCATCAAGAGGAAAGTCAGGGTGACCTGATGGGTATATGAAGCACTGAAATTGTGACGGAAATTGCGGGATAGTATGAAGCTGTTTCTAAATGATGGGGAATTACCACCCAAATCCACATAGAATTAATGATTAACCACCAGCGCGGCTTCGAATATTGTTTTGTGAGATTTCCAATTGGGATACTAGGATTAAGTAAAATAATTAATCCTAACCAAATTAGCCCAAGATAAATAGCCTGTGAAAGCATCAGAGAATCTTCAGAATAAAATTTAGGACATTGAGATGCAACACAATTTTCATTTTTAAAGACAGGTGGGACAACTCCAAGATTGGCAGGCACTGGATTAACATTGGGAGGTGCCAACAACAAAGTTCCAACTGCAGGGCCCCATCTTCCAGTAATGATCTGGCTTAGAATCAAGTTGTAGAGGATGTAGTATAACAATCTAACTACAGGATGTATTTTTAAAAGTAAAGTTAGACCAAGGGATATATGATTTTTATTGAGTAAATTTTGGGGGGACTCAACTCTTAAGAGTTGAAAGAGTGAAAATTATTCAATATATATCAAAAATTGACTAAACAATACCACCTGGATCCTAGGCTCCTATTCCTTCCACATTGTCAAGTGAGTATCTGGTCCAGGTTGCAAAGAACCCTTGGGTGACCAATTTCTGATAACCATGCTGATTAATAAGTTCATATCTGGTGACCCTTAAGTCACATCAACTTATCAACATTAGCTTACAGGGGGAATCAGATTTGACCAACACACTGGAGCAGCTGTAACCCATTTCTGATCAACAGTTTGATTCAAATCTACTAAATCAGTCAGTTTTGTTAAAGGGTTTTGGGCTTTCCGTGCTTTCCTACTCAGCCAAATAATCCCTGGAATTATGGAACTTACTGTGACACTAGCTGGATAAGACAATGTAACACCAACAGACAAAAAACATAGAACAGTTACATGACTGTACAATTTTTTATTGTGTTTAGTTTCTATGCCTGTTTGTCAGCCATTATGAGGGTTCTAAATGCAGCAACTGTACCATCAAATATCAGTGCACATGATTTCACAGGAGCTTCTGGTATCTGAGTTGGTGCAGCAACAGACCAGAACTACCCTCCCAAAATGGATAGCCACAGGAAACCAGTTGCTCTATCTTTTGACATCTTTCTGGGCCATCCTACCCTCATTAGGGATACTTGCTGAATATGCCCTCCCCACAACAAACATTAGCCAACTACCCTTGGTATATAATCTCTGATGCTATAACCAATAAAACAGGGCTATCATCTTATCCTATCCCTTCTGTCTTTTAACGGCTGAAACTATATCAATAATAGGTATAGTGTTGAGAACCAAGAATATTGACTAACTGTTGTAGAATTGCTGCAACCAATGCATCATCTCACGGTACCTTGAAGCTTTCCCAAGTTGAAAAAGGAGCAAGCAAATGGCCAGAATTCTCACTTGCCAATTTTAAGGGGCACCACTGAGGTATGTGGAATCACCTGATGGGGGGAGGGGATCTGGCTGGCTGGGAGAGAAAACATGTGATTCCAAGCCAGGGGTGTTGGATGTTGTTGAAAATTGGCAGTTGCCAGCAGTTTCAACAGAAGGATTGGAAGGCGGGGCTAAACTTGCTGCATGCCTTTGAATGCAAGGATTCAAAAGACGTTTGACCAATTGATTTATAATGAATACTTTTATTTGATCCTATACAAGTAGGTTTTGAAATCTGCCCCTTGGCGTTTAATGCCAATGCCTTATATAGAGGCATTCTCATATTACTAATCATCATTTGCTGGCAATGTCTTCTAGGAAATTCCAGCGCACTGTAGAGTCTTGGTTGTGTTGGTGAAGAAAGGGACAACTTTTCATTTTAGGGCACAATACTGCAATGCTGTGGCACCTAGCACAAGGGTGCCCTCTGCTAGCGCAACAGATAGCACTCATATTTGGTATACAGAAACTTCTATATTCAAACCTTATTTGGTATGGAAGTTGAATTGATCACTCAAATTGAACCTGGCGCCTTGCCATTATTTCCTCTCAAAGCTGGCGCCTTGGCACTTGATGTTAATTATTGCGGCGCTCTGGTGCTTGCAAATAATTGTGCTGGCAGTGACGTGGCGTGATTAATCCTTGGCAACATTGTCATGGATCACTAATCATGAATTTAATTATGTTATAAATGACACTAATTTCTGAAAGGGTAACTGATTGGCCCTTGTTAATTGCCAATAGTTGCCTAATGAATTAAGCTTTCCGCAACCCCTGGTCAAAAATCTTCACAGATGTCTTGTCAACAATTTACGGCTGGGCTCTAGGTTAGCAGTTGCAGAAGGGATAGTTAGAGACCCTTACATGTCTGATAGGTTTGGTTTTGGGGGCCTTGATGTGTTGGCACCTGGATGGTTAGCTCCTATGGCCTTCAGGAGTGGTTGGCACCAGGCTGGTAAATAGCCTGGATTGTCCGGCATCTTTCCAAGGGAGAGCAACCAGGGCAGGGGGCCTGTTGGGCATGCTAAAACAAATCTCCTGTCCAGTGTATGTGCTGAATCCTCCAAAGAATTATTTGGTTTGGCCGGGTTTGGGAAGTTTTCTTTGTTTGACAGGGAATGAGCAACTGTCTAGAGCTAAGGGGGGAGTAACTTTACATCTAAAGTTCAAAAGAGGATAACTAGAGTTTAAGGTAAATTGAAGATGAAACAGAAATTTGAAAAAAAACTTGGAATTCCAGCTTAGGCTTACTATTCAAGGGACAGTTTATTTATAGAAGAAAACTTGGTTGATGCATGTTTGCTAGATCAGCGTAGAAAAGCCAGCAGCAAAGCATAGCTGCTGCTCCATAAAGTAAAAAAATTGATAGTAGTTGAATCAAATGGCTGTTTAAACACAACAACGGAGCTGAGTAACTGTATATGTTACAAATAGAGAGTGGTGCTATTGAGTGGATTTAAAAAAATACTACAGCTAAAAATATTAGTGGATCCCACCTGAAAAGAAAGGGGGTTGAATGGTTTGAATCTTGTTACAAAAATAACAGTTTTGAAGCCCTGGGCAGTAATCAAACCCGCTCCTAGCCACCAGGCGGGGCTAGCGAGAGGGGCAGATTTGCCTGCACCTGGATTTTTGCTTTTTGAAGCAAATCCAGGTTCAGGAACTATTACCGCCCTGGTGGCAGCTGAGGGCCCTGCATTGGGCCCCAAAAGCTATGCCCAAGCCTTGGTGGGTTTGGCTGGGCCTGGGCAGGCTATTTTTAGCTGCCCAGTAAACCCAGACCAAGCCCACCCTCCATTAAGTAATTTGGAGTCCCCAATTGGGGACCCCTTTTTTAATCAAGTTCTTTGGGCTCAAGAGAGCCTGTCAAGCCAGTCCAAAAATGGTGATCAAATTGGAAAAAACCCCAAACCCCCAGAAGCCAAACCTGCCAAAATCAATGACCAGCCAAGACAAGATGGGCCATCAAAAAGCCAAACAACTGTTCATGAAAACCCCAAAAATAACCATGAAGCAGCCAACCAAACAGCAGAACCTGAAATGCCAAGCCTTGTCACACAGATAGCATCAGAAGAATACCCAGAGGCACCTGCATGTGAGTAAGTATATAAATCAGAAGCACTTGAAAAAGTTCTGTATTGTCATCCTTACCAAATAAAGTTGTTATGAACCTTTGGTTCACCAATCTGTTTCCATACCTATTTTTGATACTCTTTCATCTGCATACACCCAAGCGTCAGTATCCCTCTACTGGGATGGATAGTCAGACTCCAGTTGATAAAACCAAAGCCTTTGACTACTACTGCCCACCCAACGCTCCATTTGGCCCTGTGCATTTCACTGAGTATCCCGCCAATCCTGACCATGAACCCTGGACATTGGAAGACTTGCAGTGATACACCCACCCAAACGCTCCCAAGGAACCCTACCAAATTGTCCGAGACAGCAAAGCAATCACCATCTACCCTTTGATCTTCAACAGGAAGTAAAACAATCCTGCCGCCTACTTGGTCCCCATGAAACCGCCCCCGACACCCAAACCAACCATCTCAACCCCCCCACTTCTGATGCCTCTGGCCAGAGTAGTCAATTTTTGGGAGTGCTTTACCTTGCGCTCACGGGATTGATCAACTCTGCCTTGCCAGCGGCTGGACCTTGGGCTGTGGCTGGAAAGGCCCTTTCCTACCTGGTAAAGTTAGGTCCCATCATGTGGTGGGCCATGCCAGTACCTGCTTTGACTCCTCCCTCACCTGCTGGAGCCCCACGGTGCTCCTGGTATCCTGACAAATCTGGACTCAGAAAAGGTAAATAGTAGGAAATTGTTACTGTCAGCTCTTGTTTTAGATTAAAAAGAAAGAAATTGCTACATGAAAAATGAAATACATGTAAAAACTCTTGTTACTGTGAGCCATCTGAAGCGCAGGAGTAAGAGCTTGGGATTTTAGTTAGAATGAGTCATCCAATTGCCTCTAGCTTGTGATGTTTGCCCTATCTATACTTGGTGAGCTAGTTGAAGTTTGGTACTAGCTTAATGAACTTCTCATAAGATTGTTTGGTGGCATTCATTTCCAGGTGATCTATGGATATTCTGATATGAGGCCATTTGGAGATGTTTCACTTGGCATCTTATCAGTCAGAGTGATAGGACTTAAAGGTGAGGGTTATCCTTTTAAAGCTATCTTAGAAAAACTCTAGGTATCATTGATAAGGTATTCCTGAAAGATATATGATATGAGAGAAGATGAAGATTTAGAACAGATTAATATGGTTACCCAGGTAGGATGATATCCTTGTAGAGCTAAAATATGCTACCTAATGTCTATATAGATGATATGGTTTGAAAGAGGGATCCCCTGGAAAATTAAGGGATTGATCTGCTTAGGATATCTGGATTACATCTTGGGTAGGGCTGCGTCGGACTTCAGACGGGTGGCTTCTTTTCTAAAAAGAAGCCTCCTATCCAAAATCCGGAAACAATTTTGAGAGCATCTTCTTTGAGAAGATTCTCTCAAAATTGTTTCATAAAAGATAGCATCCAGAAATATAATTTCTGGATTTTTTTTTGAAATAACTTTTTTTACTTTTTATTTTAAAAATTTGCAATTATAAATTTGAAAATTTAATTTGTTTAAACATTATTTTTTATTTTAATTATTTTTTTTCTGGCCCATCCGGAAAACAGAAGGCCATCTGGGGCCTTCTTTTTTTATGAAATTTCGGATTCCCCCAACATAGGGAATCCGAAAGAAGTAGACGGGGAAGGGCAAACGGGGTGATTACGGCAAATACCATAATCATCCCTTTTTGTTGCCGACGCAGCCCTAATCTTGGGCCACCTTCAGCTTGACTAGTGAGCCATCTATTGGGGAAATGGTTTCCTGAGAGGGAAGGAAGATGTTATGGTAAGATTAAAGTTATTTATCAAGTTGACATTGTATTTTCGATGATTGATGACGGAGTAGCTATTATTAAACTATAATTTAATTCCTTACATATAATAGTAATGTATTTTTGGTTAAGTTAAGTTAGAGGATACTTGCTTGATCCGTCGTATCCTTGGTTAGAGATCTGGCAAGCCCTTGCCTGACCAGGGTTGCTGGGAGTACGGCTGCTGGGTGCATGTACGCGTTCCAAGACCAACTGTGTACCCCTTGAAAGGATATCCCTTGAAAGGATATCGGTTGACGCGAGGTGGCTATGATATCTCCTCCCCCGTTTTAAGGGAGCATGGTTTAAGCAAGTCTGGAAACTAAAGCTGTAAAGGGGTGGCTAGCTTGGATTAAATAGACTTACTCTGGTATCACTTGATTGCTATTGTCGTCTTATTGGTTTGCAGTTTATGATGTTATTTTTTGGTTCTTGTTGCAGTAATTAGATGGTGCCCTTTAGCACGTTGGTTTTTGTTTAAAACTTCCCAGCTTAACTTGTGGCTTGGATTGTTAGTCGAACAGGTGGAGGTGTTTGGCTGGATCTGCTCGGTATTCTTAGAATGCTTGGGTAAGGCAACTATTCTTCGCTCTGGTGGATATAAGTGCTATTCCCTTTTCGAGTTTTAAAAGCAGCTGGCCTTTATTGGAGTTGATTGTATTGCTTTTAGGCTTCATGAATTGGGGTTTAAACTAGAGTTTATTAAGGATGAATCTTGAAACATTTTGCGAAAAATAAGTCAAGCCTGGGCTATGTAATGTGGGTTTTAGATAGGATCTTACACTAGAGTTTATTAAGGGTGTAATTTTTGAAACATTTTGCGAAAATAAGTCATCCTGGTTGGGGTGGATTTTGATTAAAGGGGATGGGATCGACCCAGGCAGATGTGGACTTTGATCGCCAAGTCGATACAAACACTTGCCATTATTGATTACCCGCAGTTGAGCGTATCCATTCGGTATAGGGGCTTGAATCACGGGCCGAGAATTGGCGATAGTCCGAAGCATTCATTGGTTGTTAGAACAAAGCATATAAGCTATTGCATCTGTGTGGGGTTAGGAATGGCGGAAGAGATTGAAGCTGGCTTGTATGCAAAGGAAGTGGTGGTTGAACCCGGCCTCCATGGCCAGACAGTCACGGGAACAAAGCTGGCGCTGCTTATCCTTGGCTTGACGCTGTCAATCTTTGTCGCTGCCATGGACAACACAATTGTGGCTACGGCCCTGACAAGGATAACTACTGAGTTTGGTGCGCTGGACCAGGTGACGTGGGTGGCGTCGTCATATCTCCTGACAACAACGGCGCTGCAGCCGCTGTATGGCAAGTTCTCTGATATCTTTGGCAGAAAGGCCATTATGCTGTTTGCCCTGAGTGTCTTCCTGGGTGGTTCGATTGCGTGTGGAGCAGCAAACAGCGTTGTGATGCTGGTCGTGTTCCGTGCGGTGGCAGGGATTGGCGGGGGTGGCTTGGTGTCGTTGTCGGTGATTATTATTTCGGATATCGTGCCCTTGGAGCGGCGGGGGATCTACATGGGGCTGGTGGGGGCCAACTTTGCTGTTTCCAGCGTGGTTGGGCCACTGCTGGGAGGGGTCTTGACAGATAAGGTGTCCTGGAGGTGGGCGTTTTACATCAACCTGCCCATCTGTGTAGTTGCGATTGGCGTCATCTACTTTTTCCTTGAACTGCCAACTCCCTCGGGGAACATTCGCACCAAGCTTGGGCGGATCGACTATCTCGGGACAGTATCGTTGGTACTGCTTATTACCTTGGCTGTGCTTGGCCTCAACTGGGGAGGCGGTGATTATCCCTGGGACTCGGCTGCTGTAGTTGTGCCCCTCGCCATCTCCCTGGTTTCCTTGATTGGGTTTGTGTTGGTGGAATGGCGGGTGGCGGTTGAACCAATCATCCCTGGCCGCGTCTTAACCCGCAATGTCATTTCCGCTACCATGACGGCATTCCTAAATGGCGCCGTCTTCTTCAGTGCCATCTTCTACATCCCCATCTACTACCAAACCATTCACGGCGAGGATGCCATTACCGCTGGCTTGGAGCTTCTGCCTTTGATTTTCGGGGTTGTCACCTGTTCCATGTCCTCTGGGCTGTTCATGTCTAAAACAGGCATCTACCGGCCCTTGTCTTGGACCGGCACCTTCCTCTGCCTGCTGGGCACCAGTTTAATGGGTGCCTTTATGCGGCCCAGCATCAGCCGCCCCGAGCTGATCGTGTTTCTCCTCTTCATGGGGCTGGGCATTGGGCTGTGTATCCAAACGAATACAATTGCATCCCAGGCATCGGTTGCCGCAGGAGACGTGGCAGTTGTGACGTCTTTAGTCTCCTTCTCTCAGTCCATGGGTGCCGTGATGGGGCTGGCCGTCCTAGGGGCGGTGTTTCAAAACGTCTTGTCCACCACCCTTGCCGCAACCCTCCCCGCCAGCTTTAGTCCGCTGGATTTCACCAACTCAAACCCCTTGGCATCGGGGACCCTCAGTTCCGAGCTCACCCAGATCGTCTCCAATGCCTACATCCAAGCCTTCAAGCACCTGTTTCTGGGTGGCGTCGCCTTCGTCATCCCCTCCTTCATCGCCACCCTCTTCCTCGTCCACATCCCTCTGGGACGCTTTAATCCAAAAGAAACAATCTCCCACTAGCCCCCAGTTAAAAATTAGCTTACATCCCAATATAAATCCCTACTCCAAACCCCCATTGCTTTTAAACAGACCCCATCTTTACTTGAGCAGCATTTAACCTTCCCAACAATATATTAAAACTTGGCCTAGCCTCATACAACCCTTCCCTAAAGAACTACTCTATACCACTTTTGACAAAGTATTAGGCTACACTAAGATATCTTTTTTACCTGATTTAAGTCCAGCCTTGAAGGCTAAAACTCAAGCTTTATTCAGATCCTCATCCCACCCCAATAACTAGGGTAGTGACGGGAACCGAAATTGTGTAAGCACAGTGTCACAAACCCATTTTTTTGGATGGTTTGGATTGGGTCACAAAACAAACCATATGACTTTGTGCCGCAAATTTTGGAGTAGGTCACAATTTATGCCTCACTCCATTGTGTAGATCACAAAATAGAACGGGAAGCCGGCTTTAAATATGAAGCAGATGATTTCATCCTGTGAATGGGCACATGATGTATATTTAGAATGTTTCTCAGGGGTGAAACAGATGGTGGCATTTTGTGCAGGGCATGGGATATTAAATTAGAGCAAGTTCAGTTGTGGGATTTTATTTTTTAAATTGGTTTATTAAAGCTTTATCTGCCATCACCTCAAAGTGATAGGTTTGATTGTACCACAGTTTTCTTTAGATAACTATATTAGAACACCAATCAAAATATTCATAAATATCTACTTCAATTGAAAGGAATAGCTTGCATACTTATGAGTAGGGTTGCTTTGGCCAAGCCCTAAGCCCAGGGAAGCTGTGGCCAGCTTCTGGCTCTAGGTCAGTCCTATCAAATATGTATTTTAAAATGTTCAAATATATTAAAACTCTGCTTTAGCTATAGCAGCCATCAGCCGGAAGCCAGCTGGGGCTGAGCCAAAGCATCCCTACTTATTAGTGAACACAACACAAAACCACATGAGATTGTGCTTGGTCACATCACAATCCATGCAGATTTGTTTGACTTTAGGAGCAGGGCACAAAATGTGGCAGTTGAAATTGTGTACAGCTTCCTAAAAGCACAAAACAAATCTGCATGGATTGTGATGTGGCATGAAGGTCACAAAATGAATTGTGCTAACTGACAAAGTCACAAAACCAAATGTAGACTTTGGTGCCCGTCTCAACCTTAATCCTGTGGCTAATGTCAAATTGTGGGGGCAGGAAGATATTCTGTCAATTATTTTTCTGTTGCCTGATTTTCAGTCAAATTTGATCCAACTATAGTCCTCTTTATAAATAAAGGTTTTAGCTCTACAATAAATCAAATTTTTAAATCTAATCTGTTTGCTGGTAAAAGCTACACTTCACACATGAATTTCTTCAATTATTTTTTTGTGTTTAAGAGGTTTAGTTTTAAATATTTACTTTTTAAAAGGAAATTGATTTAAATTTCACTGCTAGAGAATGAAATAAGAGAATCAAATGTCTCAAAGAATGATTTTATAGGAAGGACTTCTTTATTTTTGATTCTATCATTTATTGTTGCAAAGTAAAAAAAAATCACTTACAAAGAAAACTACAGCTGGATCAGATTTGCCTGAAGATCCGCTAACAGAAAAATAATTAATGTGACATCTTTCCGCCCCAAATCATGGGCAGTATCTCCTATATAGAAGTGCTGCCAATTTTTCTCACTGATCTCCCACTCAAGATATTCCTGGCCCAAAGCCTTATACCCAACCCGCCTTGGGGCCACCCCCTGGTGGACTTGTGGCTCCTTGATGTGTTGTACTATGTCATTCTTCAGTAAAAAATATCTCATCCCTACTCTTGTCCTTTAAAATTGAACTTTGTCTTCCCCAATCTAAATACTGAGCTGCTATCAGTTCAGCTGCACCTGCCTATGCCTGCTGGGTTGGGGGTTGCAAGCCATGTAGCAAAGAAGTATTGGGGAGCCCCACTCAGCAACCATCCAGATAGATATGAAACCCCAAAAAAGTCGGGCTGGGGCACCAGTGGGTAGGAACCAACAAAGATATCATGGATAGCCACCTGAACCATCAAGGAGAAAAGCGGGGGCTGAAGAATGGGTGGTCCCAACCTCCCCTCAAGCTCTGACCCTGCTCTACATTTGGCCCCTTAAATTTTGGAGGCTCAGTATGCAAGTTTGGAGTGCAAGTTAACTTTTGGCTAAAATATTCTGTAGCTAGTTCCAAGGCTCTTCATTGTTGCTGTTGGGTATTTAATAGATAACAGTTCTTGGTACAATCATATGTACATCTGGGAAATAAAAACTATTTTTGAGGGGCTGAATGTACTGGTATTCTGGCCATTGCCAACACACATGACATCCAGTCATTGCCTGGTTTGGCGCCAATCCAATATTCAGTTCAATATTCTGAAAACGGCAAAAAACCAATATCATATGACTTGTCCAGTTATCCAGCAATTCAAATCCAACTCACACATGACCTTCCCTATCTTTGATCTGACTTGATTCTGACACAGCACAAGCTATATAAGTCTAAAATATTACCCAATAAAATATACCTCTTTCTTCTCTAAATCCATATTTGAAGCTTCCCCAAAAGTCACTCCTCATCAAGAGGAAGAACCTCTGCTTTTCTAAATTAAGTTTGAGTGAGGGAGTTATTGATGAAGGAACTAAGATTTCCCCCAGAAGCAAAAAGCAATACTTTCTTTAGCATAGCAGTTATTTTACTTTTTGTTGATGCTTCCAAGGAGGAAAATAGCACCATGGCAGAGGTGAAGTTAACAGATTCCTAATATTGGATTTATGATGATTGATAACTAGATGCTTTTTAGAGATGTCCTGGGATGAGAATTTGTCCAAGAAATGATGCCAATCATATAGAAGGTTGCAGAATAGAGTTACACCAGCCCAAAGTCTTAAAATAATACTATAAAATATATGCATATTGGACCTGCTGCAGTCTTCTAACTTTTACCACAAATCAATCAATCAATCAATCATAAGCACTGTTGCAGCAGTTGGTTAATACATGATTTGCCACAGTGCCACTTTGAAAAAGTTGCAGGTGCCACCTAACTATTACTCTAGGCGCCAAACCAATTATACGTCAAGTGGTAGACATCTGCCTTGCAAATATTTTAGGCGCCAGAGCGCTGCCCTACTTTTACATTCAGAGCTGGGTTTGATTCCTAATAATCTCAAATTCTCATATTAATTATATTTCTAATCATTAAACCTGAAGCATATTAAGGAAAGAAGGAAGTGATCCTGAAGCTACAAAACGCCCCACACTAGCAAGGAACACCTGTGCTGGTTGAAAAGTGTGGGTGGGAAACTGCTTCACACAGCAATTTAGTGTGTCAAGTTGCAAGTCTTTGGGATACATCCTGTCAAGTTGACGCATACTCAATAACTTCCTTTGGGGGATAAAACAAAAACTCAAAGATGAATGTATTTTATTGGTTGACATGCAATAGGCGCCAAATCTAGATTACTAATTACCCAAATAGAGGCATGATAGAATTTCCTAGAAGACATTGCTAATAGACCAGGGGTTAACCCTAAAGAAGGTATAAAAAGAATCAATTAATTACAATAAAGCCATCTTTTAATCTTCAATTACATATGCGTGATCAGAAGCCATCCTTTGCAATAATTATGTTTACATTTTGATCCTAGGTCTTCTGATATGATACTAATCATATCCTCATGTATGACTGTACTCAAAAAAATGCTCTGTAACCTATCTTACTAAAGAATTGTGTTGCTGTTATGCAAAAAGTGTCACACCTTGCAAAAGAGTGCTGGTTGCAGGAATGATATATTTTGTGAAGATAGTTTGAAGTCTTTCTTAGGTGGTGCTTTAGCGCTTGTATACCAAGCCTTATGACACCATTATAAAAGAAATGATGTGATAGCTTTTATTAAAATTTCAACTTAAATTTATATTTCTAGAATAAATGGAATACCCAGTTTTCATGTGCAAGTGACATATGTGGAGCAGCTAAGCACCATTATTACATCATATCCTCTTTGTAATCAATGCAAATCAATTAAAATGATGGATTAACCTAATTGTAACTATTATGCATGTTTTTAAAATGATAATATACCAAAGAATTCCATTTAAAATATGCTTAATTTGAGGCTCAGATCACTTAAACCTTAAAATAATCTAAACCACAATTAACTGAATATCCTAACTTTAAACTACCATAAAATCCCAAATAATTAAGCTTTTTTTTAAAAAAAGCAAAAGTAAAGCTCTCAACCTTATCTTTAATTTGGTGAAATAAAAATAATATATTAAAAATCTGACTTATGGTCTTTTGAATTGCTTTTGATTTAATATTGAATATAGTATATATGCTAATATTTTTTACCAATAAAAATATGAGATTCATATCTTTATTTTGATAGCCTATAGTTCTAAAAAATGTCACTTTTTCATTTAGTTATAACAGTAGTTTTATAACCTGTTGAGATAAACAAAAATTATCTTAGTCTAAAAATAAAATTAAAAATTAAGGAATTTATATAAATTACAAAAGATTTGGATCCACTTCAATATTATTTTTTAGAAAAAATGGGTTTTCACATCTCAACAGGATATGAAACCACTGTACTGTTTTAATTATATAATGTGTAAATAGTTATCTTTTCAAAATCAAACTGTTGTGCTTCAACTTGGTATCATGTGTATTAGAAAATAGCCTAACCCCTAAAATAATATCACATTTGTTCAAATATGTCTATTATACTCTCCACTGCATTTTTTCAAGTGAAAGTATAGTGCCATAAATCCTGTCAACACAAAATATTGACACAATCCTTTGCTATCATAGAGATTTGGAACACACCTGTAGCCAGAATCTACATGAGTGTCTCAAGACCCAGAACTGGTAACTAACATATTAGATAGCATAAAAAAGTGCTTGCCAAATGCAAAGTATGTGAGAATTATTCAGGCTATAAGTTTCACGGTAAGTTCCATGATGCCAGGTATTATTTGGCCAAGTAAGAAAGCTCAGAAAGCCAGAAAACCTTTAACAAAAAAACTGATTTAACAGACTTGATTAAACAGCTGCTCAGAAATGGGTTACAGCTGCTCCAGTTTGCCGGTCAAATCTGATCCCCCTGTAAGTTGACATTGATATTCAACGTAATTTAAGGGTCACCAGATATGAAATTATATATCAGCATGGTCATCAAAAGTTGGGCACTCAAGGATTCTTTGTAACCTGGACTAGATACTCACTTGATGATGTGGAAGGAATAGGAGCCCAGGATCCAGGTGGTATTGTTTAGTCAATTTTTGATATATATTGATAATTTTCACTGTTTCAACTCTTAAGAGTTGAGTCCTCCCAAAATTTACTCAATAAAAATCATATATCCCTTGGTCTAACTTTACTTTTAAAAATACATCCTGTAGTTGGATTGTTACGCTACATCCTCTACAACTTGATTCTAAGCCAGATCATTACTGTAATATGGGGCCCTGAAGTTGGAACTTTGTTGTTGGCACCTCCCAATGTTAATTCCATGCCTTCCAATCTTGGAGTTGTTCCACCTGCCTTTGAAGCTGAAAATTTGGTTGTATCTCAATGTCCTGATTTTTATTCTGAAGACACTATGATGCTTTCACATGCTATTTATCTTAGGCTACTTTGGTTAGGATTAATTATTTTACTTACTCCTAGTATCTCAATTGGAAATATCACAAAACAATATATGAAGCTGTGTTGGTGGTTAATTATTAACTTCATGTGGATTTGGGTGGTGATTCCCCACCACTTGGAGACAGCTTCTTAATATCCTGTGATTTCTGTCACATTACTCAACTCTTTCATGTCTGAGTTTTTAGAAGCAGTTTGTCATGAGTACGTGTTTCTTTTCTACTGCTTTGTCAAGATATCTTCTTTCACCATGTTTATTTACATCAGTTATTTTCTGAGTTTTCAGTTTAGACTTTTCTTTAATTTGTGGTTTCCATCTCCAGTTACAGTTGTTGATACTGGACCATATGTTTCCTATTTCTGCCGTGCCATGTTACTTTGGCGTCCAGATAGATTTCCTGCTTCATCCACTGATGAAATTTTGCAGGAAGTTTTGTCAGCTTTATTATTCTATTCTGGTTCAAGCCTTAGTCACAAATCTCAAGTTTACCATGTGATGACAAAGGTTTCAGAGGACGCTCATGAATAGTTGTTGTTTGTGGTAGAGCGCAATCCACATTTTTTTAACTGAAAGTGCATCTCTGTATCCTTTGTTAAAAATTTGTGTGTATCTATTGAGGAGCTCAAAGTATATTGTAAGCTGTACACCTTCCATCAGGGTACTACTCTGCTTTTGATATTCCTTCCTCAGTTTCTTGCCTACTGTTGTACAATTGATGTTCCTGAGGTGAATAAACTCTCAGCGTTGTGGTTAGCAGTTGACCAGACTGCCCAGGATCTGGCAGTTTTGAATTCCCTGTTAACCACAACTGAGGCCCTGGTAAGCCAAATTCTTTCTCTGGTCTCAAATTTGCTGACTTCCAAGCAAGGTGTAATGGAAATCAAAGCCAAATCCTCTGCTTGCTCCTGGCTTCCTGGTAATTGTTCTGCGGTGGCTTTGTCTTGTCATAGTTGTGATCACTCCCCTTGTGTTTCTTCTCAGTCACAATTGGCAATCTTGAACAAACCTGTCAAGGTAGATAAAATACCATTGGTTCCACCCACCAAGAGTTTGTTGGTTATTCTCCAACATGTTGTGCCCGCAAAGTCTTTGACAGTCAAGTCCAAGGAGTTATCTCTTGTTCCTATTGATTGTAATTGCCCTGCCCTTTTTGATGCTGCCCAAGAAAAGATTGAGCGTTATTTTCAGGAGCACCCAGCCTCCTTAGCCGCTGTCCATACCACTGAAGAGAAGCAAGATCCTGCTGAGGATGCAACATTTGCAGCAAATAAATCTACTTCTGGTTACTCCTTGTTTTATTGTAGCATCAATAACAGCCAAACTATCTATTGACCAGCCATTTTGTTGGACACAGGTGCTTCCAAGAACTTCATGAGTGTTGAGACTGCAGACTTGTTGCAACTCAACTATTGTCCTGGAATCTGGTCAGGGGTTAAAACTGCCAAATGTTTCCCTCTTTCCAGCTTAAGAAGCCAGTGACATTTGTAGTTGCAGGTCAATCTTTTACCGCAAGTTTCTCCATATGCTCTACCCTTATGTATCCTATTATCTTGGGGGTGTGCTGGTGGCAGGAACATAATGTATTGACCCTGCCAAAAGAAAATGTGCTGAAATTGGACTACTCTTTGGGCATATTCATCCATATTCTGTTGTTGGGTATGTCAGAATTAGAGCAGTCTTCTCAGACAATCTAGTTGGTTCTGTTCCTACACCTGTAAGTTTGGATTTACCAGCATGCCTTTAACCCTGGTCCGCAGCATTTGAAACAACTAGGATCAAGGTCCTTCCCAAGCACACTCAGTTTGACTTTAAGGTTACTGTTGATCTGAATTTTGTTGCATCTCTTATTTACCCTTTGACCTTAATGGATGACAAATGTTTGGAGGAGTGGATTCAGGACATGTTGGCAAAAGGATACATCTTTAAGAAAGCTTTGTCAATCTGTTCTCCATTGTTGTTTGTTCAAAAATCAATGTGGGTCTCTTAGTCCTTGTGTTGATTACAGGAATTTGAACAACATTACAATTCCTGATCTCTACCCTTTACCTCTCAAGGCACAAAGCTCTCAGTGTGTCAAGAAGGCAAAGGTATCCTTGAAACTTGATCTGTTGAATGCGTTCAACCAAATCAGGATCACAGAAGTAATGGAATGCTTGAAAGCATTCAGAACTAATAATAGTATATTCCAATTCTGTGTTATGCCTTTTGGATTGAAGAATACCCCGGCTGTCAGGGATCCAGTCTTGGGCAGCCAGCCCGTTATTTTCATGGGTGATTTGGGCCAGGTTTTTTGGGCAATGCCCACCACAAGAGGGGAGCTAAATTTAAAAGGTAGGAGAAAATTTTTCCCACCCAGGACCACAGGCTGACGGCTGGGATTATAGTGTCAATCACCCCTGTGAGAGTGATGTACACAATCCCAAACAGCTTGCCAGAATGGTTGGTTGGGAGGTCAGGTGAGGAAGCAGGCATAGGTTTTGGGGTCACAGGCGGTTCAATGGGCAGGTTGTAAGCAGGGAGATAGTTGAATTTTCCTCTAAATAACTTTGGCGTGGAGAATATCCACAGGCGTTGACGGTTGTATCTAACAGCAGATTGTATGCAGGCCAAAGGATCAAGTTCAAGTATTTTTTCTGGGGTATAGTCCTTGTATTCAGGCTTCAGGGGGTAATCAGTGAAGTACCAGGCCCAAAGGGTACACCAGGAGGACAGAAAGCTGTGGACAGTGGGACAGGAGGGCTGTGAGATCTTAAACTGAATTGGTAGATGGCAAATACAAAATAAGGCAGTATTGTATAATCCAAAGTAACATAACCTTTATTCAAAAATGGCAATAAGTTTGGAGCGCAGGGTCCTTTGGTCTATATAGTACCCCACCTCTAAACTTAACATTTTCCATGGGGGTTCATCAAGGCATTGGGAAAGGCAGGGCCATGGGAACTGGGTGCTTGGGTCCAAAGGCAGCAAAATGGCACTTGGCCTGGGAGTTCTTTCATTGGTCAAGAATCTCAATTTGGCTACCTGATTATCTTGCTTTAGTGTTGTGGTCATGGAACTGGGCCGCGGGTCTGTGCCTCTTTCCTGGGTTGGCTCTTGATTGGTCACTGGTGTAGACTTCAAGTTCATGAAGCTAATAGTTGCCAAATCACTACCTCCATTAGGCGCTTTGATTAGTATTCCATTTGGTGCTTAATTTCTTTGGTTTGGCTTGTTTCACTGCATGGGCCAACATTCTTGGTATCAGCTTGTGGGGGCTCAATCCCAGAAAAGCGCAGGCAGGTAGTCCTGCGGTCTACAGGCCCGGCGGCCTGGGGGGTCCAGGGTCAGGGTTCAATTCCTGCTCCTGGGCCCGGGTTTCCAGAGAGGAAGAATTGTCAATCCTGACACCAGCTTGCTTTCAGCAGTTAATTGATTAGGTCTTGGGGGATCTCCTGGGTGTATGTGCCATTGTGTATATGGATGACATCTTGGTGTTCTCTCTGGATGTGGAATCACATAAGGCCCACCTGTCAGCAGTTGTATAGTGAATCCTTCAGGCCAATTTGATCATCAAAAGGAGTAAAAGTGAATTTTTTAAACATAATGTTACCTTTTTGAATAATATAATATTTGAGGATGGTCACACTATTGCCTCTAACAAGGAAGCAGCAGTTTATGAGTATGCTACTCCTGTGATAGTATCTCAACTTTTCAGTTTCCTGGGTACCTGTACCCTCTTGAAAAAGTTTACCCCTTATTTATCTAAGGTGGCGTCCCCCTATTATTCAGCTAATGGGAAGACAACTTTGGTCTAGATGCCTGAGTGTGCAGAAGCATTTGCAGCAGTCAAGGCTCTTTTGTTGTCTTTGCCAGTATTGAGAAATGTGGATCCAGAGCTTCCTTTTGTGGTCTCCACAGATGCCTCTAAATATGCTGTGACTATTGTGTTATCACAAACTTCTGGAAATGGTGTTGAGAGACCTGTAGGTTATTTCTCCCAAAAGATGAAGGCTCATGAACATAGTTACATGATCTTCAACAAGGTTTTGTGGCGGTTGTGGAGTCTTTAAAGCATTGGTATCATCATCTCATGTCAGTGCATCATCCCTTTGTTGTAAGGACCAACCATAAAGATCTTCTATATTATTGTCAACCCAGGTTTTTGTTGGGTTGTCAATCCAGATGGCATGATGATCTGACAAGATACAAGTTCCGCTACAAGTTTATTAAGGGATCTGACAATCACCTTGCTGATGCACTGAGCAGAAACCCTTCCCATCTCTCAGATGCTAGTATGGACGCCAAGTTTAACAAACATACTATGATTCCAGATAAGGCTGTAGTGCCTTTTGCATTGCCTCCACCTGCTATGCTGGCCACCATGTCCTTAACTGAGGGCACAGACCTGGACTTATATTCCAAAGTTAAGTTTCTGCAACCTCTGTCCAAAGGTTATGATAGGCTATTAGAGCTAGCATGTGCAAACCTAGTGGGCCAGCCACAGGGTTATCACAATATAGGTCTAGTTCTATATCATCAAGGAGCTTGTTGGTTCCAGAAGGAACTATTTGGGACAAAATCATGGAGGCTCATCATACCTGTCCAATGTCAGGCCACCCAAGAAAAACAAAACATGGAGTTAATTTGCCAACAGTTTTCTTGGAAAGGTTTGACAGTGCAGGTGGCAGCTTACTTTCAGGACTTTATGATATGTGTTTGGTCCAAGGCAAACAGGAACAAGGTGACTGGTTTGTTGGTTCCTTTACAACCAGTTGCAGGGCCCTGGACGCCGGTGTTGGTAGACTTCATTGGAGAACTTCTGAATTCTAATGAGTTTAATGCAATCATGGTGATGGTTGATTGCTTCACAAAAATGGCACACTTTGTTCCCTGCTCAACCACAGTTACTTTGGTGGAAACAGCTAGGTTGTTTGTGAATAGGATCTTCTCCCTACATGGCATCCCAATGGAGATTGTGAGTGATTGCAGACCCCAATTTATTGCTCAGTTTTGGGAAGCTTTTACTGGAATTCTTGGTATCAAATTGTGCCATTCCACAGCTTTTCACCCCCCAATCCAATGGAAAAACAGAGGGTAAACCAAAGTTTGGAGGTCTACCTGCGCTGCTACACTAATGGTAACAAGACAACTGGTGTGCTAATCTACCCATGGCAGAGTTCACATATAATAATGCCCCACACACATCAACTCAGGTTTTGCCATTATATGCCAATGTAGGTTAAAATCCTTCATCCAACATGGATCCTTGTTTGATTAGCAACATAGAAGCTTCCACTGATCAAGCCACTGCATTGAAGCAGGTTCATCAGGAGCTTCAGGTTACTCTTGCCGCTGCTGTGACAACTTACAAGGAATACACAGATTACAAGCACCAGGAAGGTCTAACCTACTGGCCAGGTGATCTGGTCATGGTGGATGCCAGCAATATAAAACTAAAGATCCCTTGCCACAAATTAGGTCCCAAGCAAGTTGGTCCCTTCAAAGTTGAACATCAAATTGGTCCCTCCACATATCAACTAGATTTACCCCCAGCTTTTAAGATTTTCCACACCTTCCACAAATGCTTACTTACTCCTTTTAAGGGTACTGAGATCCCTTCTTCCCAACCCATTCTTAAGGAAGGAGAACCTGAGTATGCTTTAAATTGTATTTTGACTTCCTGTAATAATGGTTGCTGTCTGGAATATTTGGTGTTGTGAAAGGGTTATCCTGATTCTGAAAACTCATGGGTTGCCCACTAAGATTACTCTAACTCTCCAGATCTTATCCAAGAGTTCTAAAATTTTAACCCAACTGCCATTGGTCACCCTGAGCTCATCTTAGCCGTAATGAAACTTCCTCCTGTCCACAAAAAATTCTCTTTGTCCCATATTCTGGATGGTGGTATTGTGCCCCAGGATAAAGCAGAGGGTAATGTCACGGTAAGTTCCATACTGCTGGGGATCATTTGGCCAAGTAGGAAAGCTCAGAAAGCCAGAAAACCTTTAACAAAAAAGACTGCTTTAACGGACTTGAATCAAACAGTTGATCAGAAATGGGTTACGGCTGCTCCAGTTTGCCGGTTGGATCTGATTCCCCCTGTAAGTTGACGTTGATAAATTGACATAATTTAAGGGTCATCAGATATGAAGTTATATATCAGCATGGTCATCAGTAGTTGGGCACTCAAGGATTCTTTGTAACATGGAATAAATACTCACTTGATGATGTAGAAGGAATAGGAGCCCAGGATCCAGGCGGTATTGATTAGTTGATTTTTGATACATATTGAATAATTTTCACTGTTTCAACTCTTAATAGTTGAGTCCTCCCAAAATTTACTCAATAAAAATCATATATCCCTTGGTCTAACTTTACTTTTAAAAATGAATCCTGTAGTTGGATTTTTACGCTACATCCCCTACAACTTGATTCTCAGCTGGTTTTTACTGGAAGATGGGGCCCTGCTTTTAGAACTTTGTTGTTGGCACCTCCCAATGTTAATTCCATGCCTGCCAATCTTGGAGTTGTTCCACCTGCTTTCAAAGCTAAAAATCTGGTTGTATCTCAATGTCCCTAATTTTATTCTGAAGAAACTCTGATGCTTTCACAGGATAATTATCTTGGGCTACTTTGATTAGGATTAATTATTTTACTTAATCCTAGTATCTCATTTGGAAATTTTACAAAACAGTATCTGAAGCTGGGTTAGTGGTTAATCATTAACTCCATGTGGATTTGAGTGGTGATTCCCCACCACTTGGAGACAGATTCTTACTATCCTGCAATTTCTGTCACAATAAGGCACCCTCCAAGTCTGTGATGCTAGTTTTAATCACACAGTCATTTAAGGTATGATCATTGGATATTGAGGAACCCATGTCAGGAGATAACAAAAGTAAAAAATACATCATCACTATCATTGACCATGCAACAAGGCAGCCTGTAATGCAAGCTACTGTTGCAACTGAACTAATGATACTTAAGTATTTGATTGGGGAAGACAGAAGTCCAATAGAAAGAAAAAGGTGTCAGGGCCCAGAATGGGCCAGACAAAACCCTATGCTGCATAGGTTCAACACCTGCAATGGAGCAATAGCGCAAACAAACAATTGTGTCATCAATCACGCAGATTAACCCAAAGGAAACTTTAATTCCAAGAGGAGAATTAAAACCTGGTCAATTACAAGCCTGGGGACAATTGAAAACCATCCTAAAGCCAAGTGGAAAAGATTTTAATTGGCCCACATCATCTGAAGCCCAGAATTGGGGACTTGGGTTGCCAAATGGCCCAAAATTTTCCTGCCAGCTTCCCCAGGGCAAAAATAATGAATGGATTCATCTAACTGGAAAATCAGGAGTCACCAATGTAACCCAACTTGAGAATAATTTATTGACAACCAATATGGAGCTGCCAGTAAGTCCAATTGCAGTTTCCCAGAAGAATATAGCTGGGAACACTGGCATCCCCTTTCTTTGTTGAAATCTTCATCTAGTAAAATTTTGTTGGTTAATGCACACTGAGCATTTATACTTTGCAGGGGTTTATTACATTATTACAAATTTTATACTGCTGATGCTTTCAAACAGAGAGTACCTCTAGTACCAACACCAGCGCTGGGAAACAAAGCAACTTCTAGCTGCCTCCAACCAACCACTACCAGCCTTTACCCCATCTCCTAGAGTGCTGGACCAAGAACTAATTCCTGCTTGTGAACCACGCCTCTCCTTTCCTGGTGTTCCTCTGCTCCAACAACTTGTCCAGCCAAGCCTAATCATGAGCACTGCCACAGGAGAACTTCCTCTTGTTCCTTCTGCTTCATCACATAATTACAATAAGCTTGGGTTCACCTACTTGACCATGCAGGGGCTCAATGAGCAAGTGATACCCCACATGGGAGTGTGGCATCCTTGGGCTACAGCTGCCAATTATGTGATATGGATGGCCCCCGTCATCTACTGGGCCTTCCAGGCTTGACCCTTCCCTTTGACTGAAGGTTCCCCTGGGAGTCACCTGGGCCATGACACAAGGATAATATAATGCTTATTGGTTATTATTGTGACTAATATACCATATGGGGAAAGCCACAAGGCCACAGGGGGTGGCGCAGTGGTGGGTTTTATATAAGGTTTGGGACTGTGGAATAACTTGTGTGGGGATCAGTGTGCTGAATTGGCAGTGCTCCTAATTAGGATATAGTGCCCGCCATTTGACATTGCCATCAGATTGATACATGCCGTTAGACACTTCATGGGGCAACTCTTCAAGTGCCCCATGTGTATTGTGAGATACATTGGCAGGCAAGGATGAAAACTTGGTTGCAACACTCCCCTTTCCCCCTACTTGTTGTCAGACACCAGGATTAAAACCTGTAGAAGGTCTTGAAAGGTACACACAAAAATATTTTGTGTGGAGATGGCACATCAGGGGCGCAAGCAATCATAGTGGAGGGTCTTGGTGTTCCCTTGGGTGTCTTCAAGCTGGTGGGTGTTTTTGTTGTAGACAGCAGCTATTTTAAATGTACTGAGGTGATTGAGTTCAAGCTTTGCAGAGTTGGTATTAAGGGCGTAGACAGGATCACCCACAGTGTACCTTGCCTTGAGGTGTTTAGTCCCCCCTTGATATGCTCTTGCTCTATGTTGCAGACTTTGGTGCGCCATTGGCTAAGGGAGAGAGTATTTAAAAGGGGAGGTGTTCCAGGGACATTGGACTGTAAATTTCCTTATTCTACCCCTGTCAACCAATCAGGAGTCCCAAAGGCCAGAGAGCTGGGGATTAACCCTGTACCACAATTGATTTTGGCTTGTAAAATAAGTAGAGTGGTTGGAAAATGTTCAATCCAGGCGGTATTTGGGTGCTACTGCTAGAGTTTGGCAATTAGTTGCACCAGGGAGCCATTTAGGTGCTCTACACATCCACTGGCTTGAGGATGGTGTTGCAACCAAGTTCCCAGACTTGCCTGCCAACGTATCTTACAATACACATGGGGCGCTCAATGAGTTGCCCCTTGACGTGTCTAACAACATGAACCAATCTGATGGCAATGTCAAACTATGAGAACTTTCTCCTAATTAGGAGCGCCATCAATTTGATCTGCTGATCCCGCACAAGTTATCCCTTGGCTTCAACCCCTACATGGAACATGCCAACCCTTGTGGCCCTGTGGCTTTTCCCATATAGTATATTAATCACAGTATTCTATAATAAAAAACACCTTACTCTTATTATTCCTGTCCTTTATATTAGGCTATTGTCTTCCCCAATTCAAATACTGAATCCTCATTGGTTCAGTTGCAACAGTGGTAGCAGAGGTAGGTTCACAACCTACCTAAAGAGAAAATTCCCCCTAAGAAAGGACAGAGTACAGGCTGTATGGCTACTCCCCACCAAGAAACCTTCCTGCCAATCCCCAAGGGGGACATCCCCAACAGGTACGTCATTTATCAAGATCAACTGGTACTTACAAGTGTGTAAAACCAACTCTGCCTTGGGCAGCGCAACACTAGTGTCACCCTGCCCCATTCAGATCTGTCACAACACATGCTCAACCTCCAGTTGGAAACCTTTGTGGGTGGTGTGGAAGGGGCTGACATTGTCAGTTTGCTCCACTCCACTAAAACCTGCCTATGTGTATGTCAGGTACCTGAGCCTATGTGGGATGTCACTGCTTCAGGCCGCCTTACAGGGTCTTCTGCAGTTTGGTTTATCAACTGGGCCAGTCAAGAGATAGAAATTGCCTGGGTGTCATTCAGGGATGCCGCAAAGTCCCGCTACAGTGAGACATTCTTACCCATTGTGGTAGGAACTCCCCTCCTGGCTATCAAACAGACCGGTTCCATTCCTGAATATCTTGTTGCCTGGAAGCAAGCTCTTGTTGCCGCCCCAGAAGCTGTGTGTAAGAGAGGGGGGCTAAACTAACTAAGTTTGGCTCCCATCCTGGTGAGATGAACCACCAGGATGCTGCCCAGTGGAGTACTGGGATGGCTGCTTGGAGAGGGGACCAAAGAGAGGACACCGGGAACAACCAGGGGAAGTAGGCATTCAGCCCCATCAGCGCTAACCCAGCAAGCAACCAGGGCGTACAAGTGAGGGAAGAAGACAGCTTCACAGGTGCTTGGGGAGGTGCCGAGTCACCCCCTCCAAACTAGGAAGAGTGGGCACCAGCATTTCCTCCAATGTGAGGCCAGGTACAGCATAGTCATCAGCATGGAGGTCCAAGTCATTGCAGGTCAAACTCTTGACTATAGCCTCCCCAGAAATGAAAAGTTCACCAGGGAGGTGCAGGAGACTAGAAGGATTGTCCCCTGCAAGGCAAGCAAAAAAAGAGATATGAGACCATAAGTTGGGAGAGGTAGTCCAAAGGAGGAGCAGAAAAGGACCCAAAGAAAACACCACACATCTCAGGACTGGGAGAATCATAGGAATGATGTCCACAAAATTTGGAGTGAAAATAGGCAATTTACAGGCCTAAAGCAAAATTATTCTGGTTGGTTAGGGCTATCACAAGAAAATTCTATAGTGGAGTGGATGGGGAACAACTTAGAGACCTTGACAGTGGACTCAGAGACCTGTAAGCAGTTGAACATCAAAAGCAGGTTTGAAACCAGTTGAATTAAAGAAAAACTCAAGATAAGAGTAAATTTTATAATAACTATTGAATCAAATTTCAAGTTCAAACTCTGAATTAAAAAGTGTAAGCAAAAACAACAACAACTAAGTGTTAACTCTTGGTTTAGAGAGTTTGAAAAGACCGCCGGGTTCAGAAGACACCATATAGTGGTAATTTTTAGAAAAGAAATTACTAACACTTTGTTTAAAAAAAATAGGGGGACTCCAAACAGAACCAATTAACAAAAGAACTAGGGTGTTTTGTGCTTCAAATAATTGTTTAAATTTATTGAATTGAAAATTGACAAGCAGGGGACTCAAAGTCCCCTGACATTGTAAAAAGAGAGTGAGCTGACAGGAAATAGCTCACATGACCACAAGTGCTGGATCTGATTGGCTAAGGGATAATTTTTGCTGGCCAAGGCCAGGGGTGCTGGAGGTTCCCAGGTTAATTTCTGCGGCTCCATCTGATTGGCTGGGAGGCATCCCAGGCATTTCAGGTTCATTTGGCTTTCTGGGAATTGATGTGGCGTCCTTTGATTGGCCCTTTCTGATTGTTTTTAAAATTGGGCGACCCCATGCCAACAAATAGTCTAAATCAATAAGTGTTTTTTTCCCAGGCCAGGACAACCAGAGATGGTGGATTCACAGGGTAGGCCAACACAAATCACTCATCAAGTGTATGTGCCAAATCCCCTAGGGAATTAAGCGGTTTAGCTGATATTTTTGGGCCTTTCTTAGTGTGGTAGGGAAAAATGATGTGATCCAAAGCCAAAGATGACAGTGGATTTACACTGTGACTGGCGGGAACACCATGCTCCTTACCTTGATAGTTCATGTGTTAAAACCCCATATCTGCAAGTGGGTTCCCGTAGGTTGCTGCACCTCCTTTGATGACTACTATAAAGCCATTGTGGAGGCTAATAATCAGGCTTCAATGGGTTTCTGCCACTCTAATGACGCACCACCACAACTGTGTCCCACACCTGGCAGTGCTCACAACCAAGTAGGTTGCCGCCAGCCACACCAACAGGAAAATGGGGTTAAGCGTCCCTGAAAGGGGGAACTCCAGTTAGCACAAATTGAGGACTCGGGAAAAGCCTGGGGGTTGTAGTTACAAGAGGTTCTATAACCCCACTTGACCCTCACTCTCAATCCCTCCTAGAAAAGAACCCCTGCAACTACAAACTTCACAAAGTTGAAACCCTTGACGTCTTCAAAGTCATAGAAACAACCCCATACTTTAAGCCAGTCACTCTCTAAATAAAGTAACTTTCTTGGCCTATCCCTTTTGTTTCCGTGGGATCACCCCCAAACTACTGGTAGATACTGGGGCCAACCACACTATGGTTGATAAGACGTTTGCTGACTCTCAGCAACTAGACCAAGTGCCAAGCAGGTTCAAGGCAGTGCAAGTGGCTGACTCCCAAAGAGTGGCAATCACCCATGAGATGGTACCCTTCTCTGTGAGAATGGGGAACATCCAGGTTAAGCTCTCTGGACCAATCATGGTAGAGCTCAGCCATGATGTCATTGCTGGTCTTGACTGGCTTTTTCACAACTGTCCCTACATTGACTGGGACAAGTCTGTAATCACCCTCAATAAAAATGGGGTGGGTTTTCAGATATATCCTGTCAAAATGAGCAAGTTGCTTCACAATACCGTGTTTGTCAGAATAACAGAAACAGGCTCCTACAAGTTCAAGGGGGGAAACTAGACTTAAATCAATGCTTAGTTGAAGTTATCTGCGCAGAACTACCTATGTCCCTCCCCTTGACTACTCCACCTCCACCCACACTTGCCACTCTCCTTGAGGAGTATAAGGATGTTTTAAGTGAAACACTGGACCAACTACCCCCTCCTTGGGAGATCCAGCATTCTGTACAAATACAAGGGTTGCTTTCCAAGGCATGCCCCTTCTATTGCTTGACATCAAAAGAAAAAGAAACCCTCTGCTATCACCTTGTAGACGCACCAGATAAGGGCTTCATACACCCTTGCTTTTGACATACGGAGCTGCTGTCTTCTTTGTAGCCAAGAAGGATGGGTCCCTTTGCTTAGTCACAGATTATTGTGCCCTAAATGAGGTGACTGTTAAGAATAAATACCCCCTGCCATTGATTGACAACCTGTTTGACACACTTGCAGGTGCAAAAGTCTTAAGCAATATTGATCTCACTGTGGGGTACAACCAGGTCCGCATTGTGCCAGGGGATGAGACAAAAACTGCCTTCCATACACATGTCAAGAGTCTGGATGTAAAAGAATTCTGGCTAACGCCAACCTACTTAACATCCAGCCATTGCCCAATTTGGTGCCCTTTCTAATATACCATTTGAAATACCAAGAATGGTAACCAAGCAATATAACATGACTGTCCAAGTATCCAGTGGCTTGAACCCATCTTGCACATGACCAACCCCTAGGTTTGATCCAACTAAATCCCCACCACAGTCAAGTCTATATAAGTCTAAAGTATTATCCAATAAAATATACTTCTCTTATTTCTTAATTCTATATTTGAAGCTTCCCCAAAAGGCGCTCCTTATCACTTGTAGCAGCTACGGTTTTTCAACCATACCCATGAGAGAGAAAATGATTGACCCAAACCTGCCCATCTTTTCTCATGTACTCAATCAGGCCACATCCCAGGAGACCTGGAAAACGTACTTCTGCGCCCACAACATCAATGAAGATATACCTAGTGGATGCACCGTATTTGAAGGTCTGGTCATGCCCAAAGCATGCACCAAGATAATTCAATACAGTTGCTCTCTTCAACCACAAATAAACGCACAACCACCTATCACAGGTGAAGTGACCAACACCAATTACATTGGTATCAAAAAGTTCTTTGGTAAAAATAAAGAAAACATCATCAACTGGCTAGACCACACAGCCGCTAAACTCCGCGCCAGCCGCATCCCTCATGAGAAATGGGTCCAGGAAGCCAGCAAGAACTTATATGAGGCTGCAGCTAACTGGTTTACCACCTGGGTTGACTCACAAACTGACAACCAGCTTGAAAACTGGGAAGAGTTCAAAGCAGACATCACACACAATTTCTGTGTCACCAAATCCCTCCAAGACATTGCAATACAGCTCAGTGGTCTTCCTCAAAAGACCACTATTGCAGCTTACACCAATGAATTTGAGGAAATACATTGCAAGATCCAAAAACCAGCACAAGCTGACAACGTACATACCAGAGCCTCATTCATCAACAGAATAAAACCCTCTGTTGCTGCCCTAATCTTCCCAGAGGCTAATACCTCCATGCCTGCGCTCATTGTAGAAGCCAAGCATGCAGAAAAACACGCAAACATGGAATATGCTGCAGGCAACGGAAATTGCTACCCAAATGGTAATGGCAGAGAAAACACCAATGGTAAAAAACGCCAGAATACCAACCATAACAACGGCAACTCCAATTTCAACAATGGCAATTGCAGCCAAACCACAAACCGCTCCTGTCCCAAGAAAGAGGACACCACTGAAGTTAACAATGCGGAAAAAGCATCCTGTTATGAACCTGACCCCACATTCTCTGACCTCAAAGGTCTCAAAACAGAGGAACAGGGAAAAGAGGAGGTGGAACAGGCTTAAGTGCCCTTGTCTCCCCCCAACTTGACAATAAACTGTACCAAGGCACAAACTTTGCTGCTTGCATCCCCTGTGTCCCGCAATCCTTCATTTTTATGAACATAAAGATTAAAGATTGCTCACAACTTCTTGTCTATCCATGCACTTACAAATCACAAACCCATAAAATTTTATTCAACTCTGGTGCACAACACACTATGGTTAGCAAACCTTTTGTAACCAAGTACAAAATACCAGTTGTCAAATCCAACTTCAAATACGCCAGAATGGCAGATAAATCAAAGGTTCTACTCAAACCCAAAACAACTCCCTTCAGAATTGACCTCCAAGGCATAAAAACTTCCATCAAAGGACTTGTCATGAACAACATAAACTACAGCATTGTAGAAGTCATGGACTGGTTCACCCAATTGAACCCCAGCGTATGTTGGAAAACAAAAACCATGACCATCAAACGCAACAGAGTCAACTTCAACATCCTCAAAGAACCCAATGACCTCATTCTAAGAGACACAGTATTTGTTCAGGTCATAAACCAAGATGACTCAGAACATCTAACCAAATATAGTACCCTCCACATAATGAGGTACACTGAGTTCAATAACATGCAAACAACCAAAACCCCAATTGTCAAGAAATACCACAGAACCCGTCTCTGCCTCAGTAAAGGAGAACACTCAACCCAACTGGTTCCAACTAGTAAACAGCTACAGGAGCATCAGGCGGCAGCAGTGAAAATGAAGCTCCCTCCTGATGCACAAGAGTAACCCCTTAAGGGGGGTGTCAAGGGTCTGGATGTACAAGCATTCTGGCTACCGTCAACCTACTTAACATCCAACCATTGCCCAATTTGGTGCCCTTCTGATATACCGTTTGACATACCAAGAATGGTAACCAAGCAATATCACATGACTTTCTAAGTATCCAGTGGCTTGAACCCATCTTGCACATGATCAACCCCTAGGTTTGATCCAATTAAATCCCCACCATAGTCAAGTCTATATAAGTCTAAAGTATTATCCAATAAAATATAATTCTCTTCTTTCTTAATTCCATATTTAAAGCTTTCCCAAAAGGCGCTCCTTATCACACACTATGTGTTGTTTCAGTGCCAGGTCATGAACTTTGGAATGACCAACTCTCCTTCCACCTTTGCCATGTTAATGAACAAAGCATTTGAGGAATTTATTGGGAAATGTATGGTTGTGTAACTTGACAACATTATTGTCTTCAGTCAAGATCAAACCACTCACCTCCAGCACCTCAGTGCTGTCCTCAACACCCTTTGGAAAAACCAGCTAAAAGCTAAACCATCTAAATAAAAATTCCTCAGGTCAGAGCTCCTATTCCTTGGGCACACCATCTCTGCCCAAGTGATAAAGTCTGGCCCTGCCAAAATCAAGGCAATCACAAGCATATTGCCCCTCACCAATGTGGGACAGGTTTGTACCCTCTTAGGCATGGTTGCCTATGTGCAAAGGTTCATCCCCAACTGTGGAGAATTAATTACACCTCTCACTGAGCTCTTGAACACTAAACAGCACTTTCTGTCATGAATGACATTTCAATACTTGTATTGAAAACCCAAGAGTTGAACCCCATTTCCCTGAAAGCAGATCAAAATCTCCAGGACAGTCCAGGACCTGCCAATCTGTTAAGTCACAGGCTTTAATTGTTAAATTACTCCGCAACCCGCCGGCCTACTACAGAAGATTCCCTGAATAGTTGCCAGTCTGCCGCCAAACTGGTGCCAATGAAGACCCATACCTACAAAGGAGATGTAATCTGGCTAACAGGGGTTGGGGAAGAACCTACTGCCAACCTGCCAAGAGCCAATACTGGAGTTTTAAAATAAAGATTGGAAACCCTGGAATCAAACCCTGACCCTCCAAAGGCTACTCAAGTCACATAAAGTGGACGGGAACCCGCCCACTTGCTAAATTGCAAACCCTAGTTGACAAGTTACTCTGAGGCCTGCCAGTCTCCCAAGGATAATTCCCCAAATGGTCACCAGATTGATGCCAACCTTGAGCCACCAAAGATATGAACCTATGCAGAGGTTGCAGATTGCCTTAAGAAGGTTAAAATGAAACCTATTTTTAACTCTGCCAATGACAACCAGCAACTGCCAGACTTCTGTCCAGAAGGGGTAGTACAATTGAACTACTCAGGTGACATAGTGAACAGTGGCAGCAGAACAAAGCATTGCCACTTCTATTTTCCAGAGCAGGCACAACCTGGATCTGCTGCCCTCAAGAATCCAAGCCAAGATCCATTCCCTGCCAGTGCATTGTCTGCAAACCTGAACCCTGCAAAAATCAAAGAAGCAAAGTCCCATGGTATAAAAACCCCGGCAGTATGGTGATGACCACATTGTCATTTTTGATAATAAAGTTTTATGAACCTTTGGTTTGAACAAATCTTATCTTACCTAGTCTTAGTGATCTTCCATCTTAACTCTGTTCAAGTAGACCATCAGGCGCCCGCCCCTTCTGGAGACCAACCTGCTGATTCCACCCAGGCACTATACTGTCCCCCAGGAGCCCCCTTTGAACCTGTGCATTTTACTGAATACCCGCCCAACCTGGCCTATATGGAGTACAACTTGGAGACCATCCTCATTGCTGACCCCTTGGCCAGGACTAGAGAAACTGAATACATAGGATGTGAAGGAAAGTGGCACAAAAGGCCGCCAAGATTGTTCAAAGACAAGTACAATTATCTGCCTGCCTACTTTGTCCCCATGACTCTGCCCTTAACCCCACAACCCGACTGCCCAATGGAGACCCCCACTGCTGCAGAGACCATGTTCATTCAACTGTTTGGAGTACTCTATATCACCTTGACAGGAATGGTGGATTCCATGATCCCTACCTCTGGACCCTGGTCCTTACTCAGGCAATCTATGTCTTACATTATCAAGTTAGCACCCATTCTATGGTGGGCGTTACCCGCTGGCTTGGCCCAACCCCATCCTGAGCCACCCAATGCCTCTACCTATGCCTGGTTTCCTGACACTTTCATTGGACTCCTGCCAGAGATCAGGTCTTTAAAACGTTGAAGCAGAGGCTTACAACCGCACTTGTATTGCAGTTTCCCAATTGGAACTGCCAATACAAACTTGAGACTGATGCCTCTGACAGGGCCATAGAGGGTGTGTTATGGGTAGAAACTGTCAAGGGCGTTTTCCTCCCCATGGCATATGAGTCCAGGAAACTTACTGGCTTGGAACAACGCTATCCCATTAATGATAAAGAATTGGCGGCAATCATATACTGTATTGAGAAGTAGTGCTGTTACTTGGAAGGGGCCACCTTTTCACCCCATGTCCTGATGAACCAAAAGTTGCTCCAGTATTTCAACACACAGTCCCACTTGACACGCTGCCAGGCAGGCTGGGTTGAGCGCCTATCTCCCTATCAGTTGCAAATCAAATACAAGCCTGGGAAAGAGCTTGTCACAGCAGATGCCCTCTCAAGGCTCTATGTGGTGTCTGTGAGAGAGGGGGATAAACTAACTAAGTTTGGCTCCCATCCTGGGGAAAGGATCCACCAGGACACCATCCAGTGCAGGACTGGTATGGCCTCTTGAAGTGGCGTCCAAAGAGAGGACATGCCAGACATTTGGGGGAAGTAAGAATCCAGGCCCAACAGGATCATTCCACCAAACAACCAGGAAGCGCTCTTGGGAGGATGCTCTTTGACCTCCAAACCATCCTCTTGGGCCTGAACGCCAGGAGCCACGGGAAGGGAAGGCATTGAAGAGCTCAAACTAGGAGACACCAAGAGAGCCAAATCAAGAGCAGAATACTTGAGGTTATCACAGGTGAGACTCTTTACCACGTTTTCACTGGTAGCCAGAATATTCTAAGTGTTCTCAGGGATGTCCTCAAACATCTGTATGAATTGATTGGGGTTGGTCCCCACTTGGTAAAATGAATGGGAAACAAGACTCCAAAGGTGTGGAGAAGTGGTCCAAATCATGACCATGACAGGGGCCAGGGTAAAGGCCACAAATTTTAGGAAGTAAACCAAAAATTTTGTGCTGGGAGGAGAAATACAAGCAAAATAAATGTAGAGCAGTTTTTTTCCAAGCAGAACAAAAAGAAAGGAGAACTTGACAGCAGGGGAACCCACAGAACAAACCCAAAGTGGAGAGAATGGCAACTGAAAGCTGTACGCTTTAAAAGAGAGCAAGGAGAGTTGGTTTTGAGCGCTTATGAGCGGGCAAAGACAATAGAGAAAACGGGGAACAAAATCAAACTTAAAGTATAATATAAAAGGATTTATACTAACTAGTTTAGAGTTCAAACTTGGGTTTTGAAAGCAGGAGAGGTAACTGTGTAGGTAAATACTAACTTTAACTCTAGATGCTTTGAAACAGGCACCGTAAACCCGGGAACAACGACAAGGGTAAGGGGGGTTACTACTTTTACTAACAACTTTAGGAAATTAAAAGACCCCAAAAATGAAGATCTAAAATAACCAAAACAATAGTTTGAAAATGTGAACTTTATTTTGAAAATGAGCAAGCAGGGGACCAAAAGTCCCCTGTCTTGCTTAAAGGAAAAGCCATATGAAATTTAGAGTCACCTGACCCAAGTATCAGATTTGATTGGTTACAAGAGAAATTTTGCACGGAGAATCCAATGGGTTGGGAGGATTTCCAGAAATTTCTGGATTAAACTCTGATTGGCAGGCATCAATGGAGTGTTTCAGGGCAGTATCTAATCCAGTTGGATTGAAATTTGATGATTCAACAGTAGCGCAACCTGATTGCTTAGATTTGATTAATTTTAAATGTGGACGGGCCCAAGCCAAAAAATAATCCAAATTAATCAGAGATTCCTCACAAGTGGGGACAGAGTCCAAAGCACCAGTATTTACTACTTTAGAAGGGTATGCCAGCATAAATATCTCATCAATTGTGTGGGCTAAATCCTCAAGGGAATTAAGGGGCTTGGCCGGCTTCTGGGCTGATTTTTTTGTGTGGTGTGGGAAGATTGTCCTATCCAGGGCTAAAGGGGGAAGTGACTTTACAGCGTTCATCACTGGGGACAACAACTTAGACCCAGATTGGCCAATGATTTATCTCTGCCCTGAAGCAACCCACTAAAAAGGCCTTAATTTGGTAGCCATCTCCAAACTGAAGGACAATGAAAGTTAGTTCACCACAATGCGGGCAATGTCTGCCACCGCGCAGAGACAGTAGAAAAGACACCCTATATTCCCACCACACAGTGAGGTGACACCATACTGCACTACCACCACACCTTGGGCCATTTCAGAGGATGCAACCTCTTTGAAATCATGAAACATAAGGTCTGGTGGCCGTGTATGCGCCAAGACATCTTGGATCTCCTCAAAACATGCGTGTTGTGTGAAAAGAACACATCTAAACCTGCACCCCCAAGTCTGTCCTGCCCATTAAGGCCATGGAACCCTTTGAACAGTGGGCCCTTGACGTTGTTGGACCTCTTCCAAAGACAGACTTGGGAAGAAGTACATCATTACAGCTATCAACTACTTCCCCCATTGGCCAGTAGCATGGGCAACCACTAATCCCACCACCATCACCTGCTTCATTAGAAAGGAAATTGTGGCCTTCTTTGGGTAACCCAAACACCTCATTATGGATAATGGCCCCAAGCTTGTTGGGCATTTCATGAAGGCATACTGCGCCAAGAATGCCCTACAACAAATAGTCACAACCCCATACCGTCTGCAAGCCAAAGGGCGCATAGAGCAATTGAATGATTCACTGGTCCAACTGATTGCCAAGCTCTCACAGGAACACCCTAATACTGTGTGGGCTGATCATCTGCCCACTGCTCTACTTATCTTACAAGCAAGAATCAACAGGGGCACTGGGTTCAGTCCCAGTACCCTAGCCTTTGGAACGCCCAATGGATTAGCAAGAGTAGAACAAGGGAAATTACAATCCTTGGTCCCGCAAAACCCCCCTTGTTGTGTACCCCTTCTCTGATCCAGTGGCATGCCAAGGCCTGAGATATTGAACACAAGCAAATTGAGGGAGGGACAAGACACCTCAAGGCCAGATACACTGTAGGTGACCCCATTTACGCCCTCAACCCCAATTTGGCCAAATTAGAGCCCAACCACTTGTGGCCCTTCAAGATAGCTGCGGTCTATGGCAACCACACCTATCAGCTCAAAGACACCCAAGAAAACACCAAAAAGCTTCACCCTATTGCTTGCGCCCCTGCCA
Source organism: Entomophthora muscae (assembly GCA_014839935.2). NCBI lineage: Eukaryota > Fungi > Entomophthoromycota > Entomophthoromycetes > Entomophthorales > Entomophthoraceae > Entomophthora > Entomophthora muscae. The sequence goes on from QTSX02002952.1 coordinate 233,151, forward strand.
TGCCATCCCCACACAAAGGTTGTTCATGCAGGCCTTCCCAGATCTCCCGCAAACTTGATCCTGGTGTCTGACAACAAACAGGGGGCAAGGGGGGGTGTTGCAACCAAGTTCTCAGACTTGCCTGCCAATGTATCTTACAATACACAGGGGGCTCTCAATGAGTTGTCCCTTGATGTATCTACCAACATGAACCTATCTGATGACAATGTCAAACTGCAGGCACTTTCTACTAATTAGGAGCACCATCAATTTGATCTGCTGATCCCGCACAAGTTATTCCTTGGCTCCAAACCCTACATGAAACATGCCACCATGCCACCCCCTTGTGGCCTGGTGGCTTTCCCCATATAGTATATTAATCACAGTATTTTATAATAAAAAAACACCTTACTATATTTATTCCTGTCCTTTCTATTGAACTGTTGTCTTCCCAAGTTCAAATATTGAATCCTCATTGGTTCAGTTGCAACAATAGTATGGTGTTGTAACCACTTGTTGAAGGGTGCTCTTAGAACATTATGCTTTCATCATGTTACCTATAAGTTCAGGAGGCAACTTCCAGAATTAACTCATACAGAATGGAACATCCTCCATGTCAACAATTTCAAAAATTGTTTTTGCTTTATCTTTTATAATTTCAATTAAAAGCTCAAAATAAAAATCAAACATTGCTTCTATTATCAGTGTCAATCATTTAAAAAAGAAAAAAATAATCTTTAATATTTAAAATAAGAAAAATATTTTTGAGAATTGTTGACATGGAGGATGTTCCATTCTGTATGAGTTAATTCTGGAGGTTGCTGTTCAGTCCCCCATTGGTAATGAGAAGCTTGGGGCAGCCAAAGCATACCACAATCTCTTTGCTAATGAACCAAGTGATGGTGGTGGTGGTGTTATTGGTGGCTGTCTGTAATACCTGAGTGCTGTAAGTACCACCTGTAGCAGGTACAGAAGTAGATTGGCAAACTGGAAACCCATCAGAGCGGTAACAATGGAGTAGATAGTCATCATCTATTGGAACACCTTGGCATGGGTGTTGTATCTACCAAAGCTACCCGCAAAGTAGTTCAAAATGTAGTAGGCAGAGGTGTATATGGCAACAGATAGAGTGGAATGGGGTGACACCAGAGGAGGCCAAGAGCCAGTGTAAAAAGAATTCAGTTGACCTGGGTCTTCATAATAATTTTGGCTTGACCCTTCTGGTGAGGACCCAAAGGCAGCAGGTCCTTGCTGATACCCTCCAATCCCAAGGCAAGCTGTGAGCACAGCTGTGAAGATGAGGTATTTTATCTTCACTGGTTGGGAATTTAGGGTGAGATTTAACTAGTCTAAGGTTTAGTCTAAGAGTGAGAATTTAAAAGGTATTTATTGAGGGGGGTATTGCTCTCAATAATAGCACAAGATATCACTAAGAGGGGAGCTTTTATTTATGGTTTCTCTCACTGTGCAAAGTTTGCAAGTGGGAGTGAAAGAAGGGGGTTGGGAATCCCAAGATTTTAGATGGGGATACATTGGGATTGGATGTTGGAAATAAGGGCCACTCTTGTTCTGCTGTAATCTTTTGTTGACTTGGCATTACTAGGAGTGAGCCAAAATTCTCTTATTGTTCTTGGGTCAGGTGAGGGCAAGAATCCATGTTGTTCTTCAAATCTATTTTTGCCTCAGGTGACAAGGTTTGGCTGTGATCTGGCCCCAATTATCTGACCTTGGTCCCAGGTCCCCATTGATTGGGCTCAGAACTGTTGCTTTGGTTTGCAGTCTGGGTTTCACCATATTTCCCAGGACATTCATTATTCCTCAGTTTACTCTCTATGGCCAGGGACTTATTTGATTGGCCACATAATGGGGTGGCTTCTGATTGGCTGGAGGAGGGAGCCTAGGACCCAGGTGTTTGGCTGGTGGCAGGTGCCTGTCTGGATGATAAATTATTCCGGGCTACACTAAGTTCTGTTTTTGCTTTTAAATTATTTTCCCATTTGTGAGGGGGAAATCCTTCTCAAGTTGAGACTTATTTGGACCCATAATTTCTTTATAGCCCCAAATTGGCACAATTGTGGAAATTTGGTTAGTGTCAGGAAATTCCTAACAATGCTCATGCCACTGGCCACCAGGTAAAGTAGTCAATAGCCATGATGATGTACTTATTGCCCAGTTTATCTTCAGGCAGGGGTCCCACAATGTTGAGAGTGGATTGTTTAAAGGGCTCCATGGCCTTGATTGGTAAGACTAACTTGAGCAGGACAGGCTTGGATGTGTTATTTTCACACAAAGCAAACCTCTCAAGGAGTTACAGGATATCCTGGCGCATACAAGGCCACTAAACCTTATGCTTCATGATTTCAAAGAGGTTGCGTCCTATGATATGACCTAAGGTGCAGTGGTGATGCAGTAGTTTGTCACCTCGTTGTGTGGTGGGAATTTAAGGCGTCTTTTCACCTGTCTCTGCCTGGCGGCAAACATTTTCAGCATTAGTGGTGAACTGGCTTTCATTATCCTTCAGTTTGGAAATATTCACAGAGTTGAGGCCTTTGTAACAGGTTGTTACGAAATTGCAGGATAGTATGAAGACGCTTCTAAATGATGGGAAATTACCACCCAAATCCACATAGAATTAATAATTAACCACTAACACAGCTTCAGATATTGTTTTGTGATATTTCCAATTGAGTTACTAGGATTAAGTAAAATAATTAATCCTAACCAAAGTAGCCCAATATAAATAGCCTGTGAAAGCATCAGAGAATCTTCAGAATAAAATTCAGGACATTGAGATGGAACACAATTTTCATTTTCAAAGACAGGGGGGACCACTCCAAGATTGGCAGGCATTGAATTAACATTGGGAGGTGCCAAAGACAAAGTTCTAACTGCAGGGACCCATCTTCCAGTAATGATCCAGCTTAGAAGAAGATTTTTGGGAATGTAGTGCAACAATCCAACTACAGGGCACATTTTCAAAAGTAAATTAGACCAAGGGATATTTGATTTTTATTGAGTAAATTTTTGGGAGGACTCAACTCTTAGAGTTGAAACAGTGAAAATTATTCAATATATATCAAAAATCAACTAAGCAATACCACCTGGATCCTGGGCTCCTATTCCTTCCACATTGTCAAGTGAGTATCTGGTCCAGGTTGCAAAGAACCCTTGGGTGACCAATTTCTGACGTGCATGCTGATTAATAAGTTCATATCTGGTGACCCTTAAGTCATGTAATTTATCAACTTCAGCTTACAGGGAGGAATTGGATTCAACCAACAAACTGGAGCAGCTGTAACCCATTTGTGATCAACTGTTTGATTCAAGTCCGTTAAATCAGTCAGCTTTGTTAAAGGTTTCCCAGCTTTCCAAGCTTTCCTACTAGGCCAAATAATCCCCAGAATTATGGAACTTACTGTGACACAGGTGGCCTTTGGGCGCAGGTAAAGCATGGGCTATTCTGGGTCTAACCTGTCATCCCCTGCAATGAAGGCTACATACAGCCTGGAGAGAGCGTCAGCTATGACATGTTCTTTCCCAGGTTTGTACTCAATGTGTAGCTGGTAAAGGAGCAGATGCTCAAATTATTCTGCCTAGTGTTGGGTCAGGTGAGACTTGGTGTTGAAATACTGGAGTGACTTATGATCTGTCAAGACTTGGGATGGGAATTCGGCCCTTCCAGATAACAATGCCACTTCTTGATGCAGTGCATGATTGCTGATAACTCTTTATTGTGTATGGGGTAACATTGTTCTGAGTTGGTAATCTTCCTGGATTTGTAGGCTACAGGAAGGAAGACACCCTTGTCAGTTTCCACTCTTAGTACGCCCTTTATGGCCCTGTCAGAGGCATCAGTCTCAAGTTTGTACTGGCAATTCCAATTGGGAAATTGTAGTGCAGGTGCAGTTGTGAGCCTTTGCTTCAATGTCAAAGGCCTGATCTCTTATAGGTGTCCAATAGTAGCGCTGTTTGTGCTTAAAAGTTTGTTGAGAGGTGCAATTAATTCTTTACAGCTTGGGATGAACTTTTGTACATAGACAACCATGCCCAAGAACATATGTACCTGATCCACATTGATGGGGGGTGGCATGCTCATGAGTGCTTTTATATTGAAAGGGTCAGGCTTTATCCCTTGGACAGAGATAGTGTGTCCCAGGAATAGAAGCTCTAACTGGAGAAATTCACATTTGGAAGGCTTAGCCTTTAACTGATGTTTACAAAGGGTGTTGAGTAAAGCAAAAAGGTGTTGGGGGTGTGTGGTTTGGTCTTGACTGAAGACAATAATGTTGTCAATATACACAACAACACACTTTTTAATCAGGTCTTCAAAGGCTTTATTCATCAAAATGACAAAGATAGAGGGATCATTGATCATTCTGAAATTCATGACATGACACTCAAATAACCTGTAGCACGTGTGAAAGGCAGTTTTTGCCTTGTCTCCTGGAGCAATGTGGACCTGGTTATACCCTGTGGTGAGATCAATCTTGTTAAAGACCTTTTCACCCGCAAACATGTCAAACAGGTTATCAATTAGAATTAGAGGTACCTGTTCTTGACTGTCACCTTGTTTCAGGTGCAATAATTGATTACCAGACAAAGGGACCCGATATTTTTGGCTACAAAGAAAACTGTGGCCCCATATGATGAGAGAGAGGGGTGGATGAAGCCCTTATTGAGTGCATTCACAAGATGTTGACAGAGAGTTTTGTCTTCATTGGGCATCAAGCAATAGAGGAGCTGTGCCTTTTGCAGCAACCCTTGTAACTGGACAGCATGTTGTATTTCTCTTGGAGGAGGCAATTGGTCTAGTGTTTTGCTAAAGACGTCCTTGTATTCTTCAAAGAGTGATAATAGTGCTGGTGGAGGAGTTGTGAACAAGAGGGGTGTAGTGGGTTCAAAACAGATTACCTTGACTGAGCACTGATTAAAGTCCAACTTCCTCCTTTGAAGTCATAGGATCCTGTCTCTGTGAGCCATACAAACACAGTATCAAAAAAAGTAGTTTTTTATTTCAACAGGGTGGATTTGGAAACCTGCCCTGTTCCGGTTGAGTGTAATCATGGAGGTGTCCCAGTCAATGTATGGGTGATTGTGTTGGGGCCAGTTGAGGGCAGCTTTAACATTGTGGCTGAGTCCAGCCATTATTGACCCAGAGAGCTTAACTTAGATGTTCCACATTCTTACAGAGAATGGTACTGTATTGTGAGTGAGGGCTACTCTGTAGGAGTGTCAGGAATATTTCTGACAACACCATTCCAAAAAAAATATTTTGGTCATAATTGGGGCTAAAACTCAAGATAAATATTTGCAGCAGAACCCCTGATTGGGGAAACTGCTGCAGAGCAAAAAGTTGTAGAAAAATAATTAAATAATTTTAGTTTTTCAATTTTTGGCTTTTACAGCTGACTTCAGACCGTGTGGCGGCTGCCAGGCACCTGCCCACCTGTTCCTGCCAGCTGGCAGCACGCCTCTCACAGCGGGGCTGTTTACTCTCACTGAATGTAAAAATTGCCAAAACAGGAAACCAAAAAAGGCAATTTCCCCAACAACCAATTTGGGGGAACTGCTGTCCAATTTGGGAATTGCCAAATCTGTATGGGGATTATAGGCTGCCCTGAAAACCAATCAGTGTAGTAGCTGCAAAAACTAAATTTGGATGCATGAAAGCATTTAAATATTCACCAAACCAATGCCAGCCAGGAATTGGAAATTTATTGTCTGAAAAACCTCTCCAATGCCACTTCCAAAAGGAAATCTCAGACAGCACCAAGTTTTTGGGGTTCTCTGTAAAATGCTTTTCACTATTCATGCCTCACTAAGGCTGATAGTATATAGTAAAGCTCATTTATTTGATGATAGCTTGTGCTATCATTGAGTGAATTACCCCTCAATAATATCACATAAATCAACCAGACTTTAAACAACAGAAAGTCCAAGACACTAAGCTTTGTCTTCCCTTCCCCAGGACTAAGGAGATGAACCATCTTATCTTCTCAGCTGTACTCACAGTTGGCCTCAGGGTTGGGGGCCACCAACAACAATTTTGATCAAATAGGCCATTTCACAACCCATCTGATGAGTATTATTATGAGGAGCCCATACAGTTAAGCTCCTCTAACCAGTACTCTTGGCCTGCCCTGGTTTTTTCCCAATCAACTCAGCTCTTAGCAATTTATACCTTGGTTTACTATGTATTTACATATTTTACCGGTAATTGTGGTTGTTTAAACGTTCACACAAAGATGTTTTTATGCGTAATGATGGTTTACCCAATCATAACATTGCTTACTGGGGTTCAAGTGGCAAACTTGGGACCTTACCTAGCTAAAATACTCCCTCAGTTATTGAGTATTTACAGGGAGTCAGCCTTATGTACTTCTCTAAAGTGACTGGGAACTTGGTCTAATTGCTGAGAATATGTGAATTCCTGGTTAACCATGGTGTGACCAGCCCTCAAATCTACCAAAAGTCTGCGGGTGTTCTCACAGAAACAAAAGGGGTAGGCCAAGCAGGTGATTTTATTTGAGAAATGCCTGGCTTGGAGGACAGGGTTGTCACTATGGACTTGGAACATGTCTAAGATCTCTACCTTGTGCATTCTGTAGTTGCAGGGGTTCTTGACAAGGAAAGATTGAGAGTGTGGGTCAAGCGGGGTTGCAGAACCTCTTGTATCTACAACCCCCAGGCTTTTCCCAAATCCTTGATCTGGGCTAGCTAGAGCTCTCACTTGCAAGAGCGCTTGGCCCCATTCTCCTGCTGATAAGGTTGGCAGCAGCCTACTTGGTTGTGGGAGCTGCTGGGGGCAGAACAAGGTTGAAAAGGGACACTGTTGGATCTTTGGAATTCTATTGAGGCCTGATTGTTATTTTTCATAATGGCTTTATATCAGTCATCAATGAAGGTACAGAACTCTACAGTAACTCATTTACAGATGTGAGGCTTTAGCTCATTGATGATAAGGGTGAGTAGCATTGCACTTCTGTTGGTAAATACTTTGAGGGTGGCGGCAAGTGCTTTCTGTCAGGCGGTGAGGTACTCAGGAATACTGCCTGTCTGTTTGATAGCAAGTAGAGGGGTTCCTACCACAATAGGCAAGAAGGTTTTGCTGTAGCAAGATCTGGCAGTGCCCCTAAATGTTGCCCAAGTGACTTCCTGCTCTTTTTGGCCCAGTTAGTGAACCATACTGTAGCAGCCCCGGTGAGACACCCCAATGCAATGGCAACCCACATAAATTTTGGTACTTGGCAAATACAGAGGCAGGTTTCTGTGGAGTAGAGCCAACTGACAATGTTGGCCCCCTCCATGCCACCCGCAAAGGGCTCTAGTTGGAGATTCAGCATATGTTGGGAAAGATCCAACTGTGGCAGGATGACACTGGCATCATGTTGCCCCAGGTGAAGACAATTTTACACACTTGTGAGCACCAACTGGTCCTGTTAGATAACATATCTTTTGGAGATGTCCCTCTTGGGGATTGAAAGGAAAGTTTCTTGATGAGAAGTAGCCATACAGCCTGTACTCTGTCCTTTCTTGGTAGAATTTTCTTATAGGTAGGTTGTCAACCTACTGCTGCTACCACTGTTGCAACTGAACCAATGATAGTTCAGTATTTTATTGGGGGAAGACAACAGTCTAATAGAAAGGACAAGAATAAGAATAAGATATAGTTTATTAGAGAATATCATAATTAATATACCATAGTGGGAAGCCACACATCCACAGGGGGTGGCACAGTGGTGGGTTTCATGTAAGGTTTGAAGCCAAGGAATAACTTGTGCAGGGATCAGCAAAGTCAAATTAGCAATCATAATTAGAAGATAGTGCTCACAATTTGACATTGTCATCAGATTAATCCATGCCGTTAGACACGTCATAGGGTGACTCATCAAGCGCCCCTGTGTATAGTGATATACATTAGCGGGTGAGGATGGAATCTTGGTTGCAACACTATCTGTCAGAGCTGATAACAAGCTGACATTGGTTTGCAGTAGATCTAGTTGTAAGGTTATTAGATTTTATTCTTATGAAATTCTGAGGCTGACATTTCTCTTGCCATTGATGGGAGTTGCAACATGATGCAGTTATATAGATTCTATCTACTTACCATGGGCCATTGTGATGACTAATAGGCTTTACAAGTGTATGATTAAGTGATATTTTATTTTTCTAGGTATCCTGCTTAGCTTAAAGGCTCACATGATTCCATCAGGGCTGCTGGTAGCATAGCTTGTCTTTCAATTCATAATGAACAATATGGCTTCTGATATATGTTGTAAATAATTTAACTTGTATTAAAGCTGTACGGATCTGATAATGTAGACCAAATTTCAACTAATTGGAATAAACTGACAAACCTGTTTGGATTTTAGATGTGCTGAGTTAGCTTCATTCCATCTGGGATTGGGCTTTCATATCTAGATTTGGTGGTAAAGTTGGATTTAATTCCTTGGTTGGTATTTTAGAGGTTGATTAGATGGGTGTAGGTGTTTTCGGTGGAATCTGGGTTGAGAAGAGAATAAAGAGACAGTTTAATTCGATCAGGGCTAGCCTAAATAAAGGTGCATGAATAATTACTTCAAATAGGATTTAGGGCTTTTTCTTGAACCAGGTGAACTTTTGGGATATTCCAGATTTACCCCTATAGGCTATATCGACGGATGGAATACCAGAGGTTGTGGAGTTGGCTTCGCGGTCCGAAGCCTTGCCTGTATGTGTGCTTCCACATTGTCCTCTGAAATCTCTCTCGCCGGTGTCTTCGGCTAGAAGGCGATCTAGAGGAGATAAATACTCAGTAGCTTGATTTTTTTGGGGATGGACAAAGGGAGGTGGGCTAGGGAAATCCATGTCAAATTGTGAGGTCTTGAGGGAAATCTCAAGATCAGTCATCTCATCACGTTCATCGATATCATCATATTTGACAGAAGGGAAAGGCTCATCAATGCCAGCGAGTTCAGGGGGAAGGCTGGTGTTTGAGATACCAGACAAGTTAGGTGCCGTAGTGCGAGCTTTTAGAAAGCTAGTAAATCTGGTTCCAGCTGTCCTCATTCTGAGATGGCCCATCTGGTTGACTTGAGGCAGAGGATTCAGAAAACTTGGAACGCGAGCTAAATAGTGATTTTCTATCTGAAAGTTTGGACCAAAGAGAAGGGTTGGAGCTAAGATTGGTTGCAATAGATTTTGAAGAAGATTTAGCTGGGGCAGCTTTAACCTTCATGTCCTCTGGATTGGAGAGGGTAATATCAACCATGGCAATCGATTCAAATGCTGAACGCCACGCCTCCCAATCCTCACGATTATCAACATATAGGTATTCGGTGTCAAGCTGCGATCCACTACTTTTACCAATCCATGAGGCGGCACGGGCGGGAAGTGATTTAGTCGATGATAGTATACTACGAATGTCCTTCTTCTTACGGTTGGTATCAGTCACAAAGCCAGTGTCCTCTTGACCTGACTGCTTATCAACAATACGTATATAAAATCTTCCTGCAGCTTCATACGATGTGACCTCGACGGTATGAAGGGCGATAACGCGCGCTGTGTTATTCTTTTTGTCGAATCGATCTGATTTGTAGCAAGAAAGCTCCTTTCCGCGAAGGACAAAGTAGCGCTCTCGAAACGCATGTGTAATTGGTGTACGTCGATGCATGTAGCCAGCCTTGATACGCATGCCACCACTGACGCCAGAGCCTGAGTCGTTATCCCCACTGTGTTGAGAACCTTGGTTGTTAGATTTATTATCAGCACTATCGTCATTAGGCTTCGCAGAATAGTGTACAGCACAATGATCGCTGACCTCGCGATGTAAAGTGATGAGGATGCGGCGCCAGTGATCCAAGTCCTCAGGAGAAAGCGCACGCAGCCACCAGCATTTTTGTGAGAACTTCAAGACCAAACAAGTTTCTTTTCCATCGGTACTTCCAGGGATACCTGCAGAAGTCTCTTGTACCTGAAAAGGTCGAGATAGATCAGCACTACCAGAGGGAGTAGCTTCCTTCCTACGACGAAAGTGCCAAATAGTGCGTCCTTGGAGCACAAACCAGCGCATCCTCCAGCTTGGAGTTATACCTCCCCTAAGCTTGTATAGATGCCCCTCAGCATAGTGCTCGTTATACAAAGTAGGTTGAATAAAGATGAACTCACTACGCACTTGTAATTCTAGGATGTCCAGTGAGCGTAGAGCATATGAGTCCAAGCGGCGAAAATCGTCTAGCCAATGTCCAGCAGCGTTCCAAAACAGAGCAAACTCAGGCTTTCCATCACCAGCGATGCACGGTATTGAGCCACGTTTTTTAGCTTTATCATGGGTAGCGTCGCTGCTTATAGAATGACTGACAGCAACCCCGTCAACTTCAGTTATCTGTGCACCCTCAGTGTTTTCGTTAGATTCAAGCCATAGATTACACCGTAGCAAGCATACATCCCTTGCCTGAGCGACAGTGATATTAGTAGGAAAGGATATTGTCTGCCACAGATCGCGTGCAACATATCTTATTTTAAGCTTAACGATGGGCTCAACAGAGTTGCGCTGGGAACGAGTTTCCAATGACTTGTATGTTTGGAGTAAAGCAGGCTCTTCAGGTTCCTGAGATGAAGCTAAAAAATCAAGGACTTCAGGGGGAAGCTCACGGTGTCTGGGAGCGCGTACAACCTCTGTTTCACGAAGCAAGTCTAAACAGGTCTGGGCCTCGCTGGGGTACTTTTGAGGAGTCTCCGAAGAGGGATTTTCATTAGTGGGGGTGTTTGGGCCACTAGAAGTGGAGGATGTGGGCGAGTGCGACACCTTCAAGTGTGCGTCGTCGCGCACCGGTGGTTGATGTTGGATTCCCATAGCAGGATCAATCAATGTAGATATTGCCCACCTGTTATTACTTGCACTTTGTCAGGAGAGACCTGGTTAATTAAAGTTAAAGCCTTCCTTGGCTATGGCAAGAACGAGGCAGCGTGGGGTTTGATTGCCCCTTTCTCCCCTCTCATTGGCTAGTTATCAAGCCCCGCTGTGACTGGCGGTCTAAGGGCGCTTTTAGTGCTGGTTTGGGTGTGTCTAGCCAAATACACAAACTGTTCACAAGCCTCTAAAAGTTGCAATTGCTTGGGTTTATCTAATATCTATAAAATAAATGAAGTAAATTAATATTATATTTAAAATTTTAAGCTGGCATTGTTTAAAAAAGAATTTATTTCTCATTACACTGGCGACTTGCCGCGTCAACCTATCAACCGTTTGATCCACAGATAAATGCTACTGTAGGATTTAACACCTTGTTTTTCAATCTATCCAGGGCTCTACCCCATAAACTCTAAACCAAAACATGGTTAGACAATTTATCATGATATCATCCCATTCGCCTGGGTGTACTAAGCAGGCTTTAAGGTGGATTTCACTAGGAATTGCTGTAAATTTCAAAATGCCTACATATCGCATAAAACTACAATCGGCCAAGCACGCCAAGCAATCCCTTACCCCTTTTATTAATTATTATTACAACTCTATTTTCCGTTGGAAACCAACCGACTTTGTTTCCATTCCGTTGATTTCCCCTAATCCCGCTCAGCTTATAGCCCTGAAACATAAACTCGTCTTGGCGGAAACCGCGTATTGCACGCCAACCTTTAACCAATAAAGTTCGCTATCTTTGCCTATATTTCTCTAACACATACCCTGCTTGTAAAGTAGTTATAGAGAGTTCCTTTAACCGCTCGGTATAATAACAAGTCTTTTATTTAGCAAAATTTACCAATATAGATCACATTTCAACCTAGAAGTTTAATCCCAAGTAGGGATGCTTCGGCTCAGCCCCGGCTAGCTAACGGCTTTTGGCCGCTACATCTAAAACGGAATTTTTAATATATTTAAGCATATTGAAATAAATCTTTCAAAGAGGAGGTCAGGAGCCAAAAACTGGCTGCGGCTGCCCGGGGCTTGGCCGAAGCAGCCCTAATCCCAAGCAATCATAGCTCCTATCACGCTGTAGCTGCACTCCTATTTGCCGCTTCTTGAATACGACCCTTGATCCTAATCCGATCCAATCAAAACCCACATCTAGAATTTAAACAGGAATCTAAGCCCCATTTCGGGGGTAAGCTTTCTAAACTCAAAGATGTCATGCTCCAACGTATTTAACCCAGCTATGCAGAGAAAAAGCCTTCATAAACATTTTTTGAGATGGTAAATTATATCAAAAATAAAGCCAAAAAAATCTTTGATCTCTTTTTTGGAGATACGATTTGTGCCACACCCCATTACGCAGATTACATAATATAAAAGGTATGTAGATATAAAATATCAACCGTCAAATATCATGCTGTATCGGGCACCAGATGTAAATTTAGTGCAGCCTACGTTACAGAATTCTGACTGTCATATGGCAACTCGCAAAAAGGCCACACCACATTTATGCAAATAATAACTGTACTATTAACAATATTATTCTGACGTTTTATTTTAATGCATGGAAATATTAAACTACCAGCAGCAAAGAGATGCATTATCATGTTCTTTATACCTACATAAAATTGCTGTGTTTTGATGTCCCAAATTTATCTATTGACCGACTGAGATGAAAACAGTAACATATTAATATTGGTATTTAAATGATGAAAATCTATAAACAATGAAAAAATAAACAAAACAATGGGTTAAAAATCAAATAAAGAACATAAGTTTAGTGATGCTAAAAACCAAACAAGTAATACTGTAGACAAGTGTGGTAGCCGAGATGCCAGAAGAACAAAGCTGAGCTACACCCAGCTTTGCCCTTTCACAGCATCCTGCCTGGGTTGTGTCTTGGTATCCTAGCTGAAACCCATTTTTACTTTTTTTAGATCAGTGACCTTTTAAAATCTTTATATTATACTCTAGTTGGTAAAGGTAAAGGTGTGGTAGGCAGGGTACTGTCAAGTATATACTTCTTAGAAGTATAATAAATTAGATAAAGAGGAAAATTAAGAAGAGAATGATACTTTATTTGATATGAGTTTAGAGTATTATATAGTATCATGAAAAGCCACATGTTGTCCATGTACCACATGGGCAGGGTCAAACTCCAACCAAAACAATGTTCTTAAAACCAGAATAGATCTTGAAAGGAATTTGACTCCCATCCCTCACCTAACATCAGAACAACCTACAACTATTGGTTCAACTCAGGAACTTCTAAACCAGCCACAGATAGCAGAAGGACAAGAGTTTGGACATCTTCCCAAGCCCCAACTGCCATTCCTACATTCCAAGCTTTTGGGATCCCCCATCTCCTGATTTTCACTTCCAATTGCAAATCTTTGCACAAGGGAGTGCACTATAAATAAGAGATCCCTCCTCAGTAATAGCTTGTGCTATTATTGAGTTTAATACCCTCAATAAAGCTAAATCTTACTTAACACCTTTAAGTCTACTTTAATTAGTTTTCCCCAGCTAGCCACCTCCAATTCAAGGAAGATGAATCCCCTCATTTTCACAGCTGTACTCACAGCTTGCCTTGGGATTAGAGGATATCAACAGGGGCCAGAATTCTTTGGGGCTTCATCTGAAGGGTTAGGACAAGACTACTATTATAACCATGAACAAGTCAACTGTTCACACACGGGTTCCTGACCTCCTCTGGTATCACCATGCTCCACCCTTTCTATTGCAGTGTATACCTCCCTGTACTATGCACTGACCTACTTTGCGGGGAGCTTTGGGAGATACAACATCCACACCAAGGTCTTCTGGTGGTTGATGACCATCTACCCAATTGTCACCACCTTGACTGGCTTCCAGTTTGTCAATCTCTTGTCATACCTTACCCAAGTAGTACCTACCATGTCTGGGTATTACACTTAGCAGTAGTTTCTCCTGATTTTGGCTTTAGGAAAATTGCCTTTCCTGATTTGGCTATTTTCTAAAAGAGTGGATGGGGACTGGCCTGCTAGCATGAGAGGGAAAAGGCTAGCAGGTGGCTAGCTGGCTCATGGGTGCCTGGTTTGAAGATGGCTTGCAGGTGGGGCTGGCAAGAGTGGCAGGCGCCTGTGCAGTGGCTGTGTGAATCTTCTCAATGGTAGCAGGCAATGTCTTGGTGGTGGAGGGCTTCTGTGTCAGGGGATCCAAGCTTGGGCAGCTGGCCTGTCATTTTCCAGGATTACAGACTGAGTCTTTTGCAGTCAGAGCCCACCACAAAAGAGAAGCTAACTTAAATAGGTAGGAGAAGGACTTTTCCACCCAGGACCATGGGCCAGCAGCCAGGATTATAGTGTTGATCACCCCTGTGAGGGTGATATACACAATCCCAAACAGCTTGCTAGAGTGGCTGGTTGGGAGGTTGGGTGAGGAGGCGGGCATTGGCTTGGGAGTCACAGGTGGTTTCATATCAATTTTATAGGCAGGCAGGTAGTTGCACTTGCCTCTAAATAATTTAGGTGATGATAGGATCCAAGGCTCTTGATGGTTGTATCTAATTGCTGATTTTATGAGGGCCAAGCAATCTAGTTAAAGGATCTTTTCTGGGGTGTATTCCTTATACTCAGACTTTAGAGGGTATTTCATGAAGTGGACAGGGCCAAAGGGAGCACCTGGAGGACAGAAATCTGCAGGAAGATGGGTAGGAGGGCCAAGAGATCTTGTAATGATTTGATAGATGGCAAATACAAAATAAGGCAGTAGCTGTGTAAGCCAAAATAACATAACCTTTATTTAAAAATGGTAATAAGTTTGAAGCGCAGGGTCCTTTGGTCTATATAGCATCCCACCTCCAAACTTAATACTTTTTGTGGGGGGTTCATCAGGGCATTAGGAAAGTGGGCCCAGCAGATTTGGGTCTTTGGGTTCAAAGATGGCAAAATGGCTGGAAGTTTTTTCATTGGTCAAAGATCTCACATTGGCAACTTGATTATCTTGCTCTAGGGTTGTGGTCATGAGATTAGGCCACAGGCCCATGCCTTCTTCCAGGGATGGCTCTTGATTGGCCACTAATGTAGACTTTAAGCTCATGAAGCTAATGATCAGAATTTTTGTTGCCTCCATTAGGTGCCTTGATTGTTCTCTCATTTGGTGCAATTATTCCTTTGGTTTGGCTTACTTCACCATTCAGGCCATCATTATTGGCTTCAGCTTGCAGGGGCTTGACCTAAGGAAAATGCAGGCAGGCAGCCCCTTGGCCCTCAGGGCTGGCGGCCCGCAAGGATTCAGCAGCAGGGTTCAAACTCTGCCCTTGGGCCCAGGTTTCAAGGGGGAAAAATTGGCAATCCTGACATTCTGTGTGGTGGTGGGGTGTATCTTCACGTTGACAGCAGGCTTCTGTGTGGTGGCAGTGGGGGCCTACACGTTGAAGCTGGGGGTTGTCTTGGTGGTGGCAGGCTTTTGTGTGGTGACAGTGTGTATCTGTTTGGTGGCAGTGGATGTCTTCTCGGTGACAGCGGGTGTCTATGTGTTGGTTACACAACTATAAGTGTCAGAAATATTCCTGACATTGATCTTTTGGAAGCCTGTCCATCATTAAACACTTTTCACCAGCTAGACTATAAAAAATACCAGCTAGGGCTGCAGCAGGTTAAAAACCTGATGATTACAGCAAATAATTTAATCATTGTGTTGCAATTGCTGTGTTTTTAGATTCCCCTAAATTAGGGGAATCCAAAATTTAAAAAGCAGTCAAAGATGACTTTCTTTTTTCAGAAGGGCCAGTTTTATATATATTTTATTTTTTAAAAAAATTGATTTTAAATCCTGTATTTTATCATCTTAAAATCTGAAAGAATATATGTAATTTTTATTTCAAAAAAAAATTTCTATAGATGCATACAGCTAGAATTCTAAAAAAATTGTAGCTAGTACACTTTTCCAGAATTGTTTCCAAATATGAGACAAATTTCTGCTTTTTTATAAAACAACCATAGTTTCATATCCACCACAGCTCTAATATGTAAGGTCTCATGGTCTGGGAAAGATGATTATAAACTATAGCCTTTAACCCAATAATGTTTATATTGGTCAAATACAAAAAGGTAGGCAAAGTTTGCAATAGCAACAGAACTAAGGCTCCTAAGAGCTTATACAAAGTAAAATAAGGACTAAGGCAATTTATTAATGTCAAAACAGCAGGCTCGTCCCACCAGCAAGGTTCCAACCAAGCAGGTTTGTGACCCGCAATCTAATTACCTGACCACTTGAAGACAGACTGGGAAGTCAACTCAAATTACCAAATCCAACAACATGAACAGATGATGATCCCTTACAATGGATACCTTGTTTTGGCACTTGACTCATTACCAGGATCAAGCCACATCCTTCTTCTATCCAACTGTGTGATCACCAATCATGTTCCTGTTATACTGGATTCACATGATCTATATAAACACTATCTTGCAATATAGATTATTATCTAGCTTATAAATATTTCCCCCTTGTAACTCTGCTAAAACAGCACAGTTACGACATTAACCCTAAGAAGATAAAATAGAGACCCATCTTAATGACAGACAATTTTGTTAAAAAGTCAATTTCTAAGTCTGGGAATTGGTCTGCACTAGCAGGAGGATTAAAACTATCAACAATTAAATTGTGGGTGCTACTATAGAAGCTGCCTAACTGGTGAAGGATAAAGTCAAAAGGAATCATGGACTAAGATTTAAACTAAGACTAAAAATGGAAGAAGAACACAAGCCACAAAACCTAACAAGTACCTTTTTGGGGTGAAAGTTGAAAAATCTCAACTTAGTGTTGAGACTGGAAAAACCAAGCCTTTTATTGTGCTTTGTTTGTAAAATGCAGAATTTGAGGTGTAAAGTTCAACCATTTTTGGTTAGAGAACTTTCTGAAAAATGGAGATCAACAGCATCAAATATTGTGAATTTAACTTATAATAGTTAAACTAACATAAAGGAGACCAGGAGGAGAAGAAGGTGGTTACGGCAATGCTTTGGATAGAAAGAGTGAGCAAAAAAGTAAGGAAAAACTAAGTCTGAAGCTTGAGGAGACGTAATCAAGTGTATAGTAAGAAGTAAGTAGTTCAGAGCCAGCTTATTAACTTCTGCGTGTAGGTCCAGGGTTCAAATCTGGTAGCAAAAAGGTAAGGAAAGTTTGAAACTAATATTAACCAACATTTAGGTTATAACTAAGCTTTAAAAAACCCCAATTATAAACCCAAAGGTGGAAACTGAAGGGGAGAAAGAGGGGAACATGAATAAGCTAATATAGAATAATCATGAGAAAATTAAGAGCTAATGAGGACAAATAAGTATAGAAAACAGAGTAGCAGCTAGAAAGAAAAAGGTGAATCCTGACATAATACCAGCGGGCTGCTGTGAAAGAGTAAAGCTGAGCATAGCACAGCTTTGCTCTTTTGGTACTGTTACAACATATTCAATTACTCTCTCTTGGGAAAGTAATTTCCCAAGTAATTCACCAACTAATCATTAAGTCAGTGACACTCTTATCAATAACCCATCTATTATGTGGATCAAACCTTTCAAGTCCTAAGTGGAACACTGCTTGGACAAGCCTTGTGACCGCCATGATGCCTGTGAATTAGCATCCAATTGGTTGGTGGCAAACTTATTTTTAAAATCTGAATCATTATTCCCTCCTTCTTCTGGAGGTGTAATTTTGGCTTCATAATTTTCCCTTGTATTCAGGGATTCTTTTGATTGGCTGCAATTAATGGGATTTTCTGATTGGCTGGCAAGTGGGGTCTGGGACCCAGGTGGGTGGCTGGCAGGGGCATGGCTGGCAGAGGGTGCTGGTGGGCGCCTGCCCAGATGATAAATTATTCCAGTGTTTATTAAGTTCTGTTTTTTCCTTTGTTTGATTTTTATTTTCCCCAATTAGAGGGGGGAATCTTCATTGAATTGGGCATTTTTAACAGGAAATCCTTCTATTCTTTCCCAACATTCTACTCCAGTAAGAATCAGGTTTATGTCAGGAATATTCCTGACATAAGCTGGGAGCCTACCAAATAGGGAATGGACTTACACACTCTCTAACAATAAAAACCATAGCCAAATTAAGTAAGTGAATTTAGATGCATGAAAAAGGCCCAACTTGCACTATACCAATGAAAACTGGGATCCAGCCAAATCTTCTCAATTGCCAGCCACCCAAGCCAATCCAGAAAAGGAAATAACAGATGCAACTCAGATTTTTGGTTCCCTAATGCCATGTCTTCCAATAATCATGCCTTGTAAGTCCACTAGCATAAATAAAGACAAAACCCATATTGATAGGTTGTGCTATCATTGATTGAATATCCTCCTCAAAATTATCACATTAATCAATCCTCTACCTAGACTAAGCAAGTAAACTTACTAGACCCATCACCCCTCCCCAAGTCAGAAGATGAATTATATCATTTTCAAAGCTGTCTTGAAATCTTACCTTGGAATAGGGGGCAACCAGCCAGCCTATGATCAGTTCAGATCTGAACTACAAGGACTCAAAGGGATAACATACCATGAGCCAACACAGCTCAAATTAATAGATTCAAGCCTATGGACACCTCTGGCATCATCTTGCCCAACTTCTAACTTGGCTAATTACGTGATTCTCACAGCTACGCTACTGTACCTTGCCAGCAGCCTTAGACAATGCAACATCCTTTCCAAATCCTTCCATCAGGCAATGAACCTCTATCCAATTGTCTACGCCTTGAACGGCTTCCAACTGCCTAACCTGCCATCTTATGTTAATAAAGTTCTACCCTTGATACTTAGGTATTACAAGCAAATCTTGATATGCTCAACTTTACTCTTTTATAGAGGCTTGCTGGTATGTGATTATAGTACATAAAAAGTAAAAAACCATGTTTAAAGCTGAGGATGGACTTGTATCTTTGAATTATTTTGATACAGGTATTAAAGTGTATCAAATACTGGTGATTAAAAATCCATAAGTTATTATACAATGCTTAAAGGGCACAGCTGGGCTACACTCAGTCTTGTTTTTTACAGCTGCTCACTGATACAGTAGTTTTAAAAGCTATGGCGCCAACCAAAAAAAACTTCAGATTTAAGCAAAATGAACTCAGATTTAAGCAAACCCCAAGTCAGGCAAGATTCAGAAATCAAGTAATTTAAGTATTCTCAATGAACTGGCAAATTTTCTAACAATAAACAAAATATCACTAACACAAAATAAAACTATACTAAACATCAAACAAAACAGTTCAAAATACAAAAAAATGACTTGGAACATCAAGTGAAATGGATTTATGCTATTCTGGAATATATTAAAATCCTATCAGGATTCATATGAGGCACCAACAGAAGGGCTAAAATGAAAAAATACAGCATAAAGCAGCCTAGAAGTAAGATTTCAAAAACACCAAATGAAATGAGGTCACACAAGATGTGTAGTATGTGCTTTCTAAAATAAAAAATAACAGTTTAACAGCCTGTTGACAGCTATCTAATTTAGGAACAAAGGCATTTATTCATTTTCATGGCACCTTATTTGTGTATAATAGCTTTAAGAACTTTACAAATATGGACTTGTGACTACAATAAAAATAAAGTGATAAAATTTTAAACTCCCATTTTTAGTGATTTTACAGTAGTTTTAAAAGCTATGGTGACAACCAAAAATACCTCAGATTTAAACAAAATAATTTCAGATTTAAGCAAATTCCAACTATCAGAGTAAATATACACTCTGTTAACAGGGTTTATTGGCGTTAATAGACTAAATGGATCAACACAGCAATAAAATGCTCACACTCCAAAAAAAAGTATTCAAAATACAAAACAAAATACATGGATTCAAAAAAATGGTTTGAGTTGAACTTCAGTGTACATATGTTTATTATGTGAATTGATGACAAAATACACCCAAGCAAGGTGAGTCAAAACTCAATCAAAAAATAAAACGCAATAGAAACTCAATATGTAAACAAAATCACTCAATCAGTTTGTGCAATGGATTGTAATCAAGAATGATACCAAGGTATCTAAAATAAGACACAATATCTGAAACATAAATTTTAAAAATATTGTGCTGGGTGCTTAATTTGGCGTAAAATCTGGGGAAATGGGTGGAAATTATTTCTGGTATTCTAAAATGGGCGTTATAAAACCAGAAACAACTAATTAAGAAATAAAAAATCTATAATTGGGATATTGGGGGGACATATTAATTAAATATACATATCCAGATAAAAGCAAAATTAAAATTAGGGAGTAACTTAATTGAATTTTTTTAATATTTTATTAAATTCTCAAAATGGAAGGAACACAACAACAGAGTAACAATGCACCTGTTGTGCACTGCAGTTGCAGTTGCAGTTGCCCCTGCGGGTCAAAGAACAGAGTTGGTGCAACACAAGTACCTACTCAGGAAGGAGACAGGAGAGGAGAGTTTGATAGTAATGCTGCACTGACACAGCTGGTTCAAGGAGCACAAGCTGCTAGGGTGCAGAGCATCAACCCTTGGGTCCCCAAGCTGACCTGGAAGCTCACCAAGGTTACCACAACAAAAATAGTTATAAACAAGGAGGTAGAACTTACTTTGTATGTGTTTGACGTTGTGTACCGGCAAGAGTCAGTCCTGTCAGCCATGTTGGAGAAGGTGAAGCCTGTACTTGATACTAGCTATAAGCCCTATGTCAGTGATGGCAATCAGGAAGAGGAAGAGGAGCCTGAGTTATTCAGAACTGAGGAGTGACAGTTAGTGATCAAAAAAGTTGCAGCCTTCTACACCAAGGTACAATGCCCTGTGTTGTGCCCAATGCCAACAAGCTGATCCCCACCGCTAAAAAGCCCGCCCAGAAGCGCATCCCCGACATCAAACACATCATCCTGCTTAAGCTAATGTGTGAATCAGGCAATTACAAGTGGCTGCGGCCCTTGTTGGAGTGGATCCCAAGTACGCCAGCAAGACCTTCAACAAGTTCATCAACACAGGTCAAACCTTGCTGCAGAGAAATCCTTGTGTGTTTCTACCATGCTCACCAAGGAGCACAAATGGGAAATCTGCCAGTGGATAAACTGAGATTGCCATCTTGAACTGGCAAATATACAGGCCATAGTCAAATCTACTTTTGGGGTTGAGGCCTTGATTTCCTTTTACCACCATCTGGTCAAGAGAATGCGCTTTTCTTGGAAAAAGCTCAGGGTATCCCCCTACAATTGTAATAGCCCAGTCAATGTTGAGACCCGGAAAAAATACGCAGAAACGTGCACTGCCCTCAAAGACAAAGGGACAGTCAAATTCTACTACATTGACAAATTAGAATTTGCTTTGTCAATGCGCAATGGGTATGTCCCAAAAGGCTCAAATGACGGGATGGCTTGGCGTGCTGCAGTCCGCGCCACAGCCTATTTGATGATGGCTCTCCTTGGTCCAAAGGGGGTCAAGCTGTACCAAATGATATTGGGATCTCATAATAGCTGGACCTTTCTATCATTTCTCTGATTGGTCCAGGAGCACCTGAGGCGCACAAGCCTGGGCTTCACCAACGTAATTGTACTGGACAACAATGGTCTCCATAAGGTGGCTGATATTCTTGAGGAATTCCCAATGATTGACACTAGCATTGCAGTGGGCCCCAGTGATTAGCCACAGCAAATTTGCGCCTTCTCTTCCTCCCTGCCTATTTGCCCTTCCTAAATCTCATCAAGGAAGTCTTTGGATGGCTCAAGTGATTTGTCAAGCAAGGAACCCCAACTGGGACTGAGGACCTGTTTGATTTGCTCCAGGCCGGGATCCACACCCTCCCAGCTGAGACGGTGGCCATAGAATATGGCCACACTGATTTTTTCATCCCTGTGTGCCTTGCCAAACAGCCAATCAATTAAAGGATTAGCTTGTCCAACTTTTTTATATTATCTAATTTACTATTCAAGATTTATTAATTAACATTTTATATTTAGATGTTTCCAAGCCCGCAATCACATTCAGCAGGACCATCAATGGGTGAGTAATTTATTTTATTTTATATTTTTTTATTATGCCATCTGAGGTTATCCCAAACACTTGATACTGGATTACACAAATATATTTATATCAATTTTGTCAAATAAATATAAAAATCAAATTAAAAATTTAAATTTAAAATGTACAAATTAGAATTTATTTTATTAACGTATAATTTTATGCTTTTATGAAAACTGTTTCCGCAATATATTTTGCAAATCTTATTTGCTAAAATAAGAGTTAAAAAATCATTTATAATAGAAATAATATAGAGTATAAAGATGTTTATTGATATAGAGAAAAAATTAAGAGCACCTATAATGGGTTTGGTGGTATGTACCCACCCCACAATGGAGGTGGTGCACAACCTCCACCGCCACACTGTGGACAGTGGATACACCCTGATTAAAATATTCACAGTGGTTGGTAAAAGAGAGTATTGTTAGGTGAGAATTCAGGAGCAGCTTTTATGGCAAGGCTGCAAACCCAAAGATGCCAGCCAGGACCAGGGCGTCCTGGATAACATGGTCCACCAAGTTGTATCCGGGGGACCTTCTTCCCATCCAGGGAGAGCCTGGCCTTGTCAATCCCAAGAAGGACCCTGTCCAGGTCCTCTACAGACGCGCCCATCCCAAAGTAGAAGAGGAACCCCAGGTAAACAATGAGGTGAAACCTTTGCCCAGCAAAGGCTTCAGTAAACTTGCAAAGTTTGTTGTATACTGTGCTGATCTTCTTTTCATGCTTTGTCTTTGCAAAGGTCAGCTCCATTGCTTGCAGGACCCTTTTTGTTGGCACTCCGGCCAGCCCAAAGTCCGCCAAGAGGATTTTGGTTTTCTTGATGGCTGTTGTGTCTACAACAGCCAGTTTTGACACCACACGCCCAAAGTTATCCAAGAGGTAAGAGATGGTATGCTCTACTGGGAAGCAGAAGTGGGCAGCTGCATGGGCCCAGCCCATCTTGGGTACATTCTTGAATGGGAGCATCTCCAAGACGTCCAAAACAAGCTCAATGGAGTTTACACAGTAAACTCCATTGAGGCATACCAGGTCCAGGCGGACCAGTTGGGCATCCTTGTAGGCAGTAACTGCCCACTCAGATGCCCCCTCAGAATGTGTCAGCCCGGCTAGCGTGTCTCTTGTCATTGGAAAGGTACCATGGACCCTGTCTTTGAGCTCCTGCAAGACAGGGGGGACATATAGAGCTTTTTGGCCACGTGAGTGGCATAATTTGAATAAAAGGTGGGGGGACAAAAAGAACCAGGACCCGGCGGAGTTCACCATCAATGTTTTCTAACAAAAAAAGGTAAGTGTTTTGAAATTTTTATTAATTATAATTTTTAGGTTATCTTCTTGTGTTTCCTCTTTGCCAGCGTCTTTGGCAGGCTTTGCCATTCTTGGCGCAAGCAGTTGTGCGGGCAATTCTTTATCCTCTGTCCTTGCCCTCTTGGTAGGTTTTAGGTGGGCATACATTTCAGGGTCATCTGTCCAGAAAGACGGCACAGAGAGGGCAAAGGACTTGAATTGCAAGCCCTTGACCACCTTTTTTTGAATGTTGAGCAGGCGCTCAATAGTCTTCTCTGATGTGTCAGGCATTTTGGTCATTAATGCCTTGGATGTCACCCTGCCAAGTTTCTTGCCTTCAATGACGGCAGCCTTCACCTTTGCTTTGACCTTGTGGTCAATGTCTTTGATTTTGGTAATTTCCAAGTTGAGATCCTTCAGAAGCTTCTCCAATTCTCTCATTGATTTTTTTACTAACCTTTCCTTATGTTTTTATAGCTTTCACCCCAATAAAATCTGTATTATTCTGATACTATTGCCTCTTTGTTTATTCCTGTTTTTTTTCTCATTTGCTACACTATTCTGTCTTTTTACCCATTGTTTATATATTTTTTATGCTCATCTCAATATGTGTTGTTTGCTTTGTGTTGGCATTGTTTCCTTAATTGCTATACTATTTTTGGCGCTTTGCACAGCCCATTGTGAAAATATTAACAACAATTTGGTGATCAGCTAGATTTGAATTAGAAAATTATAAGGTTAACTGTTTTTAGATAAAGTTGTTAATGATCCAAATTCAAACCTTAATGATAAACTTTAAGCCAATCAGGAGCCAAGTGATAAAGTGATTGTTGTGACATAAAGGGACATTCAATAATTCTTTGATGCATATGCACTAATTAATATGATTGGCTGTATCTTTTGCCATTGTGCGCCATTGCCGCTGTGGCAAGTTGTTGATGGACTAGTGCTAACCCAGCAGCTGATCAGGCACTAGTCCACCAACAACTTGCCACAGCGGCAATGACGCACAATGGCAAAAGATCCAGCCAATCATATTAATTAGCGCACATGCATCAAAGAATTATTGAATGTCCCTTTATGTCACAACAATCACTTTATCACTTGGCTCCTGATTGGCTTAAAGTTTATCATTAAGGTTTGAATTTGGATCAGTAACAACTTTATCTAAAAACAATTAACCTTATAATTTTCTAATTCAAATTTAGCTGATCACCAAATTGTTGTTAATATTTCACAAGGGGCTGTGTTTGGGTACTAAAAATAACTGTGTTCTGGATCTAGATACACAACATAGTAAATAAATGATTTTATAGAAATAAGCTAAACATAAAGAATAAAACCAACTATAAACAAAGAGAACATGAACAATTTAAATTCAAAATAAAGATAATATAAATATAAAATGTTTGGCAACAGGGGGTTATTGGGGCAAGGAAGAGTGCTGTCTAGTAGGCAGAATATTGCAGGAAGGAAGACGTAGAGGTGGTGCTGGCCTGGGGGGTCTGAGATTGGGTGGGTTGGGCTTGCGGGTGGGGGTGGTGGTGGAAGGGGTAGAAGGATTGCGTGTGATGGCCGCCATATAACACTTGTTATATTCCTTGTCTGTCATTGGCTGGATGGGCTGGTAGGTGGCAGTGGCATGTGATGGGAGGTTCTTATCCTTGTGTGGTTGGTTGCCCATGTTCACGTGAAAGACAATTTGTGCAAAAAAGTCAGCCACCATTTGGTGACCAAAGAGAAAATTGTGATCAAGGACCCCAAGATAGAGGTTGTTGAAAGCCTGAGGGTGGCGTTCCCGTACTGTATCTCTAATATTAAAAAACATGACATCAGCCAGATGGACATCAGCGTGACCAGCTGGGTATGCTGAGGCCTGGTGCCTGCGTTGCTGGATGGCCTCAAGGGCAGTGGAGCTACCCTCCATCTGGTGGCTCAAAAAACCTGGTATTTGGAATTTGAGCCACCCCAGGAGTTGAGTAATCCACCAAGAATGTGGCTGTACAAGTAGCCATTAGTGAAATCTGGGTTTGTCTGATAGTAGACAAAACCCTTGGCTGAAACAGTCAGAAATGCACCAATAAACGTCCCCTTCTTGACCTTCTTCCTTCTATTCTTGGCAGCGGCGTTTCCTTGCTCACCAAAATTGTCAAAAGCTATTGATAGCTTATAGTAGGAGAAAAAATGACGTCATCTGATAGACTTGTCAAGCATTGAACCAGGGTTGATTTGATGTCAAGATCATACGGGGAATCCTCAGTGCCATCCCATTGGTTGCTGGCAAAATTGGTAAGAACCCATATCAAAGCCACCTTTTCATACATCCAGAGCTGCACCATGCGCTCAGACACCCAAATACCATGGTGCGCAAGTTGCTTCTGGACCTGGGTCAAGGGAAGCTTGGGATCCTGCTGCAGGAGGTCAAGCATAATTGGGTACGCCTCAGATATTTGTGACTTAAGGGCCTTCTTGGGCTTCTCGGCTGTCCTAATCAGATTCCCCTTGTTCATTAGGTTGTTGAACTCCCGCATTATGGTGGCCCAGGTAAATTGAAACTGGGTGGCAATCTGGTCCCAAGTCAGACCACACAGGTTCAGTGGCACAATTTCCTGAAGAATTTGAGTAGTGATTATTCTACATTGGGGCGCTGGGCCGTGGGAGCTGAAGCCTGATTGGCTGAGGGGGGACAGGTTGGATGGTTCAGGAAGCTGTTTCAAATCAGAGTTGTCCTTCTGATTGGCAGGTTGTTTGGCGGCTTGCACATGAGTGGGTAAGGGAACAGGGGCAGAGCTAAATGCAAAGTGACTATTGAACAGGTCAAAGCCATAGGGGTCAGGGGTCAAGTACAGGTCTGCATTTTTGTTACCTTCATCAAAGTCTTGGGTGTAAACAGGTGCTTCCACACTCTGAGTCTCACCTCCATTGAAGCTGACTTGGCTGCTTCTGGTTTGATTACTGGCGTTGTCAAAAAATTTACTAGTAAAAACCATTAGAAAAACCTAGGATAAAATAACTAAAAGTGGAAGTTTAAAATTTTATGATTTATTTTTATTGTAATCACTAGTCCATATTTGGAAAGTTCTCAAAACCATTTTACACAAATCAGAAGTCATGAAAATGAATCAAATGCCTCTGTTCCTAAACTGGATAGCTCTTGACTGGCTGATAAACCATTAATTTTCTATTCTAGGCTGCTCATACTACACATCTTGTGTGACTTTATTTTGTTTTGTGTTTGTGGAAACTTGCTTCTAGATTGCTCAACTTTTTTTCATTTTAGTCTTTCTGTTGGTGCCTCATATGAATCCTGATTGGATTATAATATACTTCAGAACAGCATCCATCCATCTCACTTGTTGCATCAGTTCATTTTGTTTGTGGTTTGAACCACACTGCTTGATATTTGATATAATTTTGTATAATGGGCTAGTGAAATTTCATTTTTGGTTTGTCAGTTCATTTATTAACCAAAAAATATTTAAATTATTTGAATCCTGAATCTTGAATCTTGCACAACTTGGATTTTGCTTAAATCTGAAATCATTTTGTTTAAATTTGAGGTATTTTTGGTTGTTGCCATAGCTTTTAAAACTACTGTATCCTAGGTTTTATTTTAAAATGGTTTTTACTAGAAAAATTTTCAATGGCATCAGTGAAGAAGACCTCAGACAAGACAGCTTCTGTGAAGGTGAGACTCAGAACATGGAGGCCCCTTTTTACACTCATGTATTTGATGTGGGTAGCAAGAAAGCTGACCTGTACCTGACCCCTATGACTTTGACTTGTTCTTAGCCACCTAGAGTACGCTCTTCCCCTGCTATTACCCCCTTTCTTAACCCTGTACAAGGCGCCAACCAGCCAGCCAGTCAGAATGACAACCCTGGCTTGAAACAACTGCCTGCTAACAACCAACTTGCTGCCCCTTCAGCCATTCAGGCCACAGCATGCTTGGCTCAGCATCCTAAGCGCCAAATCATTACTTCCTAAATTCTTCAGGAAATTGTGGCACTCAACCAGTGTGGTCTGACCTGGGACCAGATTGCCACCAAACTAAAATTCACCCAAGCTAATGTCATGTGGAAATTCCACAAACTAATAAACAAGGGAAACATGATTGGTTGGCCAAGAAGCAGAAGAAGACCCCAGAGTCCCAAATTAACAACATATACCATTATGCTTGATCTTCTGAGCAGGACACCAAGATTTCCCTGATCTAGTTCAGGAAACAACCTGTGCTCTATGGCATATGAGTTTCTGAGTGTATGGTGAAGCTCTGGATGTACAGGAGAGTGGCCTCAGTATTAGTGTTGACTAATTTTGTTGGCAATAAATGGGATGGCAGCAAGGATTTCCCAAATGATCTTGCTATTAAATCCACTCTCACCAAACGCCTTAAAAATTTTCTGATGGCATCATGTTCATCTCCTATTAAAAATTTTTCATTGTTTTTGACAATTTTGGCAAGCAAGGAAAAGCCACTAAGAAAAATGGAAGGAAGAAGATCAAGAAGGGAATGTTGATTGGTACATTTTCAGATGTTTTGGCCAAGGTTTTTTCTATTATCAGAGAAACCCTGATTACATTAATGAATATGAGTATAGCCAGATCTTTGGTGAGTTGCTGGACTCTTGGAAGAGCTCAAATTCCCCATACTGGGGTTTTCTGAGCCACCAGATGAAGGGTAGCTTCACTGTCATCAAGACAATTGAAGAACACAGGCACCAGGCCTCAGTCTACTCAGCCAGCTACACAGAAATTTATTTGGCCAATGTTGTGTTCTTTAATATTGGGGACCCAGTCTGATAGTGTCTCCCACAGGCATTTAATGATCTTTATCTTGGTGTCCTTGATCATGATTATCTCTTTGGTTGGCAGATGATGGATGTTGTGTTTGCCCAAATTGTCTTTCATGTGAACATAGGCAGCCAATCACAGAAGGAAAAGTACCTTCCACCCCAATCCACAGCTGTCTACTGTTGTGAAATAGTAGATATCCCACTATTCTATTTTCACCTACACTTGTCTAAATCTAATTCCACAGTTTTATTTTTTACCTTCATTTCATTTTTATTTTCAAGGATATTGTTATTTCTCTTTATTCCTGAAGGGTATGTAAAGAGTGTAATTTCTATATTCTCAATGTCTTGGTTTTCTGTGCAATAAATTATTACCCAAATACCTCTATAATTTTCTTGGTGCTCTCTTGAGTGATTTATAGATATTTGATCCCATAAAAGGTCTCCAATTGTGCTGCTGATTATCTGATTATAGGATATTTCAGTGATGCAGTTGGAGGAGTGTTGTAACTGTGCTGTTTTAGCAGAGTTACACAGGGAAAAATATTTAGAAGATAGATAATATTCTTTATTGAGAGATAGTGATTATATAGATCATGTGAATCCAGGATAACAGGAACATGATTGGTGATCACACAGCTGGGTGAAAGAGGGGGGTGGCTTGATCCTGGTAATGAGTCAAGCGCCAAAACAAGGTATCCACCATAAAGGATCATCATCTGTTCATTTTGTTGGATTTGGTAATTTGAGTCAACTTCCTAGTCTGGCTTTGAGTGACCAGATAATCAGATTGCGGGTCACAAACCCGCTTGGTTGGAACCTTACTGGCGGGTCGAGTCTGCAGTTTTGGCAGGAGCTTTCTAAATATTATGATTTTAAGTCATGTCATAACACTACCATCCAATTGAGACAATTTTATATGAGAATTTAAAAAGTTTTATATGGCAGCCATCACAATTAATCCAATTGGTTCAACCCCCGCAAGCACCAACCACAACCTATCAGCCCCATTCATCCAGTTCCAGACCTCCCAGGCCAGCACCACTTCTACACCTTCTTTTCTGTGCTATTCTGCCTAATAGACAGCACTCTTCCTTTATCAAAAAAAACTTGTTGCCAAACATTTTTATTTATATTTTTTTGAATTTCAATTGTTCATGTTCTATTTGTTTATAGTTGGTTTTATTCTTTATGTTTAGCTTACTTCTATAAAATCATATGTTTATTATGCTGTGTATATAGATCCAGAACACAAGTATTTCTAGCTTTTTAAACAGCCTTTTATAAAATAATCAACAAAAATTTGATGACCAGCTAAATTTAAATTAGAAAATTATATATTTATTGTATTTAGATCAGTAAAAACTTCTCTAAACACAATTAACCTATAATTTTCTAATTCAAATCTAGCTGATCACCAAATTGTTGTTGATATTTTCACAATGGGCTGTGCAAAGTGTCAAAAATAATATGGCAATTAAGGAAACAATGCCAACACAAAGCAAACAACACATATTGAGTTGAGTGTAAAACATATACACAATGGGTAAAAAAATGGGATATTGGAGTAATGTGAAAACAAACAGGGATAAACAAAGAGGCAATAGTATCAGAATAATACAGCTTTTATTGGGATGAAAGCTATAAAAACATATGGAAAGGTTAGTAAAAAATCATATGAGAGAGTTGGAGAAGCTTTTGAAGGTTCTTGACTTGGCAATTGTTGAAATCAAGGAAACTGACCGCAAAGTCAAATAAAAAGCAAAGCTGGCTGTCCTCAAAGGGGACAAAATCAACAAAGTGTCCGCCAAGGCACTTATGGCCAAGATGCCAGACACCCCCAAAAAACAATTGAGCTTCTTCTTAGCATTCAAAAAACTGTGGTTTAGAGCCTCCAGTTTCAGTCCTTTTCCCTCTCTGCCTGTCTGTCTGATTGATGGCCCTGAGATGTATGCATACCTCAAACCCCCAAAGCGCGCTAGAGCAGAGGATACAGAATTGACTGCACAACTTCTTGCACCAAGAATGACCAAGCCTGTCAAAGCCACCAGCAAAGGAGAAACAGAAGAAGGTAATCTAAAAAATTAATATAATTATCTAAATCATTACCCTTTTTTAGAAAATACCAATGGAGAAATATGCCAGGTCCTGGTCCCCTTTGTCACCACCACGTTTTATGATAACTATGCCAATCACATGGCAAGGCAGCTGATTCTATCCTCTCTATTTTTCAGGATCTTGAAGACAGAATTCACAGCTCATTCCCAATGTTGCAGGACACGCTTCTGGGGCTTCTGCATGGGGGAAGGGGCATCCAAGTGGGCAGTTACTGTCTACAAAGATGCCCAATTAGTCCGCCTGGACCCAGTATTCCTCAGTAGAGCTTACTGCGTAAACTCCATTGAGCTTTTTTGGGACGTCCTGGAGACAATCCCATTAAAGAACATACCAAAGATGGACCAGGCTCACAGGGGCGCTTGCTTTTGCCTCCCAGTGGAACATACCCTGCTTATATGTTGGAAAACTTTTGAGGTGCAGTGTCTAAATTGGCTGTTGCAAATGCAACATCCATCAAGAAAACCAAGATTCTCCTGGCAGAATTCAGGCTGGCCTGGAGTGAAGATAAGATAGGGGTTCTTTTGGCAATAAAGACTACATTCTCTAAAAAAAAGCATGAAAAAAAGATTAGCGTGGTTTTTAATAAATGTGTGACTTTATGAAGGCCTTTGCTGGGAAAAGGCTATATCTTATGGTTTACCTTGGGTTACTGTTTTACTTCAGGATGAGCACAGATGTTAGGGACCAAGACAGAGTACTTCTGGGAATCAACAAGGCCAGGCTCTCCCTGGACAAGAAGAAGGTCCCCCAGGTTACAACTTGGTGGATCACATAATCTAGGACACCCTGGTCCTGTCTAGTATTTACAAGTTTGTAGCCCCACCAGAAAATCTGCTTCTTCATTCACATCTCAAAATCCTCCCTTTTATCTCTAGGGTCAAATATTTCAATCATGGTGTATCTACTGTTTATGATGTGGCGGTAGAGGTTGTGTGCCACTTCTATTGCCAGATGGTTGCATACCACAGAACCCACTACAGGCAAACTTAATAAAAAAACTGTTCTAATAAATTTATATTAAAATTTTATTTTTACTCTTTTTAATAAATAAAATTTTAAATAACTTTCATTTACTGACCTTCACTAAGATAAAATTCTTACAGAAGGTCTTTATACAGCCATAATAATATTTGTTAATAAAAATCACATATAACTTGAGCACTTTATATTTAATTTTAACTGATTTTTTATATTTGTTGCCGGTAGTGACATGATCATATAATTATTATACTTTGGTGATGAGTGTTTGGGATAGCCACCATGGAATATAATAAGATAGTTTAATTTAAATACAAAAATTAAACCCCTGTGTCAATGGTGCCGCTTTATGTGATTGCGGGCTTGGCAACATCTAAATATAAAATGAGTATCTTTAGATTTAAACATAATAAATAAAATATAAATGTGTAAAAAAATTAAATAAGAATAAAAACATTTGTTATATATAAGTCCTTTAATTGATTGGCTGATTATCAAGGCACACAGGGATGAACAAATCAGCGTGGCCATAAAAATTGGCCACAGTCTCTTCTGGAAGGGTGTATATCCCAGCCTATAACAAATCAAACAGGGCCTTGGTTTCAGTTGGCGTCCTGTTCTTGACCACTTGCTTGAGCCACCCAAAGAAATCTTCAATTGGGTTTAGGAATGTGGAATACACAGGGAAAAAACGGGGAAAATTTGATGTGGCCAATTGTTGTAGGCCAACTGTCATGCATGTATCAATTCCTTGAAATTCCTCAAAAATATCTGCCACCTAATGGACTCTAGCATTATCAAGTACAATGACATTGATGAACCCTAAGCTTGTGCGCATAAGGTGCTCCTGGACCAATAATAGTAGTGATAAGAAGGTCCTGCTGTTGTGTAATCCCAATCCCCTTTGAATTGAGGAGAGCCACCATGTAATAGACTGTGGCGCAGACTGAAGCACGCCAAGCTACACCGTCTTTTGAGCATTTGGGGGCATAACTATAGTTATTTCATATAGACAAGAAAAATGCTGATTTTTCAATGTAATATAATTTAATGGTCCCTTTTTCTTTGAGTGCAATATACACCTTAGCGTAGTTTTTCTGGGTCTCAATATTGTCAGGGCTGTTGCAGTTATAGGAAGATACCCCAATTTTTTTCCATGAGAACCACAGACCCTTGATCACATGGTAGTAAAAGAAAATCAAAGCCTCAATCCCAAAGTGGAATTGACTATTGACTGTATATTTGACAGTTCAAGATGGCAGTCTTGGTTAATCCACTCAAGGATTACCCATTTGTGCTCCTTGTTGAGCAAGGTCAATATGTGCAGTGATTTCTCTGTTTTCATAACTCACCCAGTTTCTGTAAGGTCTTGCCCAATAAGGCGCAAGATTATAAACTATACCGTGCAAAGTGTTTGTATTTAAGTTTAAAAGATATAAAAAAGTAGACACAGTTTGTAGGAGTACCTTTAACAGACCTGCCAAAAATTTATGATTAGACACAAAAGGTGTCATAGAATTAACTAATCCTAAACAAACTATATAAAATAAAGTGTTAAACAAGGATTTGTTAGTAACCAAAGATATATCCACGTCAGGATATTCCCTGTTAAGAATATCTCAACATAAAGCTAGTCAAATTATCCCTAAAGTAAAAAAATGGTGACAACAAGCTAAATGCTTGTTGTCTAACTATCTACATTCTAATTATGATAGCTTTTTGAGCCTGGGAGGCAAATTTAAAAGCTAACAAGGTATCTAATCTAAACCTAAGCTTCTTTTAATTTAAAAGATGACAACCTAAGCAAATTTTGAAGTTAGAATTTGGAGAATGAAAAATATAATTGAAGTAAAAAACCTGTAAACAGTGATTGGGGAAAAACCACTTAGAATTTCAGCTTAAAAAGCTTACTCCTCTGGTGTCTTTATTTATAGGCAAGAAAAACCAAGTCTTGGGGAGATCTTCAGGGCAAAACAGGGAGTTTTCTGAACAGATGTGATTGACAGACAGAGGGGAAGAACACATGGTGATGAGGAAGCAGCTGGCAACAGGAGCCCAAGATCTGCATAAGCAGTGGGGAGAACGGTGGTTGTGTAAGCCAAGGAGTTAAAAGTAAAAAAATAAAACCTATCTAAGAATAGGAATTATATAAAAGTTAATCAAATTTGAGTCACACACACAAAGGAGCAAAAGCAAAAGCAACCCAAAAGCAAACAAAATCAAGGTAATTTTTTGATTAAAACAGATTAAAAAATCTAATTCAAATAATAATTCAAATTTCAAATTCTAAAGCTTTTTCTGAAGCCTGCCCTTTGGGGCAGGGCATGACATTACCCCCTCCAGATCCAAGTTCAGGATGAGCTTAGATATAGGAATCCAAAAGGTCAGCACAGTTTTTAAGGTTGGACAATGGTTCCCATGAACTTTCCTCTACAGGGTATCCTTTCCAAAGAACTAAGTACTGTAGCTTCCCATAGTGGTGGCAATGGTTGATGGTTGATTATAGAGTCTACCTTGTACTCAGGAGTTCCTTCAACCAGGTGTACAGAAGGTATAACACTCTTCTGATGAAGAGGTGTAGAAACTTCTTGAAGCTTGAGGAGGGAAGTGTGGAAGACGTCATGAATATGATACCCTGGAGGAAGTTGAATACAGTATGCTACCTTTCCAACTCTTTTGGTTATAACAAAAGGTCCTATGAATTGAGGGCCAAGTTTATGGGAAGGCCATTTGATATGAAGGTTTTTGGTATTTAGGTATACCAAGTTGTTGACCTGGATAGTCTTGCCCACCTGACGGTGTTTGTCAGTGTGGACCTTGTAGACCTCAATGGCCTTAGAAAGATTCTTCTTTAGGGAATCTTGGATAAGTTGGAGTTGAACCAGGAACTCTTCTGCTGATGGAGAACATACAGACAAGCTGAAGGAAGGAATAAAGGAAGGAGTATTCCCCAAGTTTGCCATAAAAGGAGACATCTTAATAGATGAGTGAGGAGTGGCATTGTAGGAGTATTGAGCCAAGGGAAGGTGAGAGGCCCAATTGCTCTGTTGTTTGTTGGAGAAGCAGCAAAGAAAACATTCCAATGTCTGATTAGTATGCTAGGTTTGACCATCTGATTGGGGGTGGTAGGAAGTGCTGAGGGAGAGATGGACACATAGCTGTGTCATAAATTCCTTCCAAAAAAGAGAAAGGAACTGGGGTCTGCGGCTGGAAACAATGTATCTAGGGGTACCATGGTGTACAAGGACATGTTTAACAAACAGGGAAGCAGTCTGCTTTGCTGTAATGTTCAAATTACAAGGAGCAAAAATGGCCTGTTTAGAGAATCTATCCACAATGACAAGTATAGTGTCAAAACTCTTGGACTGTGGAAGTTGGACAATATAATCCAACAATAATGACTGCCAAGGACCCTCAGGAATAGGTAGGAGACATAGCAGACCCACAGGTTTCTGGGTTGAGTGTTTGCTTCTTTGGCACACAAGACATCTGCTGACATAAGACTTAACAAAAGAAGACATTTTTGGCCACCAGAAGTGATTGCAGAGTTTGGCCAGAGTCTTCTTATAGCCAGAATGCCCTGTGGCTAAGGAATTGTGGAAGGTAATAGTTAGTTGCTGTTGGAGGGCTGGTGAAGAGACTACCAGAAGATTGTTGAAATATAACACACCATCAAGCAGAGAGAAAGAAGGATTTGAAACTGTATCATTGTTTGTAAGAGTGTTGATATTCTGAGACAAGACCTTGTCAGAAAGCTGGGACTCGTGGATTTGATTCAGTATGTTGGGAGTTGTGGTACTGATAACATTAAGCTCCAGGAAGCTCTCGGGCGGGAGGACCATCTTTGTATTAAGGGATTTGTAGTCTTTGTCAACTTTGGACAGTAAAGGGTGACAACTAAGTGCGTCAGGTAGGGTATTGAGTATACCCTTCTTGTATACAAGCTTGAAGCAAAAATTTGACAGCTCCAGTACCCATCTAGTGTGTCTCTGGGAGATGTGACGCAACTTAGTGAAGTAGAGCAAGTCCTTATGGTCTGTGTAAATGAGGAAAGGCTTGTCAAGTCCCTCAAGATAGCGACGCCAAGCTTGAGTGTTTTGATTATGGCAAGAAGTTCCTTGTCATGTACAGGATAATTACGCTTGGCGGGAAGATGCTTCTGGGAGAAGTATGCAACAGGATGTTGCATCCCATCCCCCCAAGCTGAAGGAGAATGCTGCCAACAGCATAGTTGCTGTCATCAGTCTCAACCAAGAAGGGTTTGGAAGGGTCAGGCATCAGGAGAACAGGAGTGGAGACAAAGACAGCTTTGGTAGCATCAAATGCAAGCTGGGCCTCAGGTGTCCAGACAAAAGGAACAGAAGGAGAAGTGAGGGTAGTGAGAGGCAGAACTAAAGACAAAAAATTTTCTACAAATTTACAGCAATAGTTTGCCAACCTAAGGAAACCACAAAGTTGTGAGCAAGACTTAGGAAGTGGCCAGTTCTGTATAGCATCCACCTTTCTAGGAGAGACAGCAAAGCTGTTCTGAGTGACAACGTAGCCAAGGAAATCAACCTTGGTGCAGAAGAATGAGCACTTTGAAATTTTTTCAAATAGGTTGTATTCTTGAAGTCTCTGGAGTACCTGGCGGACGTGGGCAACATGGTTGTCAATGGAAGAGGAGTATATGAGGATATTGTCAAGATAGACAACAACAAACTCATTGAGGGATGGAAGGAGTGCCTCATTCATGAGGGCCTGGAAGGTGGAGGGAGCATTACATAAGCCAAAAGGCATTACATTATACTTGTATAGTCCAAAGGGTGTATGGAAAGCTGTTTTCCATTTGTGTCCTGAAGCAACCCGGACCTTATTGAAAGCACTGCAGAGATCTATTTTGGTATAGATGTTGCTTCCAGCTAAACAGTTGGTGAGGGCTTTGGCAGAGGGGATAGGACATCTGTCCTTGATAGTAATCTTGTTCAGGGCACAATAATCCATACAGGGACGCTTTGAGCCATTGGTTTTACCCACAAGGAAGATGGGAGACAAGCAGGGCAAGGTAGAACAAGAAATAAATCCCTTTGCAAGCTCCTTGTTGATGTATGATTTTAGCAAAGAGTTATCAGAGTCAGAAAGGGGAATCAGTCTTCCACAAGGAGGAATGGTACTAGGTTTGAGGTTGATCTGGATATTGTAAGAGCGGTGAGGAGTAAGTGAATGGCATTCACTCTTGCTGAAACAATCCTTGAAATTGGAATAGCATAGAGGGATTCTGTCAGAATTAGTATGAATTGTTGACTCATTATGAGAAACAGCGAGCAAAGTCAATTGAAAGGAAGTGGGTGAAGAGAGAGGAAAATCAGTGTTGAGGGGTGCAGAACAAAGCACATCGTTGCAAGTGAAAGTGACTCTGTTGTTAATGTGATCAAAATTGATAAAGCACATCTTGAGCCAAGGGAAACCAAGTATAAAGGGGTAAGAGAGATTGGGAGTGGAATTACACTTTGCGTGGAAAGGAGAGCCCTCAAGGTTGAAAGTAACTGGCTGAGTGATGGA